>JAKUAD010000039.1:0-48541 GCA_030579095.1 Starmerella davenportii
CCGCGTCGAGCTCGGGCAGCGCCGGGGCCGCCAGCCGCACGCGCACGGGCTTGTCCATGGCCAGCCGTGGGTACAGCTGCCGGTGGTCCTGGTACACGCGCGAGAACCCCGAGGGCGCCGGGGGCGCCGGGGGGCCCGTAGCGCCGCGCATGCAGGGCGGCGGCGGGGGGCGGCGCTTACCCACGCGCGCGGGCGCGGCCTGCCACACACGCCCTGGGTTGGGGTACGCGAGTTGCGCGGCGGCGCGCGCGCGGGCGACACGGCGAGTACAGAGTTAGACTTAAATGCAGTAGCTACGCGCGGCGCGCGCGGGCGCGCCGTGCCGGCATGGGCCGCCCCGAACGCGCCGCCCCATTCTGTTAGTCAGCACGCAGGTACGCTGGCACACGACGGCACCGCAGCAGGCAGACAGCGGCGGTGAGCGATGAGTGAGGCCGCAGGGAGTGCCGAGGGCAGCGCGAACGGCGGCGCGGACGCGGGCGAGCGCGGCGCGGGCGCGGCGGCGCTGCCCGACAGCTCGCAGCACCTGCTGAACGACCCCAAAATGAAGGAGATCCTGCTCTCCGACGTCGGCGTCGAGTGTCTGCTGGCGCGCGTCAAGCAGAGCGTGCACACCGTGCGCGAGTTCGCGGCGTACGTCAAGAAGATGGCCGCGATCGAAACCGAGTACAGCGTGCACCTGAAGAAGACCGCGCGCACGGTCACCGACACGATGAAGCGGCCCGACGTCAAGCAGGGCACGTTCTACACGCAGATCATGAACATCCTGAAGACCACGGACCGCTACGGCGACGCGGGCAACACGTTCATCGACGCGATGCACCGCATCCACGACGAGCTCATGGACCTCGTGCGCACGATGGACCGCAAGCGCAAGGCCAGCAAGGAGACCGCGCTGCGCCACGAGAAGAACCTCGTCGACGCCGAGCGCGAGTGCGAGAAGGCCAAGGCCAAGTACGACAGCGCGTGCGACGAGCTCGAGAAGGTGCGCACGGCGGACCCCAGCAAGAACAAGCTTGGCTTCAAGAACAAGAGCGAGGACGAGCTGCACCGCAAGATGACCATCTGCGAGGTCGACTACCAGCAGAAGGTCGACGCGTGCCAGCGCTCTCGCCGCGAGCTCGTCGAGAAGCTGCGCGTCGACGACGTGCGCAAGCTGCAGGCGCTCGCGCTCGAGTGCGACAACGCGCTCAGCCTGCAGGTCATGCTGTTCGCGAATCTCATGGAGACGCTGCAGCTCAACCGTGGCTTCGTCGTCGCGCCAATCAAGCCCAAGAACTCGCCCACGGCAAACCTCACGATCAAAGAGATGGCCGGCAAGATCGACAGCGAGCTCGACTTCTACAACTACGTCCACCGCATCCCGCAGCAGCGCCACACCCTCAACCGCCCGCCGGTCACCTTCCGCAAGCACCCGACGCTCGGTGGCTCCACCGCGCCGCCGGCCCGTGCGCCGCAGGCCGTGCAGGCCCTGCGCGGGACGGGCGCGCCGCCGTCGGTCCCGTCGGCCGCGCCCGTCGCCGTCCCTAAACCGTCGACGTTCGTGTCCAGCGGCACCGCTAAGACGGGGCCCGTCCTCGCGAACGCCCTCGGCGCGCTCTCAGCGCTCGGTGGTGGCGGCGCCGGCGCGGCAGCAGCGGCCGTCAGCGACAAGCCGGCGGCCACGCAGCCGGAGGAAGATACCAGCACGAGCACGCCGGCGGTCACCATCACGAACACGCCGTCGGTCGTCGTGCGCGCGCCGGAGCCCGAGCCGGCCGCGTCGCGCCCGCAGGCGTACGACCCGTCCATCCACGGACTCGCCGTCTACGGCACGCCGCTCGAGGACCTGCTCGACTACGAGGAGGGCACCGTGCCGCGCGTCGTGTACCAGTGCGTGCAGGCGATCGACAACTTCGGCCTCGAGGTCGAAGGCATCTACCGCGCGAGCGGGAACAGCGCGCAGGTCGCCGAAATCCGCCGCGAGTTCGACATCGACGCGCTCGCGGTCGACCTGCTGCGGCCCAACGACGGCGTCAACGACATCCACAGCGTCGCGTCCGCGCTCAAGCAGTACTTCATGGCGCTGCCGGACCCGCTGCTCACGCGCCGGTACCACCGCGAGTTCATTGCCGCCGCAAACATCCAGAATGACATTCAGCGGCGCGACTCCGTCCACGCCATCATCAACAAGCTGCCGGACCCGAATTATACGACTCTCCGGTACCTCGTGTTCCACCTGTACCGCGTGCAGGAGCGCGAGTCGGTCAATAAAATGACGGTCACGAACCTCGGCATCGTGTGGGGGCCGGCGCTTATGGACACGGACTACCAGAACGTGGGCGAGATGGCTGTCCAGAGCCGCGTGGTCGAGACGATTTTGGTCAACGCGTACGCCATTTTCGAGGCGGAGTAATCGCCTCCTTGTATAATCAGCGCCGGCGCGGGCCGGCGCGGGCCCACCTGCGCGCGCGTCTCGGGCCTTAGTCTCGGCTCCCGTCGGGACCCCAGCCCGTCCCACACGGTAAAACCCTAGATGACACATCTATTAACTCACTGGCACGCCGGATATTTGTAACACAAATCTGTAACAAATTTGTAACCGCATGCTCTATGTTAGGGCTGTATATATCTTAGTCACCTGACAGGCTCATCACGACTCTGACAATTTGTAGCACTGAGATCCCAGCATCTTCAGACTCCGCATTACCATGGCTGACGTTCAGAACCGCAAGCGGAAGAGCCTCAACAAGATCAGTTTCCGCGGTGTCGATGCCGAGACTCTTCTCGGCATGAGCACCGAGGAGTTCAAGCCGCTTCTCAACACCCGGGGGCAAAGAAAGCTCACCCGCGGCATCCCTAAGAGCCACGAGAAGTTCCTGGCCAAGCTCCAGAAGAAGAAGGCCGAGGCCAACGGCCAGAAGCCTGCCATTGTCAAGACCCACCTCCGCAACTGCCTCGTCGTGCCCGAGATGATCGGCTCCGTTGTCGCCGTGTACAACGGTAAGGTCTTCAACGTCGTTGACATCCGCCCCGAGATGCTCGGCCGCTACCTCGGCGAGTTCTCCATCACATACAAGCCTGTTGCCCGCAGAAACCCCAACGGCAACCTGCCTCTGTCCCGTATGGTCTCTCTGAAATAAGCTAATTATGTATTGACCCTCATCTATTTAGGATCGTGCGCGCTGCACAGGCCTCTAAAAATGAAAAGCTAACGGTACAGTAGCATTTCCCAGATTGGGTAATAATTGAATTTGCAAGAAAATGGGTGCCAATACCTCGTAACACACTCTCGTCCTCGGTTGTGTGCCACTTCAGTGCTCTCCCCAAGGCCATATGAATGCGTGCGCGGCACGGTGGTCCAGCCTCCCCAAGGGGGGGTACAGCAGGTTGTGGTAAACGTAAAACACATGAATAAATATATAGCAGCTCTATAAGGCGCCTGCTAACACAGATGTATGATGAGATCAGACCTTGTCTAACGCGTCTGCGAGCGTATGCAATTTGTGCATGATCATCGCGTGCACGAACAAAGGCAGCCGGTCACGGTTTAAACCAAGCCACTCGATAGGCGGCGTGGCATCGCCCAGGTCTCGCAGCTGGGGAATCATGATAACGGGAGGTGACGTCGCCTCGTACCTGCGGCCGAACATCACATTAGGATCGGACACGCCGATGAAAGAGGAGTCCGTGGACGCGGACGAGTCCTTGGTGTCCACTCGCTCAATGATCAGTTCACTAGCGGCGTCAGAAAATCCAGAAGTGCCGTTTCCGCTGATAGGTGAAATAGGCTCGTCGTCGTCGAAACCGACGACCGCGGAGTTGTGGTTTTTAAGTGCGTCTTTGTGGGTCTTCAGCATCTCCTTGATGAAGCTCACGCTACCAAGGTTCCAACCTACCTCAATGGAGCCGTGGAATTGGTTGCTGAAGGTGTACTTGATAGGACCGTGCTTCGAAATTAGAGGCTCGACCGTATCCATGGACAGCGCAAGCTCCGGCAGATTCACGATCGTTCCGCCAGACGAAGTGTGCAACATGAAAGAGAGATACGCCAGGTAATCGAAAGCAGCCCTCTCCGCAGCTGTGCCGGTCCCAGTGTACGGATTGTTCTTGATATGCACCATGCACACTAGGCACTCGTCGAGACCCAGATCCAACGAGCCCTTCAACGTCTCTTGTTTCTTGATCTCGTCGTAGTGGATCTCGGCGCGCGCGATATACAGTTTGAGCGCGCTGGTATTACCAAGATCTGTTGGGAATGCATGCACGATCAACTCGCCTAAACGCAGGTCAAGGACGACGCGAGAGGCGATCGAACTGCTAGATTGCTGCTGGCGCCGTTTGGCGAGCTTGCGTTCTTTCGCATCCGCCATGTCCCGGCTCGCCGTGTCGCGAGAAGCAATGAAGGAGGCTGCGCTCGCGATTTGTTTCTGCAGTCGCTTGAACAAAGTCGTGATCTCTAGAATGTGAATTCCTACGAGTTCTGTCAAGGCAATGTTCATAGCCTGGCATTTCGCGGCTACATGCAGGCGCTCGTCGCCAACCGCGTGTACATCCTGGGTGGTAAGCACAAGATAGAACGCGCGAACGCTGAACGTGAGGAACGCGTGGAAGTCCAGGGAGAGATATGCCCCGAAAAAATCAACGTGCAGGCTATGGTGGTGAAGTCCGTCGCTTGATTTGGCAAGCGTTGCCTCCACATTTTCCAGAGTGATAAGCCCGCCAAGGCGTCCTTCGAAAGAAGCCTCAATTTTCGCGGTTTTAGAGTTGAGGGTGACCCCTCCGGCTCCGTCTTTAAACAAAATCGCCCAAGCTTTCGTAACGACCAATTTGGCGTCTCCAATGGAGGGACCTAGACCCAGGTTGATTTCCAGATCTGTCACGTCGAAGTTAACAAGACAACAGACTGGGGGCGGGGCATTACCTGCCTTTGCAACGCTGGAAGAGGCACTTGGTATCACTTCGTCCTGGACTGGATCATAGACGTTCCAAATGTCGAAAAACATTCTCATTTCGTGGATCTTACCAAGGTGGGCGGTTATACGCGGACTAGCAACATTCATGCCGATTTGCAGAGGTTGCCCTGAGCGGAATAAAGTTACCAATGTGATCCTGTTGACAGCAAGCATAGCACTAATCTCGCGCGAGTGGATATGCTGCAACGAGATTTTCACTTCTCGTAACTTGGCGATCACAGAATTCCGCGAGCCTCCACTCACAATGACATCAAAGCCACCGGTAGATAGAAGCGCACCGACTTTACCGTAGGGAGCGCAGCTCAGGTACAACTCTTGCGTCCCGAAATGTATCCGGACGTCAAACTTCAAGCTGTGGGGACGAGCCGGCGAATTGGCAACCGCTGGCTCGCTGTCTGGCGCAGAGAGGACAGGCTCAACCTTTGCTGGCAGAAGCTGCGTCGCGGTTGCAGTCAACGAAGGTGTCGGGCTGCTCGCTGTCGATGTTGTGTAAGCCCGGAAGGCTGTAATGAACTGTTTAATTTCGCCAACGGCCTTGGGGAAAACTTCATTCTTCGTCGTTGACAAGTCGATGCGAACAACCACTCGTTCGTGAGCGATCTCTGCAGCTACATCAACGGTCGGAGACATGAGATGCATAGCATTGTGTGAGTTTTCGTCGTTGACTTTGATTGTGCCTCCATCAAACTTCATCACAAACCCGATGTCAAACGGAACCGAAAACTTGCCTTTCCTCGCATCGCCTAGCGTCTGACTTATTGTATCCTTCATGCTCGCAGAGCTGGTGCTACGCTGCAAGCCAGCAGGTCTCAGCGCATCGCGCGCTTGCTCCACTGACTTATACAAGGCAATCATCCAGCGCGCCGAGGACGGCGTCAAAGTTAGCAGGAACGACCGGCCAGAGACATTAAAGTCAAATGATGGTCTCTTCTGCTCCTCAGAAACGCAAAATTGAGCCTCAATTAGCGGTAGAGAGGCAGAGAAGCAAATATTGTTCACTGGCTTCGCAAACATAGCGCTAAGCTTGATTTCTCCCAGCAAATCCAACAGCCTGATCTCGAGCTGCTTGAATCCGATTACGATACCTTCCTGTGACGATGAGCTCGTGTAGTATGTGAACGAGAACAAGCAGAGCTTGAAATATAGTCTGAGTTTCTTCAGTTCGCTCACCGAGAAAAGCGACTCTCCTGAACCTGCGCGGCTGGTTTCACTGGCTAAATTCATCAAACCGCTGATACTGCTACGGCGAGACGAACCTTTGGCCAACGTCTTCATGTGCGATATCTTCTCGGATGCAGCAGCGAGAGCTATCATAGAATCTGGATCAATGGCCAGTTTCATATACTTGCTCTCCACATCCACGACATCCAGGTTGGTCTGCGGGTTCTGCGAGAGACTGAAGCCAGCCTGCAAAGAGATAATCTCCCTGGGAATTCTGTGTCTGGGTGACTTCAGAAGTACTTTGAAACTCTCGATACGAGTTTCCGCGTCGCGGCCCTGGAAATCGACACTGAAAGTATCAATCCTTACCTCGATTGAGCTCGAGTCGATAGGCAGGAGCGCAGATACAACGTGTGTATGATTCACAATCCGGAGCATCGACGGAGGCGTTACTGGCTCCACAGCCAACTGCGAACGTGGTCGTTGACGGGGAGTGGGGCTAGCACGAATCAGCTCTATGCACTCACCGAGAACAGACATGAAGCGGACAAACTTCTGATCTACTTTCCGTCGCAATGTGTACTCCAGAAGCCACACAACCGACATCGTTTCGAGTTTGACCGAGTTCACACGACTGAAAAGGAGAGAATCACGGTTGCTTGGAATGCTTCGCAAAAGCGCTCGAATCTGGTCCAACTGAACGCTGCCCAAAGTACCGTTGTCTCCATGCTTGACTGAAACACTGGAAGTGGTCAGGTCAAAGCTCCCGATCATGAAGCCCGAGTGACGAATTTTTCCTGTGAAAGACTTGCCCTGAAGAAGAAGGTTGAGGTCATCCACCAGCCTAGCTTTCAGTTTCAAAGAATCGATCTCAACGTTCACAAAGTGGCCACTTTTTACGTCACCTTTGCCCTCTGCAGTTTGGACTCGATAGACTTCCTTTTCTGGCCCGTCTGGAGCCATGAAACGCTCGGGAATTTTTTCGGAGGCGGCCTTCAACAGGGGAACTGTATCTTTGAGAAAGCGCAGAACTAGCTCGGCTAGATTTGTAGCCTCTAAATGGGAAGCCATAGAGGCCGACTGAATTTTGAGCGATGCGAACAGCGAGCTCTTGCCGTTACCGAAGTCGTGGGATTTGGGATCAGGGTACAATCGATGCGTATACCCCAGATGAACACTACGGAGTAGGGAGTCCATGACATCGACTCCTTCCGGAGTGAAGATGCGAAAAGCGCCCGTGCTTGTAGCCAGAGTCCCCGTGTGGGCAATCGAAAGAGTTTCGGGGTTCCGCTCGAACAATGCAGTGAATTGGACTTGGTGGTTCTGAGTTTCAACTTTCACTGCACCCAAGGAGTGTTGAATCGAGATATCGAGTACAAAGACCGAGAATGTGGCATTGTGCAGCCGATTGATGATCAGACGAACATTTTTGTTCATTGGTCGCGGCACGCCTTCAGACGCTCGTCTCTTCAACGAGTCTTTCAAAGGGCGCTCCTCAGTTTGCGGGAATCGCTGGTCAATGAGGTAAAGCATGTCTGTCATGAAATTGACAAGCTCTAGATCGCCATGAGCCAGGCATCTTGTAAAGCGCACAGTAACTCCAATGGTCTTCATAGCATCTAGGTCCGCGTGGCATCCTTCAAAAAGTAAACTCAGCGAGTCAGATTGAGCCCCCTTGATGCGAACGACAAAGGCGCCTACAGACGCAGAGAGATAGACCTTCATGGAGGCAAGGAGCTCGACAAAGTTCTCTTCAACGAAAATGTGTTTGAAAATGGTAGCGTCAAGAACATCAGAGTCCGAGTGTTCCCAGCTTCTCCAACGCTTGAAAGCGTTGAGCACATGTTGTAATGCAGAGTCATCGACCTCTGGATGCCGTATGTTCTGTGCAATCTCGTTAAATTTCCACTCGGGCAGCCTTTGTAGCAAAAAGCGCAATCGCATTACAACACGCCAGTTCAGGGTAGCCCGTATGTGGCTGGGGGATTGAACACCGCCAGATGGTCGAGAAAGAACATAGGTATCTTGCTCCACTGAGAGCTCGTCACTAGCATCCGTCAATGCTACTACGAGAGCCTGCAACATGTTATCTTTGGAAGGTTTCACATCAGGGACAGAGCTGCTCCCGGAATCTCGGCGCGTATTTGCGTCTAAAATGGCCTGAACCAGGCGAGAAGCTTCATCGACAATGAAATCTACTTTACTGGCGGCAAGAGTACACTCGATGTCTCCCACTGCCATGGAGCCGACGCCCTCGGCTTCTCCAGTATGCTGCCAAGATAGGTCAATCTTTCTCATCTCAAAATAGAACGCAAGTTCATCAGCGTAGGTCTCAATGCTGAACTCGATAGAGTCAATGCCGAACTTGTACGAGGTACGGTTCTCTTGGAGCCCGAGCATGATGTGTAGGTGGTTGAGCTCCAGTACAATGCTATTAAGGCGCACTGTGATCAGCGGAAAATGCAGATGAATCCGTCGTACGATGCTCAAGGTCAAAGCTTTATTCTCGTCGACAACCCATTCCTGTAGATCATCAAGAAGAGCTGAAGCATCAGCATCGGCATCAGGGGAAAAAGACGCCATTAAACTGTCGAGGTACGAAAAAAACTGCGGTTGGAGATCGATTGAAAGGGCCTCAAACTCAGCTGTCGTACATGAAGCATCATCAGAGTCCTCGAACTTTGGAATTGAAACGCTTGGAGGTGATCGGGTGGAGCTGTATGCGTCAGAGACACTGAGACTTGCACTCCCCGTGCTCCCCGTTCGATTACGGTAGCCAGGCCTCAACGGATAAGGAAACTGCGGCAGTGGACGCTGGTTGACGACATCATTTGCGCGCCGAGCGCGCGTGTAAGGATATCTCGACCGTGTGTCGGGGTCCAGCAGGCACGCCGCACGATGGAACAAAGCATCATGCCTCGCGAGAAACTGGCGCCGGCGCACCGCATGCTCACGCCAGTTTCGTGGGTTTCCGAATTCTGAGCCGCTCACCGAGGTTTCGAGGAACGCGATCATCTCCCTCGCCTTCGTATGGACACGAACCACGATTTCCGGAATAGAATAATTGACCCGTGCAGCATAGCCATCCGTGGGGAGATCGCTGAAAAACACTCGCGTGTCCTCCGTCGTGAGCATGATCTCTAACTCGGCAGTTTCAAGGGCAAGATCCAGCTTGCCGATATTCACTGTAAAAAAAGCAACATCCGAGACAATGCTTGCTCCGAGAATAGGCCGGTTTTCGTCATCATTGCAAGCGTGTTTGAGGGCTCGTACTGACCGCGCAATCAATATCATGGACTCGCTATCCACCTTGCCGGTGACGTTTCCCATCTCAATATTCCAACGCACCAGGTATGTCGGCTCGAGAGGAGGGAGTCCGAACATACGGTGTGCGTGAGCATCGATGCCGTGTATTGTGATGCATGGATCTCCGGTATGCTCACCAGTAACATAGCGCAAGACAATGGGCGAAATTGAAGCCTGCAAGTCCATGTAAAAATTGGTAAACCTCGTATCAATGATGATCTCGGCACATTCGAGGCTAATGCCACTCGACGTGCGGTAGAGCTGTGTCGGTATTTTCCACACAGTCTCGTGTACATGGACCGTTAAAATGATATCCTCCTCATTCGTGTGTCGACTGAAATCGCCTGCAGGTGGGGCGCGCTCCCAGTCGTGCGCGTTAAATTCAGCCGTAGTCTGGAAGGAGCGAAATTCGCCGAAATAGTTCTCCATGATCCGGTAGAAGTACGCGATCGTCGCGCCGTGTGCGAGAAGCTGCAGATCTGTGCCGGCAATGTCGATGATACTGCGATCAGAGTGCTTGCCTAAGGAGATAAACTTCTTGAAATTGATCTTGAAGTCTGTCACCCGCGCGAGTTGGCGAGTGTCGAGGAATGCGTTCAGGGTGTGCCAGTTCGGCGCGTTGAGCTCGGCACGCAGGTCTGGGATGTGAAATATAGTGCTCGTGTGCGCGAACGGCGCAGCAATCTCCAGCCGCGGCGACTCATTGGTTAAGAGCGCCACAGGTGTCACGAATTTGATGAATGTGTTCTCTTCCGTGCTCGTGGGATTGTTGATGATATTGCCCTTATTGACATTCACGTACAGCGCGAGTTCGTGCGCTTTCCATTTAAGGCTGTAGAGCATCGGCGTGAACATAGTGTACGGGGCATCAAGGCCCTCCGCAAAATCGGTCATTGCATCCGAGATGAGCGTGTTGTGCTCACGGAGAAGGAAGATGTCGAGATTGCGCGATTCGAGCGTGGTCACAATATCGTGCTGGGCGTTAAACACGCGCGGCTGCTTCATGACTACTGACACGGTGTGGTTCTGAGCAGTCATGAAGGTCTCATGGTTAACAGAAGAGCGCACCTCCACATCTGCGAGAAGCACAGATACCGCAAGCTCCGACCCGAGGGAGGTGGGATACACGTCCACCGAAACACCTGTATCCGTTGACGTGCGCAACTCGAACCAGCCGTAGTTGCGCGCCACGTCACGGGCACGAATAGTTTCATCCTTGCTGATCTCACGCACGGGCACCACCAGCGCTGACTCGCCTGTGAGGTTGACCGCCACACGAAGTGACCAAGGCTTTTGAGGCTGGGTGCTGCGCGGAAAAAAGGCCGCCATGAGACTCTGGCGCTTGCGCTCGGCCCATGGCCCGTACGCCAGCTTGGCGTTGGTAGCCGCGACCTTAACATTCTCGCACACGGCGGTGAGTTCTAGAGAATCGCAAGCAGCGATCTGGGTGACCTTAGCGTACTCTGCTTGGTATGCATCAGTTTCCTTGACGCTTGCCACCGTGGCAAAGCTGGCGTCTCCGTCGCCCTCCTTGGGGTTCTGCGGGAGGTCGGGAATGGAGATGGAGCGGCTACGCAGCCGCTTGATCGTGCGCGAAAATCCCGAAACGCGGGACACGAACGAGAGGCGCGACGTCGTGCTCGCTGAGGACGCAGACGAGCGCACGGTGCTGGCCGAGGCGAGCGGCTCCAGTGGTATGTCGCCAGCGTCCTCATCGGATGCGCCATTCTGCGCGCTGTCTTGCTCATACTCCGGCGCGTAGACCCCAAGCCCGTACCACGGCGTCTCTGGAGGCTTTTTGTGCCAGCGCTCGCGCCAGCGAGAAAATAGACCGCTCGATGGGGCGCGCTCCTTAATGTCGAGGCTCGATGCTTGGAAGTCGACGTTGTCTCGAATATCAAACTTAGGCTGGGTGAGCCGCACACGCAGCTTTCTGACGAACGGCTCTTTCGCCTCGCGGTCGTGGAAGCAGTCAAACTCCACTCGCCCTCTTGGGGCGGACACGATCAGCAACGAGTCGGTGTCGTCGTTTCCCACCACAATGCCGAGTCTGCGAATTTGGATGGCAAGCGGCAGCACTTTGAAGAACTTTTGCTGCAGATATGACGGCGGAGGCGGCGGCCCGGGATCTTTAGATTCGGCCAACTTGGCAGTGGAGCCCGCACTCGAGCCCGACGAGGACGAGCTGGAAACGCTCTCCGTGGACACGTCGTCCGTGGTTTCTGCCGCTTCCGGGCGCAGCGCGTCGTACGCAGCCTCGTTGTTGAACACAAACGCCTCGACGCCAAACATCTTAAGTAGCAGCGCAGCTGGCGCGTCCTTGTTTGCGCCTCCCAGGAACGCGCTCTGTCGACGCATTGGCAGCCAGTACTGCCAGGTGAGCGACCCGTTGACAATGCGTACGGCGTGGCTCGTGTCGATGTACACGACGTTCGCGAACATGACGCGGCAGCTCACGAGACTGAACTTGACGGACTGGACCTTGAAGTAGATCTTGTACCGCTTGTAGAGGTACCAGCCGTACGTGTACGAGATCACAACGCCGAGGATCTGGTTGAAGTAGAACAGGCTAAGAATCGTCAGCGCGGCGATCATCGCGCAGTCGCACAGAAAGACCCATGAGAACTGGCGCGTGTGGAGGATCGAGTTCGAGATGAAGTTCACGTCGGGGACGGACGTGTTCATGGGCCAGCCTGCGCGCTTGTGGGAGCGCGTGCGGTAACTACAAAAACACCGCCGCTAGAGGCTGGCTCTAGCCGTATCACGTACTCGCTCGCTCTAAGCGGCAAGCCGCGTGCCTACCGGCGTCGCAACAGCAGAACGTGCGTTTGCGCTTTAATCGCGACGAGCGTGCGCAGCAAAGAGCTTCGTCAACGGAATATGGATTTAAGGAGGTGGCGAGCGTCTGAGACCTTTAGAACGGACCTGACTGCACAATTAGCGGATAGCAATTAGAATAGGACGGGTCGTTAGATTGAGCTCTAGCTCATGTTACGGTTAACGTCCGGATATAAGTATATAAATACCCGCTGAAGGTAGAAAATTGGCCACCGGCAACGGTGTCTGCATTGAACTGTCGTAAGCGGCACGTTTTGCGGCTGGCATGCACTCAAGAGGGAGAATAGCAGCACTATAGCTGGGCGCAGACAGCCGGTGAGTGCCAGTGGCTTCCGAAAGCGAGGCCGCCGCAAAAACGGGTGGCTACCGCGTCTACTGGCTTGCGAGCTCGCAGGGAGCGATTCCGACCGCTCTCAGCGTCGCAGATGCACACTTATAAAAGCTGTTTGGCCGGCAAATAATCGCGGGCATCTACGTGTGCGGTATTTACTGCCGGCAGCTAAGTGCCACCTAACGCCTCGGCGCAGGATGCGATATAAACCGCGGTCCGCCCGCCGCCGGGTTCGGGTCTGCGCATAAATCATTAACATCGGTACGTACAGTCATAACTAGTCGCCGCCAAACCGCGGGAGCCAGCTCTGGCGGCGCGGGTCCGGCGAGCGGCTGCGTGGGCTCTGCTCGCGTGAGATGAAGCTGCGGATCGACTGCCGGAACCCCGCGGGGCGGTCGTCCTCCGGCAGGAGCAGCGGAGGCGCGGCCGCGCTGACGCTCTTCGAGTGCCGCCGCCCGTGGAACTGGTGCGGCGCGCGGTGCAGCCCTTCGGTGTCGGGCAAAAGCAGCTCGGGCACCACCGGAACCGCGAGCGCGCGGGCCTGCACGCGCTGCAGCAGCGTGCGGCTGTTCTCGATGAGGAACAGGATCACGAGCTGCGACAACCGGTACTCCGCGACATCCATGTCGTGTTCCGGAATCGTCAAAATGCTGGGCTGGAAGATAGCGGCGAGGTTCGCGGCCGGCATCTTGTTGGTATCGCTCTCGCGGGCAAAGATCGAGAGCAGGTCGAGGATGTATACGAGCAGCTGGCACGACTCGCGGGGCAGCGCACGGATCAGCGAGTCGTACGTGTCCACCGCGGCGTTCACGAGTTCCGGCGACGGCGTGCCGGGACTCAGCAGCGGTGCCGGCGCGAGCACCTGCGCGGGAGGCGTCGCAAGCAGCTTCTCGCGCGGCGTCGTCGGCTCGCTGTCCGAGAGGCTGCTCGCCGCGGTCAGCGGGGGCGTCGACTCGGTGATCGTGACGTCCCCGAAGTGTGTGGCGGCGCTCACAAAGCTGTTAGGCGTTTGCGGAAACGGTTCACGCGGTGGCGCGGCGGCGCTGCCTGCGCTGAGCACGCTGCCTTCCGACAGCGCGCTGGAGTCGCTCGGCTCCCGCCGCACTATGCGGAGCTTGACGGGGCTGCTGGCCGCACTGCTGCTGGCGCTATTGACGTTACTGTCGACAGTGCTGTCAGCGGTGCTGATCGTCGTGCTCGCCGCACTGCTCAAGCTGACGGCGGCGCCGCTGGTCGCGCTGTGCACGCTGGTGCTATAGCCCATTGAGGCGCTCACGTTCCGGCTTGGAGTGGCACTTGGAGTGGCGCTTGAAGTGGCGCTTGGAGTGGCACTCGGGGTGGCGCTCGCAGCACGGCTTTGGCTGGCGCTGGGGACCGCACTGGGAGCAGCGCTGTGGGTGGCGCTTGGGGCGGCACTAGGGGTGGCGCTAGTATGCGCGCTCAGAGCGCCACCAAAACCAGCGCTGGCAGCGCTGCCCATACTGCTCGGGGTCTGCGCGGTGTCGGCACGTGCGCCGCCGCCGGCCTGTGCGTTCAGGAAGTCCGCGATCGGCTTGAACTCCATCTGCATCGGCTCGCGGAAGTCCGCGTACGCGTCTGCCGGAATCAGCGTGCCCGGAAGCGTTGCCAGGAACCGCTTCAACAGGTTGGCCGCGTCGTGCGGCGTGTAGCCGTCCCACGCGAAGCTGCGCCCGAACTGTGGCGGCGTGCTGAACTCCTGCTGCAGGGCGCGTATTCGCTTGACGCTGCCCGGAATGCGGAAGATGCCGGGAACTTGGCGTGCGTGCTGCTTCAGGTACACGGCGCACTTGGCCACGACGACGGGGATGCGGCCGTAGACGATATCCTCGCCGGCGGCGTTGGTGACGGAGATGCTCACGCCCGCGTACCGCAGGCTGGACTCCAAAGGCGCGCCAAAAATGGGCGGGTCACAGTATTCTGCGTCCCCGCGGGGCTCGGGACTGCGGTTTTTGCGATGCAGCGGGCGGCCGTCGCTGGGCTCCTGCCGTGGAACGGCGGACGAGGACGCCGCCGAGCGCAACAGGCCAGGCCGCGCGGGAGACGCGGGATCTGCGGCTTGGCTTTTAAAGCCCTTCCACCACGAGGAGAGTGATTTAGGACCAGGCTGCGATTCGTCTGCGAGCATCAATTGCAACTTTTGGGCGCATGCACGGTGACGCTCACTTAAGCCGGATAGCCTTTTTAGGTAAACGTCCTGCCGCCTGCGGTGTCACGTGTGAGCTAGATTTGTCAGTGCAGCCGCGAGAGCTGTCAAACCCAGCAGCGCGCCTGCGCGTGGCGTGCGGCGCAAGCAGCGTGGCGCTGAGTCCAGCAGCAAGCCCGCGCACCAGACCGCCCGATTTGCCGGCGATCAGTTTGCATCCGTGGCATGCCGTCTGCGCATGCGTCTGGAATTCCCGGGCGATCTGCAAGCTGCCAGCCACCCACTGGGAAAACACTGCGGCCCTGCAGTGCAGGCATCTTTATTTAGAACTCTGTAAAAAAACCCTGGCACCCTGGACTATTATGCGTGCGGTATTAAGCAGCCCATGGCAGGGCACACGCGCATGCCGCAAGTGCACGACATGTCGCGCCGCGTCGAGGCCAGTTTCGAACGTGAAACCGTGTTGTGTCTTGGTGGCCGTATAATCACGCGCGTGCGTCGGCCAAGCGCGCTGCAGGCTTATGCAGCGCGCGGCCTGCATGCGGGCCGCAGCTGCCGGCTTTCGGGTGCGGCATGCGCCGGAGCACCGTTGGTCGGCACCCCTGTTTCGATAGCATTGATTAATTAGATACAAGTTAGTGACGGGTGTGCGCTAGCACGGTCGCGTTGCTGCTCGCGGCTAAACATGCTGTATGTGCGCGTGCCGAGGCATGCGGCTCGCTCGTGAAGGTTCGGCGGTGGAAAAAAGATTTCAAGCGAGACGCATAATGCGGAAGCCAAGACCACTCAGGGGAGGCACGCGGAATGCTCGTCGCGCGCAGTACACTCTTCCCGCAATAATTCCAGAGAATCGTCGCGCCTGCGCCATTTCTGCCTACTAACCATCAGGCTCAGTGGAGTCCTTGCCAGCTACGTATCATTAGTTTCGAGACATTAATGTATAGCGGAAGACGAACCCCTACACGTCACACAGCCTAGCGATC
Organism: Starmerella davenportii; assembly: GCA_030579095.1. NCBI lineage: Eukaryota > Fungi > Ascomycota > Dipodascomycetes > Dipodascales > Trichomonascaceae > Starmerella > Starmerella davenportii. The sequence continues at coordinate 15,739 of JAKUAD010000039.1, forward strand.
TGCTCAGCGTGCGTTTCAACTAGTTAAGTTCGACAAACGAGCCCGGGAAATACCCCTCGACCCCGTTCAGCTCGCCCAGCCACCAGTCGTCCTTCGAGTGACCCTGGTCAACCACACGAACGACGTCCCCCTTGCGCAGACTGAGCTCGTTGCTGTTCTGCGCAGCGTAATCGTAGAGCGCGACGCAGGTCGAGGGCCGCACGGGCGGCGGCGGAGGGCCGCCTTCCACACGGCGTGGCGGAGGCGGCGGCGGTCCGGAGTCGACGACCCCGGCCTCGACGGCCTTACTGACGGCAGGGGCGTCCGGCCTCGCTGCGGCCGGACGCCGCGGCGGCTTAGGCGCGTCGTCGACGGATTCATTGTACGTCGGAGGGGCCTCTTTCTCGTCGGGAAAGCGCGCCGGTGGCACGGGTCGCACCGGTTCGGGCTCGGCCGAGGTGCGTGCACGCTCGACGCGGTCGTAGCTGCTACGGTTGCTGCGCGGCCCCGCTCGCGGACCCGGATAGTCTCCGTCCCCTAACCCGTCCCACTCGTCGTGCTTCTGGCGGCCCCCAAACGAGCCCTCCGAGTTGAAGCAGACAATAGGAATGGCTTCGACCTGTTCGCGGACGGTGCCCTGTTTCTGGCGGTACGCCGCGACGATGTCCGTCTCCATGTCGAAGTACGCAATCTTGGCGTCGGCCATGCGCGTGTGCATCGTGTAGTAGATGTTCAGCTGCATGAAGTAGAACGACTGGAACATGGGCTCAATGACCTCGCCCTCGAGCTTGAACAGCTTCGGCAGCTCGTTCTTGATGAGCTCATCGTAGTAGCTGAACTGCTCCTTGGCCATCTCGTAGTCGTTCTCGACCTTGAACATCTTCTCCTCCTGCTTCGGGTTGCGCTCGGACTTGTCCTGCAGCTTGTGCAGCGCCTCCGTCTGCCGCTCGAGGTCGAGCAGCTTGTGCTCGCGCTTCGTGAACATCTTCTGCGCCTTGCGGATGAGCACGAGCAGTTCGTCCACGGGACGTAGGATCTTCGTCTCAATCATCTCGTGCTCGGGCCGGATGAGCTCCTGGATGGCCTGGATCTGCTCGCGGTACTGCTTGCACGCGGCCAGCGCCTCGACGTGCCCGTCGCCATCGTCCGCGTCGCCACCCGGCCGCCCGGTAATGGGGCTGTACAGCCGCTCGATCGAGTTGAGGAAGTCGTTCTGGTGAGCCAGCATGTCGCGGATGCTCTCCCAGTACCGCTTCGACTCGGTGTGCAGCTTTTTCGTCAGCGCCTCCATCGAGGCGAACCGCTCCTCCGCGTCCACAATGACGGGGTCCTTCGCCTCATGGTTCACGCCAAGCTTGTTTTTCAAGTTCTGCGGGGCCCGCACAATGCCTTTCTGGAAGCCCTTCCACGACATTGCTCGGCTACTTATTAAGACGGCGCCGCCCGTAAGCAGCCTCACCGCCGCGCCGACGCTCGCGCAGTGGGGCCGCGGGAAGCGTTGAGCGGGCACAGGTTGCGGTGATCGGAGTCTGTATGAGAGGCATTTGCGCTATTCGGTTCAAGCGAGATTGCGGAGTTTAACGCTCGCGAGAGGAGGGTTGGAGCCAGGAGGGGAAATGGGATATTCTGCTATGCATAACGTGTTTGTAGTAGTGGCTAGTATAGGGAATGCCATCTTAGAGCGTTGACTACCTTGTATCCCTTGTTTCCATAGTTGTAGAGCGTGAAAGTGTTGCATCGGCGTCAACAGTAGACCAAGGATCCATTAGGAAGTAGCTATGCAGCGCTATATGCCTGTAAAGCCTTCGCATTGCGGGAAACCTAACACTTCGGTCCTCTAATTCACCCTCATATAAGCTATCCTCTGCACATAGCCTCCAATCTCCAACAGAAAACAAGCTACGGTGCACATAAGCTCACAGGAACGAATTAACGCTTGTATATCGGAATATTTCTTCATCAACACGGCAAGCGGTGTGAGCCCTGTGGGCCCTCGCGACGCTCTAACCTAACCCTATAAAGTTCGTCCCGTTCAGCGTTTTAACCGCATTTTTTCTAGGTTTGATGGCCGCGTACGTGCCCATTCCGCTGAATGTCGGCCCCAACACGACGCACACCATATTTGCGCGTCGGCACTTGAGCCGTGATGACGACAGCGACGCGTCTAGCTCGGACGATGAAACGGCCGCCGTGTTCGTGATGAACCTGCCGATCGACACTACAGACGACAACATCAAAGACATATGCGAGGCGCTTGGAAACGTGCATTTTGAGAGGTTCGAGCGGCTCGGACTCCGTTACGGCTTGATCGCGTTGTTAGACGAGAAGTCCGCGGATAGGTTCCTCAGCAAGGCCAAGAAGCTCGGCGAGAGCAAGCGCGGCGAGATCGTATTCGCGCAATACGGACCGAAGGGCGTCGAAGGATATGTGGCCAAGCATTACGCACGGTTCCCAGACGAGCAGGAGCTCGCGCGTTCTGCGGACGAGTACATGGAGCTACTCGCGCAGCAAGAGGAAGAAGAGGCCCAAGAAGTGCTGGAAGCTGGCTCGAAGGTGGACGAGGATGGGTTCCAGTTGGTCGTGTACAAGAACCGCAAGCGGTTAGCAGATATCCCCGAGCCCGTCGTTGAGGCGCCGAGAAAGAAGAAGACGCTGGAAAAGGACGACTTCTACAAATTCCAGCTGCGCGCGCAGCGCAAGCAGGAGATGTCAGACCTGCTGTATAAGTTCCAGGAGGACAAAGCGCGCATCGAGGAGCTCAAGAAGAGGAAGAAGTTCCGGCCGTATTGAAATGATCGTCTAGGGGGAGCGCATTTTCGTCAGATTCCAGAATTCATCGATGAATGTGCAAGTGTGTGCCACTGTGAGAACCTGATGAGGCGCGGCTTGCTTCCAGGAGCCATGTGTATAGATAACTCGCAAGAGATGTGATGCTATATCACGCGTAATAAATACGTAGAGCAGGTATTTCTAGGATGCCGTTGGCCACAGAGCTAACATTCTAGGTGTATAAGTCTCGAAGTGGCAATGTGTTTGTTGACTTTCATACACCGGTGTGCCAACCGAAATAAGCAGCAGTAGTGATTTAATGGTAATAAAGAAGAAACTGTACTAAGAAGTGTTCGGGAGTGTGGCAAGGGGACAGCGACTGCTCAGGCAATGGTGCAGGTGCAGTAGAATAATTCGTCCTTGGGCTGCTCGACCTCGGTAGGAGCTTGGTTCTCGGCAGAGGGGGTAGCGGAGATGGGGTAGGCAGTAGAAGGCATTGTTGAAGGCGTTGAAGTGACGAATATTGGGCTCTCAGTTGGCCTTATATAGCAAATTATCGCTTACTTGCTCCGTGCATACCCATGCAGATGACACTTCGCGATCACGAGCCAGGAAGTGTTCAACGCGGTGTGGGGGCGGCCTGCAAAGTATACAATTGCTAAATTTGGATTAAAATCCCAGCTTCGATACTTGTTGAAAACTGTAGCCGTTTTGAAAGAGAAGCCGCTGAGAACCTGCAGGTTGACAGCGCCATCCGTACTGCTCCTTTAGGAAGCCCGAACGTAATAATCAATACGTTTAGTAGGGGCATGACGCATCAGCACTATGGATAGTCATGGTAATTTCCGCATTGGGTAACATTAATGGCGGCTTCAGCTTGTCTACAAAGACTCCTACGCATGGAATAGGAATCAGGAGCGGGGGTACAATTGAAGCACAGCAACTTAGAGATCCCTAGGCAGAGCTTCAACTAGACTTTGCGAGGAAGCTCAGAAGAAAAAGATCTGCTGTCCCAAGACTCAACTCTACAAGCGTCAAAAACTGTGGATATGACCACTTGAGATGATTTTGACAACTTAGATTTTGATTGACTATGATCACATAAATTAGCAAGTTCCTACTGTTATTAGTGAGTTTCCAGGAGCGGCCTGGAACGGCCATTTGGAGCGCCGTTCGATACCCCTTTGCAGTCACCGAAAACAATACAGTCTAAGGATTACTCGAGGCTGATCCGTCTCTAGTCGCGCACTCTGTGAGCTTCTCGACTCACGGTTCTAACACCGCAGCAGCGCCCACAGATACAAGGCAATGACGGTATCCGCAAAAGACCATACGACGCCTACGATTTCCCAGCGCCAAGGGTCATCTCCATACTTTCATGCTCCGTGTCAGCCTTCACGAAGCGCCTGCCGGTGGGCACGAATCCGAACTGCTGGTACCATTTGACGACGTAATGCCGCGCGTCTAATACAATTTTTTTCGGACAGTCATCGCGCTCGGCGATCACCTTCAAGGTGTACTCCATCAACTGCTTGCCGACGCCGTGCTTCCGGTACTCCTGGGCCACGGCAACCCTTCCAAGCCGCACATAGTCATCAAATACCAGGATGCGCAGGTTGCCCGCCAGATTGCCGTCGACCCACCCCTGCACATGCAGCGTCGATGGCAGCAGATCGTTGTTATCGAGGTCGAGGCTCAAGAACTTCGTTTCGAGAATAAGGACCTGCAGCCTCAGCCTCAGCATGGCGTAGAGTTCGGGAACAGTGAACGAGTCACCGCTTCGCACGGCGAATTTTGCGACCGCCATGTTTCCGCGCGCTATGAGTGCAATGTGTGCAATGAGTACAAGCGCATAGATAAGGACCTGGGCCCGTGCCCTAGCGTGTGGCGCGTACGCAAACCATACCCCGGACAGAGGGCCCAAAAAGCCATAAGTACATAAACGTATCTACAAGTCGTTGCGGTTGAAGTTGAACGAGCTGAAGAGCCCGAAGAGGTGAGTCTGCAGCTTCTTGCCGAGGGCGAACACGCCCTTCGGCCGGTCGTTGGCGTAACCGTACACGAGATGGTAGTAGTTGTCCTTGGCCGCGTTGACCAGCTCCTTACGCGAGCCGTCGACCTTGGCGCCGAACGAGCGGAGGTAGTCCTTGAGCTCGTCGTCGGTCCAGCGGTCGAAGCTGCTGGTGCTCTTCTCCTTCATCGAGTCGACCAGGCTCTCGGACTCCTTCTTACGGATGTCAGCGTTGTCCGAGCGCGAGGCCATGGTGTTGGCGTAGATCTTCGACACCCGCGCGATCAGCTCGTCGCGCGAGCCGTCGATGCTCTCCTGGGCGTTCTCTAGTATGCGCTGCAGCTCGCCCTTGCTCCAGGCGTCGAGGAAGATCTCAAACCGGCTCGTCGACTCGATACTGCTGAAGATGTTCTCCGCAGCCTCGAGCATCTCCTCGCGCTCGTAGTCGTGCGTGTCCACGCCGCGCAGGTCGAGGTACTTGCGCAGCCTCTCCGTCGTCCAGTCGTGCGGCAGCGTCACGAAGTCGGTGAACGAGTACTGCGGCTCCTTGCCGTGGCCCGTGATCTTCTCCTCTGCCGCGTCCTTAGCGCTGCGGAGCGACTCCGCGAGCTTCGCCTGGATACCACTCGACTGCTGGCTCGCCTTGGCCGCAAGTTGCTTCACCTGCTTCTCTACATCGGCGGTGATGCGCGACACCTTCTCCTCGGTCTCAGCGCGGATCGCGTCCGCATTATCGGCTGCGTTGGCGGCCTGCTCTTCAGCGGCCGCGCGCACCTTCTTGATCTGCTCCTCGCCGTGGGCACGCAGCTCGGTGGTCTTCTCGCTGACACTCGACTCCAGGTCGTCGAGGTACTTTGTCGCGTACTCCTGTGCGGCCTGGGCGAAGTCGAATACCCCGTCCTTGACGCTACCAGCGCCGGCGCGCACTTTATCCAGGAGCTTGCCAAAGGCCTCGACCGAGAAAAGCTCGCTCGCAGCCTTCACGGCGTCGCTGTCCGCGATCTCGCCAGCCTTGTCCTCGATGTAGTCTTTCGCGTCGGCGGCCGCGGCGCCCGCGGCAGCGGCGGCAGCACCGGCTTTCTCGGCGGCCGCGTCCTTGAACTCGCCGACCTTCTCGGCCGCCTGGTTAGCGGCATCGGCAGCAGCGTCCTTGACCTCGCCGGCCTTGCCCTCGGCAGCAGCCTTCACGTCACCCGCCTGCTTCGCAGCCTTATTGGCGGCGCCAGCAGCGGCATCTTTGACCTCGCCAGCCTTCTCCTCAGCTGCGCCCTTCACGTTGCGAACCTTCTCGGCCACCGCTTCTTCGGCCTCGCCGGCAGCAGCCGCGCCAGCAGCGGCCGCCTCAGAAACCTTGTCGGTGGCGGCGTCCTTGACGTGGCGAGCGTCGTCGGCAACTTTAGCCGCGGCATCGCCTGCAGCGGCCTTAGCCTCGGCAGCCTTCTTAGCCGCCTTGTCCTTGACCTCGGCGCCCTTCTTAGCCGCCTGGTCGGCCTTGTCGGCAGCGGCCTTCTTGACGTCGGCGGCAGCGTCGTCGGCGGCCTTCTTGGCGTTGCCAGCCTTCTTAGCGGCTTCGTCCTTCACCTCCTCGACCTTCTCGGCGCCCTTGTGAGCGGCGCCCTTGGCAGCCTTCTTGACGTCCTCGGCCTTCTTGGCGGCGTCGTCCTTCACCTCTTCGACTTTGTCGGCGCCCTTGTGAGCGGCATCCTGGGCAGCCTTCTTGGCGTCTCCGGCCTTTTTGGCCGCCTCGCCCTTCACCTCCTCGACCTTCTCGGCGCCCTTGTGAGCGGCGCCCTTGGCAGCCTTCTTGACGTCCTCGGCCTCCTTGGCCGCCTCGCCCTTCACCTCCTCGACCTTCTCGGCGCCCTTGTGAGCGGCGCCCTTGGCAGCCTTCTTGACGTCCTCGGCCTCCTTGGCCGCCTCGCCCTTCACCTCCTCGACCTTCTCGGCGCCCTTGTGAGCGGCGCCCTTGGCAGCCTTCTTGACGTCCTCGGCCTCCTTGGCCGCCTTGTCCTTGGCATCCTTCACGGCGCCCTCGGCTGCGTCTTCGGCGTTTTTGGCGTCCTTGACGACCTTGTCCTTGACGTTCGCAGCCTTCTCGGCTACGTGGTCTCTGGCCTCGCCGGCTTTGTTAGCAGCCTGGTCGGCAGCGTCGCTGGCGTCGTCAGCGACGTGGTGAGCCGCCTGCCGGGCCTGGTTCTTCACGTCGCCGGCCTTCTTAGCGGCCTTGTCCTTGGCCTCGCTGGCCTTGTCGCCGGCCTCGTGCACAGCGTCCTGGACAGCTTCCTTGGCCTCGCCGGCCTTCGCAGAGGCGGCGTTGCCGGCCTGGGCAGCCGCCTCGCGAATGCGCGCGGCGTTGGCCTCGAAGTAGTCCTTGCCCTTGCCAATGAAGGCGTGCGAGGCGTCCTTGGCGTTCTCAATGTAGTCGGTGAGATCGTCGAGAAGCAACTGCTTGTGCTGCTTGGCGCGCGCACGCACGTCCTTGCCCGCGTCCTTGACGTTGTGCTCCTTGAGCCACGCGCGAAGGTTCTCCGGGTCGAGAGAGTCGAACACGCTGTCCTTGACGCTGCCGGCCGAGTCGAGCACGTCGAATTTCAGCTCGTCAAGCTGCGCAAGGATCGGCTGCGCGTCCGGCGAGTCGAAGTACGACGCCGCCAGGCACGGCGCTAGCAGCGCAGCGGTGAATACGTTTCTCAGCATCGGTGTAAAGTTGCTGGAAGCCGCGAATGGCACGCCTGTAAGGGCAGAGCAACGAGTTATATGCGGGTCGCCCGTGCATAACCCGTGCCCTAATATATACGTTGGCAGATCCTGCGCTTGCGCAAGACGGGTTTGGCTGCCCGCGCGCACTTGCTCGCGCGAGCGCGCAAGCGCACCTGCAGCGGAGCAAGGCGCGATCCCGAGGGGCGACGCTGCTGTGATCCCGCGACGCAATGCTCGGCCGATCCCTTCGTCGTGCGGCCGCGCCGCGCGCGCGAGCCGCCGGTCCGGCGCGGCACCGAAAATGGCGCGCAGTAGCCGCGCTTGCCGTGGCCCCATCCCCAAGCACCACGCTGCTCGTGCTGGCGTGCTCGTTTACGTACTGCGGGCCTGTGAACGTGACCTGATTACACGATCGCGCCAACCCCCGTGCGGCCGTAAGCGAGTGTGGGCCACGCGTCGCCGAAACCGTACGCGCAGCGGCAGACCACAATACATGCGTCGGCGGCTGAGACGTGCGCGCGGTTCGTGCTAGGAGAGTGTGCGCTATCTATGTGTTTACAAGCACGATGCCTTGATTGTGAGTGATGCTATAGGCCCTCCCGATCCCGGTTGGGGGGTTGCCTGCCGAGAAACCATAGATAAATCGGAATGCAAAAGTGAGACAATATGCACGGCGCCGACGGCCACGGCCTGGCATATTACGTACGGCAAGGCGTCCTCTTTTGCAGAACTAAGACCAGCCTCGTAAGGACACGATGCGGAGCTATCCTTGTCTGTCGCCCGAGGAGGCTGCGTTGCTGGAATCGCTGGAGGCGGCCGCGTACAGGCAACAGAGGGCGTTGCAGCGCCGCACGCCGCCGGACCGGGCCGAGCGGATTCTACGCGAGGTGGCGGCTCTGCGCGGGCCACGGCGGCTGGCCGTCAACGACCGTCGCGCGCCGGCGTGGAAGGCAGGGTTCGAGCGTGTGCTGCGCGAGTGGGGCCTGTGGCCGTTCTACGAGTGCGACGTGTGGCCGACGGGCCCGCGGCTGACGCTGTTTACGATGCTCGTGGAGATGCTGCGCAGCGCCGTGCTCGGCGCGTTCCAGCCGGACTGCTACCCGCGCCCGTGCATGCACGCGGTCGGCGTGCACGCGCTGGTGGCCGAGTGCTGCCGGCCGCGGCGGCGCGCGCACGGGCACGCGCGGCTCTCGCACATGGTGCTCATGCCGTACGGCCGCGGCTCGCTGCTGGACGCGCTGGAGGCGTTCATGGGGGCGGCGCACCGGCGCGTGCCGGCGCTCAGCGTCGCGCAGTACGCGCTGGCGCTGAGCTGCGCTATCGCGAACACGTCGCCGCAGTTCGAGGAGGCGCTCAGCAGGGTCCTGCCCGAGTATGAGCAGGCCGATTTTGCCACTTCCGACGACGTGCACGCGTTCCTGCTGACCTGCGCCTCCGCGAGCCGCATGCAGACGCTGTGCGAGAACCTCGCGAGCCGCCGCCGCTGCATGCGGACGCTGGTGAACCGCATCCAGGAAGAGTGGGCGGTTGGCAACGATATTGTGGCGTTGGGGGAGTCTGCTGGTGATGGTTAATGACGCCGTGCAGCGGTGCGCGTCGCGGTTGCGTGGGTCGGCCAGCGCTGGTCGTGAGGCGCATCCATCGCTAGACCCGGGCACCGACCCGTGGCGACCCTACAGCTCGCCCGCGGCAGTTACTTTTTCTTTATCATTGTGTGCCGCGAGCGGGGCTCTGTCGTGCTGTGCGGCCATAGCCCGTCGAGCGCCATATAATCCTAATCAGTGTAACATTGAATAACCGCGCAACCAAAACGTTTGCCTTGACTCTGGTACGCAGCATACGCTAACTGTCTTTACGAGAATGGCATAGCGCGAGAAGGCACTCCCATATCTATGTGAGCAAACTAGATTCGACGGTGCGTAGCAGCAGCGCGTGCACCATAACCATAGTTATTGATATGTACTAACCGACAAGGCAGAAGCAATTGATACGTAAACACTCTAAAAGCAGCAGGCAACCGTACTATCGCCACTCTGTATTCTGCTCTAAAAAGCCGCTACCGGGCAGGGGGTGGCGCGACCACATTTTGTGGCTCTTCCGCGCGTCGCGTTGACATAAGCGAGCCATCGATGCCAGTTTTCCCCGGATTCGACGCGGCGCCGCCGAAGGCGTACGCAGACATGACCGTCGAGGAGCAGGCCGAGGCGGGCGCGCAGGCGATGGTCGAGTTCATGCAGAGCTGCCCCGGCAAGACGGCGGCCGCCGGGATCATGGGCTTCGGGCTCGGCGGCGTGTTCGGCGTGTTCATGTCGAGCCTGTCGTACGACACGCCGTCCGGATACAGCGAGGTGTCGAAGATCAGCCACCTGCCGTTCCGGCAGCAGATGCGGCTGCAGTTCACCGACATGTTCAAGCGCTCGTACGCGTCGGCCAAGAACTTCGGCAAGGTCGGCGGCGTGTACACCGGGTTCGAGTGCTGCATCGAGTCGTTAAGAGCTAAGGATGATATGTACAACAGCCTCTCGGCCGGCGCGCTGACGGGCGCGACGCTCGCGATCCGCAGCGGGCCCGTCGGCGCCGCGGTCGGCGCGCTCGGGTTCTCGCTGTTCTCGCTCGCGATCGAGACGTACCTGCGGTACGACCACAAGCTGCCCCCTGCGACCGACCAGGACTGGTGAAGCGCCTGGCGTAGGTCGCCTAGCGCCAATGTGCGCTAATGAGTGGAGAAGGCGGGGTGCAGGGGTCGTGCAGGGGTCGTGCAGGGTGTCCAGGGGCCTCAAGCGCGCGTCAAGTGAGCGATATTGGCAGCGGAAAGCACCAGCAGTAGGCGTGAATGTGCGCATGGGCACACGTCAAGAGCTGCCGCGAGCAATGTCGCGGACGCAGCTCTTAGAACGTCGTAGGGCGAGCATGCGACCGCCTCAGCGAGGAGTACGCACGCCGCCCCGGGAATAGAACACAGCCGCACGGGGCGCGGCTGTTGAAGATTGAGTTGAAGCTCCGCTGGAGGCTTCCTGGTGTGTTAGAAAGTCGCCCGCGTTTAACGGTTGAGGTGAAGGGGAGCGACGCATCACAGCGGCGCGGCAACGTGGTAGCGGCGCATCTCGGCAAGCACGAGCGTCGTGTCCTCACTGCCGAGTTTGTACGCGTCGAGCAAGGCGCTGAAGACCTTCTCGTCCGGCCGCACGCGGCTGTTCTTGACGAGCCCGCGGTAGAACTCTTTCGCGGCCGGCAGGTCTGCGAACTGCACGCCGCGCGCGCGCAGCAGGACGGCGAAACACTCGCTTGTCGCCGGCACGCCGGCGTCTTTCATTTCGGCGAGCACGCCGTCCGCCTGCGCGAGGTCTGCGGGCGAGTCCGCCGCGTCTATGAGGTGCGCGCGCATGTGCAGCGCGTACGTATGCGGCGTCCCCAGGGTGCCGGCGCGCTCGCGCAGCGCAAGCATGGCAAGTGCGCGGTGCTTGTCTCCGGCGTGGACGCACGCGCCGGCCACGCAGTTGAACGCGTCGACGCTGAGCAGGTCCAGCTGGTCGCGCTCTAGGCCGACGAGCAGCGCGGCCGCGCGTTCGCAGTGCCCCGCCGCGGCCAGCGTCTCCAGCACGCGCTCGATCGTCAGTATGTGCAGGTCGCCGAACGCGAGGCCCAGCTGCGAGCGCAGGCGCTCGAGCGCGGCGTCCAGCGCGGCGACGTCGGCGTGGCGGCAGAGCGCGCACACGGCGGCGTCGTGCGCGCTCACCTGCGAAGCGTGCTCAGCTAGCAGCTCGTCCACAAGCGCGAGCGCGCGCCCAGAGTCGTTCTCGGCGTCGATCAGCGCCGCGTACGCGCCGACACTCGGCACGCAGCGCGCTTTGAGCGCGTCGAACGCGGTGCGCGCCAGGCCGAGGTGTGCGCGCGCGCATATCCGCACGACAGAGTCGAGAACAGCGGGGGTTTGCGGCGCCAGCGCGTACACGCGGTCCAGCAGCTGCACGCGCGCGTCGCCGGTCTCGTGGCGCACGCCCGTGCGCAGCAGCTGCTCGACGGCCTCGGCGTGCACGCTGCGGCGCAGCAGGCGCGCGCGCTCGAGGTGGCCAAGCGCGGCGTCGAGCCCGCTCGGGACGCGCGCGCAATTGCGCACGAGCTCCGACAGCTCCTCGTCGATCTCCTCCTCGGTTAGCTGCAGCTCCAGCGCGGCCACGTTCTCAGCGACGGCACGCGCCTGCTCAGGCGTGTACAGGCAGTGTTGCGTGTGCAGCCGCTCCGCAGCCGCTACGGCTGCGTCGCCGTGCGCGGGCACGAGCGCAGCCGCAGCAACGACGCCGGCAGCCGCCACGTCCGTCTCCACGTCAACGGCACCAGCGCCAGCAACCGAGGCCAGCAGCTGCTCGGTGTGCGACGTGAGCGCTGCAATCGGCAGCAGGCGTGCAGCCACGGCGGGGTCACATACGCCTTCGGCACCGAGGGCGCGCGCGGCGGCGTCGGCCAGCTCCTCGCACACGCGGCTGCGCACGCCGCTCGTGGCGAGCTGCTCGCGCAGGCCCGCGACCTGCCAGGTCGCGACGTCGGCCGCGAGCTGCGGCTCCCTACCGGCGAGGAAGTGCACGACGGCCGCGATGGCCGAGGCCGACCACTGCGTGCCGCTCACGCGCGCCTCGCGCACGCACAGCAGTACGCGGTCGAAGTCGCCGGCCGCGACGCAGAGCTCAGCGAACGCGTTGCGGCCGGCGGCGCCGCCGCCGAGGGCGACGTACCGGTTGAACAGCGCCGTCGCCGACGGCATCATGCTAACGCGGTCGGCACCGTCGCCGACAAAGTCGTCTACCCCGTCGGCCGAGTTCTCGTTCGGGCCTGTGGCAAGGTCGTGCGGGATGGCCGCGAGCGCCGCGCCGACGGCAGCAGCGTCGGCGTTCGTGCGCTGCGCCCACAGCCGGCAGGTCCCGACGAGGCCGCAGCGTGCAAACCCGGCCAGCATCGCTGGCAACAGCCGCTGCGGCGCGCCGCACGCGTCGAAATGCGCGATCGCGCGGCCTGCGTCGCCGTGTGCAAAGCACGCGCGCAACAGCGTCTTCTGCGCCGTCACCGACGGAGCCGACTCGCGCGCGACGGCGTCGTGCGCGGCCTGCGCCGCGGCGGCGTCGCTGGCGAACGCGATGTGCGCCGTCGTTCCTACCGACGCGCGCGCGAGCACGCGCGGCGACACCGCTACGTCGAGCTCGGCGCACAGCTCAATCAGCCGGTCGATTCCGGCCTGCAGACTGGTAGCGCTTGCGGGACCGCGCGTGTCGGCCGCGTCGGTTGCCGCCGCGTCAGTCGCCAATGCGGCGTGTAGAATGTTGAGGCACACGAGCACAAGTTCGCGCGGCGACAGCGCGGCGTACGCGGCCGCAACGGACGCGAGGGCGGCCGTCTCGCGGCCCAGCAGCGGCGCGAGCGCGCGCGTCTGTTCCTGGCGCGCGCGTGCCGCATCGACAAGCCCATGCACGAGCGCCGCATGCGTCTCGCTGTCAGCGCGCACGCCGAACTGCTGCATCTTCTCGTAGACCTGCAGCTGCGTGCCGGCATCGCGCGCGCGCGCGGCGTGCAGCGCCAGATTGTAGGCTTCGGTCGGCAGCAGGCGCTGCAGTGCGCCGCTGGCCTCGAACGTGCGCAGCACGCCATCCAGCATGCCGCTGCGCATGTGCAGCCGCATCTCGGCCACGACGCGCGCGACTGCGGGTGACAGGTCGTCGCCCGTAGCCGTCGCGGCAGACGCGTCCACGCGCGGCGCGCGCAGCCGCGCCAGCGGCCGAACATGCACCGGCGCGCCGGGCATGTCGTCGCGGTCGTCGTCGAGGGCAGTATCCGCGGACGCGGGCGTGCCGCAGCCCGCGAGCGAGTAGTTCACGTTCGGACGGCGCGCAGACTTGCCGCGCGTCGTGTCGTGCGCGCGCGCCGCGTAGTGCTGCGTGGCCGTCATCAGCAAGCGCCGCGCGGCGCCTGCACGCGCGGGCCACAGCCCGTGCGCGCGGTTGTGCGGCGCCAGGCCTATTCGCAGCGCGGGCGGAGGTCGCATCACCATGGTGATGAGTCAGCGGAGATGAGATCGATTAGATCCCACCCCACCGGCGGCGTGGCGGCGCGCGGGGAGTCGCAAGGCTTGCGCGTGGAGATGTTGTACATAAAATTAACTGTAGATGCGGACTAGAGATTTAGATTAAAGTATAGAGCAATGCTTGGATCCGGCAATTGCAGCTTGTGGCGGCGAAGCGTGGTGTGCGATCATTGGCTGCCCATGAATAAACGTGCGTGAGCGCAGGTCACGTTGAAGCAGTGCAAAGATATGAATCTCAATATTATCAAGTAGAGGTAAACGAATATAGTGTCAGGTAGGGCAGGACTGATACTGCTAATGTTTTATCGACTATGCTCATATTGACGGCTAACGCTTCGATATCAGCGACCATGAATGATCATCGTGTTACTGAGGAAGAGGCACGAAAGATTTTTGGGCTCTCTCGAGCACAATGCGGGACTCTAAGAGTGCTTGGGCCGTGGCGCTCGCTCCGACGGAGGACAACGTGCGGCAAGAGGTGCGTAGGCAGAGTCGACCCAATAGGTGTGAATTTAGACCTGGAATATATGCCTGCGCAGACGCTCCTGCGGCGTGCTTACTCTGGCCGATTAAGCATCTATATACGGCACTGAATGCGTGGTGTGGCGTGTCCTGAACCACAATAAGACAAACTACGAGCCGCTGTTCAGAACAGCTTGAGGCTCTGGCGGTCGCGCAGCCACGGCGACGCGTCGGTGACGCCGGCGTACTTCGGCACGAGGTAGAGCGAGACGAAAAGGTCGCACGCCGTGCTCACGACGATATATGCGACGCCCAGCGCGGCGACAAGCCCGCCCAGCACGACTAGACTGGTTTTGGCCGAGGTCGAGAGCCGCGACCACGCGCTCGCTGGCGACGGGTGCAAATTTAGCGCGGGAGGCTGCTGCTGCAAAAACCGCTCGTAGTCGAGCGCGGTCGCGCTGGTGCTGCGCGCGGGCGTCGGCGCCGAGCGCGGGTGGAACGGCGACGAATTTATCGAGAAGCGCGCCGAGTTCTCCGACGGCGTGCGCCTGAGCGGCGTGGCCTCCGAGTGCCCGGGCGTCGGCGACGGCGACGGCGGCGTATCCAGCGCCGTCGCGGCCTGTGAAGGCGTCTCCGTCGCGGCCTGCGGCGGCGTTTTCTGCAAAGACGAGCTGCTGTGCGGGGAAGTACTGTGCGGGCTGGTCTGCGCCGAGCCCGGGGCAGGTGCGTGGCTGCGGGGACTGCTACTGCTGAGCGTCGAGCGCGAGCGCCGCGGGCTGCTCGGTCCAGCTCGCGGCGAGCTTGCTTGCGCGATGGCTGGCGACGCAGTGTCGCGCTGCGCCGGCGCTACGGCGGGCGGGCTGCGGGCCGGCGTGGGCATGTGTGTGCTCGGCGGACCGTGGCGCGGCAGCAGGCTGGCCTTCAGCGGCGTGCTGCTGGCGTCGGGCGAACCGACGGGCGACGTCGCGTCGAGCGCGCGCATGCTCGCGGCCTTGTTCGCCTCCAGCGACTTGCGGTGGTCGCGCAGCTTCTTGTGCATGAGCAGCGACCCGCGCGCGGCGAGCTCTGCCTCCGGCGACGCAGCGCCCAAGACCATGTTTCGTGAATGCAAGAGAGGCGCGCGGCGGCGGCGGTGGGTACGTAATCGGCGCGGGACGCGCGTGTGTGACAGCGCAAGCAGGGGGCCGGGGCGCAGTTTCGTCGGCCGGCGCTGATTTCTTTTGTGCCTGGCTTCGCGTGGTGAGCGTGCTGCGGAGCGCTGAGCGCGGTTGGCTGATTACATGCACGCGCCGCCATGCATATGCATAGTAGTGCGATAGCGCGCACGCACTGGTGGTTAGCCGTAACAAGAGCGAGCGATCGGCCCCAGCGAGATGTACCTCACCAACTCTGACCGTTTGAATAATGTATGACCTTTTCAGCGCAGCTCAGCGACGTTATGCCTCGCCATGCGCGCCTTGAGACGCCGCTGGCCTGCAGCATTGGTGTCTGATGGGCGAGCTAGGCATCGCATCCCAATGTTCATTTATAAAATAGACCAAAGCTAGAGGCTGTGTAACTTCTGGACCCCCACAATCCCGTTCGAATTCTCATCAACAGTATACGGTTCGACGAATGGAATCCGCCAGCAGCTATGCACTGCGCCTGCATGCTGTGTCGGCGCGGTGTTTCGCGTCTGAGGCTGGAAAGCAACGCGTATGCCGCTACAATAATAGTTAGATATGCCGGCGTGCTCGCATTTTTTGAAGCTTCGCCCGGTTGTAGCAATAGAGTCAGCGGGCGCAGCCGGCGCAGAAATTGCCCCAGGTGCTGTCAGAATTCAATTCACGTACGTGTCTGCTTGCTATAGAACCAAGAAACGCTGTCCACTGACATCCTTGTATCAATGGATCGATAATTCCGTAAATACTCGTAGTCATAAATTAGTCGATGGCGTATTGCCAGGAAGCGCCTTC
Organism: Starmerella davenportii; assembly: GCA_030579095.1. Taxonomy (NCBI): domain Eukaryota; kingdom Fungi; phylum Ascomycota; class Dipodascomycetes; order Dipodascales; family Trichomonascaceae; genus Starmerella; species Starmerella davenportii. Next base: position 31,685 of record JAKUAD010000039.1, read on the forward strand.
AGCGCAGCTACAGAAACGTGCGCGCCGACAAGCCATGAGATGGCGGCTGCGCACGCTAATACAGGGCAGAACAGCCCCGCGCTCGGCTCGCCGCAGCCGGACGCAGCACGGATAAGCAGCTAGCTAAACCTAATCTACCCATGCAAGAGCATTTCGCCGCGCCAGGGCGTGCGCGTTGAGGGCACACCGCCCACATACAAACACTTTTGGACGCTTCAGAGCACTGATTCGGCCACTTATTCGCTCTTGAGCTGGTAGAACCGCTGGAACTTGTCGTCGATCTTCACCAGGTAGAACGTGTTGTTGCGCAGGTGCGTCGTATCGCCCTTCGGCTCGAAGTTCTTCTGGAGGTGCGCCTGCTCGCGGAGGTGGAGCGCCTGCTCGTAGCCCTCGGGCGAGACCGCCTGGCGCTCGTCCAGCAGCTGCTTGAGCCCGGTCTTCTCGATCAGCTTCGAGTAGTCGCCCGCGACGCGGATCGCGTAGAACGAGGCCGCGAGGCCGCTGCCGTACGAGAACATCGAGATGCGCTTGCCCACAAGGCTCTCGGGCGTGAACGTGAGCGTCGACGCCAGCGAAAGGTACACGCTGCCGGTGTAAATGTTGCCGACGTTCGTCGAGGCGTGCAGGCTCGGCGCCAGGCGCGTCTTCGCGGCGTCCTTCGTCAGCGCGACAAACAGCTTCTCGAGGTTCTTGTCCACAAGGCTCTCCTCGTACGACAGCGCCGCCAGCTCCTTGGGCACCGCGCCCTCAGCAGGCTTGTACGTGCCGTTGAGGTAGTCATTGTACACCAAGCGGCCAAACGACTTGCTCACGAGCTTGCACGTAGGCACATGGAACGCCGACGCCGCAAACTGGTCGAGGCCCTTCGCCTCCGACTTCGACTTGCGCAGGTACGTCTGGTACGCCTGGTCGAGCGCCTTGGTGTAGCACGTCAACGAGTAGTGCCCGTCCACGACGGGGTACTCGGACGTGAAGTCCGGCTTGTAGAAATCGTACGCGTGCTCCATGTAGCTGCCGTGCACGGGCTCAATCACGAGGGGCGCGTCGGGGCCGATCAGCATCGCGACGGTACCGCTGCCGCCAGTGGGGCGCGCGGGGCCCTTCGAGTAGATGGCAATGTCGCCGCAGACGACGATCGCGTAGCGGCCGTCCCACGAGCTCGAGTCGATCCAGTTCACGGCGTTGAACAGCGCGTTGGTGCCGCCGTAGCACGCGTTAACCGTGTCAATGCCCTCGACGTCGTGGTTGTCGCCGAGAAGCTGCATGAGCACGCTCTTCACGCTCTTGCTCTTGTCGAGCAGCGTCTCCGTGCCCACCTCGAGCCGCCCAACATCTTTCGGGTCGATGTTGTGCTTGTCCAGCAGCTTCTTTAGCACCGTCAGACTCATCGAGTATATGTCCTCGCGGTCGTTGACGAACGCCATGTTCGTCTGCCCGAGGCCGATCGTGAACTTGCCGGCAGCGACGCCGCTCGCCTTCTCAAGCTCGTCCTGCTTCACGTACTGGCTTGGGATGTACAGCTCGAGCGCTTTGATACCGATGTTCTGGGGACGCGACATTGTGGTGGGGTGCGTGCGGGTTGCGGGGTGGTGTATTACAAGCGTTCACGTTCAGCTTATATAGATGTGCGGGCTGACGAACACGACCACAAAACAGCTGCATATGACATGCATCTCACGTGCCGAATGTGGACAACAAGACTGGCTTATGTGTGCATATGCAGCAGCTAAACGCGATAAGCCTAGGACTAAAAGCCCAAAAGTGCACCACAAACAGCTGTGTTCGCGCTTTGTTTGGGGGGTTTCCAGTAGGCCAAAAAAAGCTGGGCGCACAGACAGCAAATTTGGCCCACGCGGAAGGCTGTGGTCTTTTTTTTGAGCCCCGCACAGTCACATGTCGCTGTCTGCTTCTCGCCGGCCCCGATCGTCATGCACGCGCCTAGCGCGACGCGCGCGTACGATCAAGAGTTTTAAGACGCCCCATTGCGGCTTTTAGGCCGCAGGGTTTTTAGCCGTGCATGTGGCTCTCGCTGCGGAACGTAGCTTCTTGGAGTGGCGCGGCGGTTGCTGCCGTTGGACGCGGCTGCCCCAATCGCGACTGTGGGCTGCTGACACCGATAATGTCGGGCGTCCACAGCAACGCCCGGGAAAAGGCCGCAGGCGCTTCTGCTTTGATTTTTAGTAGTTATTGACTGCGCACTATCAAATAGTCCGGAGCTAAAGTAATGGCAGGGCTAGTATTCGCGCATAGCACCTCGGCGAAGGATATCCCAAGTACCCAGGTTCAGCTAGTCATGTATTGTCATGCATGTATCTAATGTGTACGGCGCGCGCATTCAGGCGCCCAAGTATATCTAGCGCTAACAGCAGCTACAGCAGTCAACTTTGCCCAATGCAGAGTCGAGGCAGACTCAAAACAGCCGCGTCACGCCCCTTCGAAGCTGTGCAGGGTATCTAGGCTCCTTTAACAGATGTCAGCAGCGTGATTGGCCAGCTCAGACCAATGCATGGTAGTGAGTCCTATCTAGCATTTGAGGTCAACGCCGCGCTCGCGCTCGTCGTCACGGATTCTAAACATGATCCGGGTGCCCTCGAACAGCACGGCCGAAGCCAGCAAGACAAACTTCAAGCCTTCCTTGGTGAGTAACAGCTGGTGCAGAATCCTCTTCATGCCGTCAATCCCCACGGCAAATCCCACAAGATTGCCTATGAGCATCATCCAGATGTTCAGCACACATCCGGTGCCGCCCACAAAGCGCCACCAGTAGTATGGTCCCTTTCTGCTGCTCGCAAAAACGTATTTCGCGACAGTCTCGAGCAGCACGATGCCGACCATGAGCATTCCCCACACGAACAAATGTAGCTCAAGGTCGTGCCACATGGCCGTGAACAGGAACGTGATCAGCGCGTTGCGCACTTTGTGTTCGACGCCGCCCAGCGGCAGGTAGACGTAGCGCACGGCCCACTTATTGAAGCTGCGGTGCCACGACCGCCAGAACGAGGACGTCGAGAAGTTATTCGCCACGCACCTGATCATGTTCTCCGGAGGGTCGACGTTGTCCAGCAGCGCCCACAACCGGAAGAACCGCCAAGGTACGAGCAGCTTCAGCCAGATGATGAAAAGCGCGAAGAAGCAGACGAGAGAGATCTGCGCAGGCGAGATGCCCTCGAATGCGTGCACTTTGATCATCGCGAACGCGGGAATGTTGTGTAGCATGTATTCGAGCACGAGCACACAGAAAACAAACCGCAGGGCATAGATAGCCACCCGTTTGAGCGAGGTGCCCGACGTCGGCTTCTGCTGCTGCGCCCGGAAGTCGTTGAACGTGATAATCGGGCCGCCGATGTAGAGCGGGAGGTAAAGGCAGTAGCCTAGGTAGTTGATGAAGTCATATTCTTCCACCTCGCGCGGCGTTACGCACCGTTTCAATTCCTCGCGCTCAACGGGTTTGCGCTCCCCGTGGTCGACAGTGACGGCCTCTAGATAGTCCACGTTGAAACTCAGCATGCGGAGCGTCGTGCACTTGAAGAATATCTGCCAGTCTGGGAGGAGACCGCCGTACTCGATGGCGGGGAAGAACTTGTACCCTCCCAGGTACTCGTTGGCGATCAAAGTGGACACCAGAAAGACCCAGGAGGCAGCCCTGTTCTTTAACCGTTTGCCAATCAGGTAGTTTATCGCGAGAATCGCTATAATCTTGACCCCGCCGGTGCCGTGCAGACCAAACACGTGAACACTGGTCGCTAGGTCGTAGTACCGGCGTCTTTGCGGCGTAGTCAAGAAAAGCAACCGCCGCAACAGTAGATGCGCGGTGATCAGTCCCACGACGACCTTGAAGTTGGAGCGGAAGCCCCCATACTGTTGGTCGGTGTTGTCCACGCTCGGGCCCATCCACCCTTTCGACAGCGACATCTGGATCGCTATATAGTTCGGATTCTCGGGGCCGGCTGCCCTGAACGCGATGCGGAACATCCACACAACAAGCAAGATGTCCACGAGGATGTTCAGGTACTCCAGCGCTTTGCTCAGGATGGATCTGTCTTTGCGATCAGAAATAGGCGGACGCGTTTGCGGAACGATCCGTTCATCCAGCGTCTCTGGGCGAAAAAACTCCGCGCAGTGCGCGGGCACAGACGCGAGTAGATTCATGCGAATCTCTACGACTGTGCTTGGTCAAATCGCGTCGATAATAATAGATGTCACGGGATACGGATATGTCGCGTAAGGGGTAGAAAGGCGCAGCTGTTCAAAGAGCCGGCCCTTACACGTCAAGATCGCGGACTAGAGCCTGCCCGTAAGCATATGATCATCTGACTATTAGAACTGAGACTAGGTGTTTACAGTGCGCTCCTCCTGCCCAAGCAGTGTCACGCGAATTCGTTTCCGTTTTGGGGACACCTTGTCCCCATGCGGAAGCCTTACCCTATATATGCCCTTTCCCTGTGCATCTCTCTGTGTCGCGCCGGTAACGCAGGCCGGATTCATAGCCGAGGCTTGCATGAGCTGCGGACTAAGTTTCTGGTGTACGCATCTCAGTGTACATATACCTTTATCACTTCATTAACATGCTATAAATCGCGTCCTCCCTTGTATTTGTTTAGTAGAGATATGCAGGTTGTGGGAGGATCTGCTGGGTGGGGATATACGCCTCCCAGGCTGCTGCCTGAGCCTGTGCTTGCGCCTGCGCGTGCTGGGCCCAGTATTCCTGACAGCATGCGGCGTATTCTTTGTCGCTGGTAGTCATCTCTGGCACGTCGGTGTTCATCTGGGAGACGTACTGAGGAACTGTCCGATAGTACTGTCCCTGGTACGCGGACTGCAGCTCATCTGTGCTGGTCTGATAGCGGAAGCGCCTGTAGATTTCGAGGTCCCTGTCGCTGCATTCATCCATTGGCGCATCCTCTTCGGCAAAGTTGGTTCCCGGCTCTTCCCAGTTGAAGCCCTCGAAGAGGAGCTTGCGGTAACGCCTGGGATGCGCCATGATCGCAGTGCACATGTTACAGGCAATGCGTCTCTGGCTGTCTTCTTCGCGCTGGCCTTGACCGACTCGTACAAGCCATTTGACCTTGTCAAATGAGTCTTGCGAGCACACTCTTCCGGCCAGGGTGCCGATACGTACGACGCGCAAAACAACTTCCTGGTCCTCAATGAACCGGTGAAGCTGAACAGCAGTCGCGTTTAACAGTCCTGCGCGAATGAAGGCTCTGATTGAGCGCCCTGGCCACTCCCCGAATGAGGGGGAGTCCGTGATATCGATGGTGAGGAGCACGACGTTGAGAGCGGTGAGGACTAGCTCGCGGCTAGCGCACAGCTGGCTGAGAACGCGAACAGCACACTTAATTGTGGCAGAGGGACACACAAAAAGGCGGCTTGGATCCTCGGCGGCGATGGCGAAGTAACGCTGAACTGCCCGCAGCCCGATACGATTTACTTCAAGGTTCTCCAGCATCAATGGAGCACCCATTTCGAGTTCCAGGATTCCGAGCTCGACGAAATTTGTCGAGACGAACGCCGGAATTGGGCCGCCTCGGTCAGAGGCATAGATTCTGTCGCGTAAGACGTGCACGTCCTCATATGATAGAAGCTGCTGTTTCAACTCGTAATCTGAAGGCGCGCGTTGGATCAGTTTCTCCTCTGTGTAACATTCTTTATCGGAAGGATCAAAGAAATGCGGGGAGTCGTATCTCGCGTATGCTCTTGCTAACGAAACCATACTGGAAGCGGATGTAGGCTGATGTCCACAATTTCCGGAGATTCAGAGGCCTTTAAATATTGTCCGAGGTGCCAGCTACGACGGATCCGACTTGCATTGCAGATAATAATTGTCACTACGTGCGGAATCTATTAAATACAAAGTGGCATAGCTATATAATACCGCAAGCGCGACTTCCCGGACAAAAGGAAGGAATAACGCCACGAGAGTTTTCTTGGCAGAAAGAGCAATCTCAAATAAAACAATCTTATTTCCCGGAAAAATCGGGCTTTTCCGAGCTGCGCTTTAGACTTTTACCACACGCCTATTTGGATGGAACACCCGATGCATGACGTAATCGATCATCTCCCGCATACCATATTATTTATTGTAGGTTAAGGGCTCCTCAGCCAGGTTTCTCATTGCTCCCAACGCGAGGGAACGGAGCGGCACGCTGGCAGCCACCGGTCAGTCGCTGATGTCACACTGGCTTAGGGTATAGCGTGATCGCGTGTACTTACTAAAGCAGCACGCCTCTGGAGCTTAATTAGGGCAGGTCGCATAGTACCTGTTCGCGTCAGGATATACCGATTAGGAAGTCAGTGATAACCCGAATATCTCGGTAAACTGGGAGCTGACTGTTTCAACAATTCAGCGAGGTGCAGTTTGAAGAGTCTCCTTTCTCTCTCAGGCTGTGAACACCAGGCTAAATACGAGCTTACCAGCGACCGGAATCTGCGTAACTTAATTGCAATAAAAAAACAAGGAAAAAAAGCGCGCACATGGATCCTATCATTAGTAGGCTGTACGACTACGTTCTCCTCATCCTGTCATTTGTTGTACTCATACTGGAGGGCCTTGCGACAACAGTGGCGCTCTTCATCCCGGCGCGCGTGATCAATGCCATCAGCGGCGTGCTCCGGCTGGCGCTTCCCACCTCTGAAGAGGAGCGCGAGCTGGCGGCGGACTTCGAGCTCAAGACCAAAGTTATCGCCGTCAGCGACGCACTTTCGTTCGAGGATATCTGCGCCGTGCACGGATACTCTAGCACAGAACACCTTGTGGCAACCCCCGATGGGTACATGCTAGGGATTCACCGTATTGTGCCCGAGGAGCCGCCTCGAGGTGTGGTCTACCTTCACCATGGGCTGCTCATGAACTCTGAGATCTGGGTCGCCGCACCGAGCCCCGAATACTCGATCGCTTTCCAACTCGTGGACGCCGGGTACGAGGTGTGGCTCGGGAACAACCGCGGCAACAAGTATTCGCGCAAGCACCTGAACAAGAACCCGAATAGCCGGGAGTTCTGGAACTTCTGCATAGACGAGTTCGCGCTGTACGACATCCCCACGGCGGTCGACTACATCCTGGACGTTTGCAAGGTGGACAGCCTCGTCTATATTGGCTTCTCCCAGGGCAGCGCCCAAGGCTTTGCTGCGCTGTCTGTGCACCCCCAGCTCAACACCAAAATCAGCCTGTTCATCGCACTTGGCCCGACGCTGGCGCCGCCCAGCTTTGGGCCGCGCATTCTCCAGACGCTCATCAACGCGAGCCCTTCCTTCTTGTACCACCTGTTCGGCCACCGCGTCATCCTGCGCTCAACGGTTTTCTGGCAGAACATCATGCTGCCCGAGCTGTTTGTGCGCATGATCGATATGTCGAACTTGGTGCTTTTCAAGTGGCGCAGTGCGGACATCTCCTGGGCCCAGAAAATGACGGGATACATGCACCTGTACTCGTACACGTCGGTCAAATGCGTGGTGCACTGGTTCCAGATCATCGCGCGCCGCAAGGGCATCCACATGTTCGACGACACGGGCTTCGGCCCGTTCGGTCGCTCGGCGGCTGGTTCGAACGCCAAATTCTACCAGGTGCCGCACTACCCCATCCGCAACATTACCTGTCCCATTGAGCTGGTGTACGGCACCATCGACAACCTCGTGAACGTGAAGTACCTCGAGAGCAACTTGCCTCCGGGGATTGGCACGTTCAAGGTCGAGGGTTATGAACACCTCGAGATGATCTGGGGCCGCAAGGTGCCGACGGTCATCGCGCCCCACATCCTGCGCCTGCTGTACTCGCACCGCGCTCAGCGGCGCATCGAGTACCCCGATAAATCGTGAGCAGCGCTGGCGAGCCGAAACTCACACGAAAGATGAAAATTCGAAACTGGGGTTGAAACTATGTATCAATATATGTCGCGACGCTCGAACTACGCGTGCGAGAGATTTGTAGACGTACGTATTGAGACGTGCCTGCAGTGACTGCGCTGGCCATACTCGCGCACGCGTGTTACATAGCACTAGCCCCACAATCGCAATGTCGGACATGCTTCAAACTAGACCCTTCGTCACTTGGGCGTTTGTTCTGAACGCATGCACAACTACGTAGCAGTGTCGGCATGGATACGTGAACATTACCAGTGGTACAATATTGCATGACTACCATAATGTTCCACTACGCATATTTTGTTGGAGCTAATAGGAGCTACGATGATTGCGGACAGGCTTATTTCCCAAATTGCTTGTAAAGCGACGAGCTGAGGCCCATTTCAGCACCCCCAACACGTAATATGAACTCTATACACTACAAGTACCACGTGAATCCCGAACCAAACGCACCTGCAGAGAAATTCTTCCGTATCCCCTTCCACAAACTATAAACATAGCTTGAACGGTGGTTGTATTAATAAGCATGGTCTGGCTGAAGCCGTTGGGCAGCGCCGAGGACGGCGTGTTCCAGCTGCTGCTCACGCTCGACGGCCGGCAAACCAGCATACTCGTGGATGTGGGCTGGGACCAGACTCTAGCGCCTCGGCACCTCGAAAAGCTCGAAGAGAAGATCTCCGAAATCGACCTTGTGCTGCTCACGCACGCGACCCTCAACCATTTAGGCGCGTTCGCGTGGCTGCGGCACAAGCATCCCGCGTTTCGGAAGGCCCCTGTCTATGCTACGTTGCCTGTGATCCGCCTTGGACAGCTGCTGACCGTCGAAGCGTACCGCAGTAAAGGTCTCTGCGGGCCCTTTGTTAATGCCGATGTGCTGGACGCCGCCACGGTCGAGGAGCTCTTCGCAGAGATCACGCCTATTAGCTACTCGCAGCCGCTGCATCTACGGGGTTCTTCCCTAGAGAACGTGACAATCACGGCGTACAACGCGGGGCACACTCTAGGCGGGACGCTCTGGAAAGTCGTGGACACCGTGGACGATATCGTGGTGGCATTAGACTGGAACCACGCGCGCGACGCGCACCTCCGCGGCGCGTTCCTCGAGTCCAAGGTCGGCAGAGTGGCCAAGGACCTTGTCTCGCCGTCGCTGCTGGTGACGACGTCGCAGGTGAGCCAGGTGTTCTCACACACCAAGGCCCGCGCGCAGTTTCTCGAGCTTGTGCAGAAGACGCTCAGCAAAAACGGCATCGCGTTCATCCCAACCTCGCCAGCGCGCATGCTCGAGCTCGTGCTTGTGCTGGAGGAATTTCTCATCCAGCAGCGGCTCAAAGTGCCGCTTCTGTGCTGTTCGCGCGTCGCGCAGCAAGCGGTAGCGCAGGCTTCTGCGATGCTTGAGTGGATGGTGCCCTCGATCATCTCTGAGTGGCAGGTGCAGAACGAGTCGCCGTTCCAGACACGCAAGGTGCGCTACGTCCAGTCGGTCACCGACCTCCGCGCTGACTCGAGTGCCATCGTGCTTGTTGTGGGCGAGTGTCTCGAACAAGGCCCGGCGCGGCAGCTGTTTTTCGAGCGCATTGCTGCTCGTGAGCACAACTCGCTTATCCTGACCGAGCCGTGCCCGCCAAACACGCTAGCACGGCTGCTGCTGGACAGCCCGCCGAAGTCGCTGGTGGGCTTCGAGTATACCAAGGAGCAGTCGCTCACCGGTGCGGCGCGGCGCGCGTATCTGGCAAAAAAGGAGGCCGAGCGCAACGAGCATGCGTTGCAGGAGGCCCAGGACAAGCGCAATAAAGAGCTTATTGACGCCTCTGCCTCACAGGATGCCTCCGACTCCAGCGATGAGGAGGAAGTGGAGGACGTGCGGCACGATTTCAACGGCGCCACGACGAGCACGTTTCCGTACACACCAAAACGGCGCCGGCGCGACGACTATGGAGAGCATCTTCCGGCTCATCTGTTTAAGAAACGGCGCGACGAGCTAGAGCCGACCGAAGCCCGCGCGCCGACGCCGCCGCCAGAGGAGCGCGTTGTCGTAGAGATGCCGGTGGAGCTCGTTACGTGTGCCGGAAAGGCCGTCATCAAGTGCGGCATCCATTTTGCCGATATGAGTGGTATAACTAATGCGCGTTCGCTCGAAATGATCTACAAGCAGGTGCACCCGGCCAAAGTGTGCGCAATCCCCGGTGGAGAGCGCGTGTGCGAGTGGCTGAGCACACAAAGTGCGCAGTTCGAGGTTTTAAGCCAGCCGGTGTTCTTCCCGCGCACCAATTTTGCCGTAGACGTGCGGATAGATGCGGGTGTGCCGCTTGACTGGCACTCCGTATCGAACACCCTTGCTCTGTCCCGCGTGACAGGATCCCTTGAGTTTGACGCTCACGACAAGTCCACGAAGACCAGTGCCACGCTGTTGCCAGCGCCCGCAGAGGGAGGCTCCGATAGACTCACGCTGGGGGACTTGCGACTCGCCACGTTGCGCAAAGACCTGACAGAAATGGGGTTCAAGGCGGAATTCAAGGGTCAGAATGAACTCATGTGTAATGACAAAGTCGCGGTCAGACAGCTCAGTGAAAACGAGTTCTGCATTGACGGCGCAGCGTGCGAGGACTACTATACGGTGCGCACGCTGATGCAGAAGTACATCACGACCATTTGAGGCATTTTTGGCCTTTCAATAATCACGAACCAAAATTATGGCGTTCCATGAACAGCTATGCTCTGAAGATTCACGCTTCTTGTGTGTCTGGCATCTCCAGTAGCCTAAGCTGCTTGTTTTTCCGGCATCTCCAGTAGCTGAGAAATCATTTTTTGCTTGAACACGTTGACCGATTCGTCAACTCCTTACCGCGGTTGTAAAATTATGTGTCTCTTTGTACTCTTCTGATCCCACGCCTGTACTGACCTGGCCGCGCATCTCGGATCCTTTCGTAGACACCGCAGCCGTGCTGCTATTGTGGAAATCTGTTCCATACGTTCAGTTCCTGGGGATTGTTTTCTTGTTTCCCAGACGTTTTTGATAGAGCACCGAAGCTGAGCTGTCGGGACCATTCGACCTAGCTTATCAAGATCCTTGACATGTGCTCGCAGAGTCTCCGCAAGACTGATTATATAGCTGTTGTTTCAGTTATTATATTATGAGGTCCCCTTTTACACAGCAGTACACTTGTACACTGCGTTGCGCCATATTCTACCTAAAATGAGAGTACGTATTGTAGAAGGCGAGTTCTGTGCGTGGGCACCGAATGCGCAATCGCTTGTGCTGCTATGTGACAGCGGTGTCATCGTTGGCGTCAGCACAACCAGGACGAGCTGCGACGCTGATACATTCCATATATACCCTCATTAGCATAATTTCTTATAGTATAAACAATTCTGGTGGAAAAATATTCAATATTGGGGCCGTCCCAGCGCTTTCCAGATCAGCATGATGTTGCGCTATCAGACCATACTTAGTGCGGAGCTTTGAAGCAGCCTTCCGCTAAAACCCCGCTCTAAACTACATTAATTAGCTAGAGGCATTCTCGAATCAAGAGCGGTATTGAGAATGTTCCGCGGACTCTTCCGCACTTCACGTGCTCAGCACTCAGTGTTATGCAATCTATCATAGAATTGCAGAGATGAGGCCATTAAGAGTCATCAACTGAGTTCCTCTTTCGAGGAATTTCGTTAAGTATAATTTTCTATTGAATGCCCAAAAATTCTAGCCGGTGATGCTGTATATTGATCTAGAAGCGTCTCTATAGCTGGTCGTGTATGACTGACGCGTGTTACGTTTCTACCAGCTTCGAAATCAGCGATACGAGAGTCAGCTACGGAAAAAAGTACGAATGAGTGAAGTGCGAAGTGTATAATGATATGACATTTTCTGCAAGGTACGTTGAGCGCATAATGAGCCCTTCACAATCGAGTGGTATGGACACGTCACCAAAAGCGTATACGGTGCGTCTTTTCATCCTCAAGGGATACTCCGACCCTGTGAGCCTCTATTCATTACCCCGAGCGCCTCCCTCTTGTAGTACAGTGAAGCAACATGATCAGGGGCACTTCAGATCAGTAACAGCCGCGGAAGTTCTGTGATTGTACTCTCTACCTGTCGCTGTACTGGATTTTCTTGATCGCGCATCCTGCGATGACTATCCTGTCTGAGTGTAAAACTTCTCGCACTGCTGTACTCTGAATTCCGAACATTTACTGTGGGTAGCTGCTGTCTAAAAGCCTGCTGTGTCCGATACCTCGCTGAAAATAAGAAGACCCCCATTGATCAAGCTAAAAAATTCGGTTCATGACTTCAGTTTACCTGAAGTAGTCTTGAAACTGGGGCAGTTTGCTCCAGATATGTCATCGCGAAATGAGTTGCCCGTACCTGTCCACTTTCGCAGTCATGGTTTGTAATGGCGATGTTTCTGGTGCCACAGAACTACTGTACTGAACTTCTGCTGAAGCCAATTGAGATCCACCAAGAGATCAGGGCCCCAACAGGTGTTACAGGATTCAGGGGTTGATTAAGCGGTACAAACCTCATAATCTGTCTTCTCGTGCTGAAACAGTGTCCGCGAGCGGGGAAATACCTACTTCTCATTTATGGATTTCTTGCAAACGATAGTCATCGCACTGGAACCTGTAGTGCCTTATTACCAAAGCTCAGCTGAACAGTGACTCTTGGCACTTGTTGCATAGTTCTGTGACGCGCTGGTGCAGTATCGGCCCGGACGCTCACACAACTCGCAATACCCGCCGATGTGTGAACCAATTCTTCACCACGTTGTTGATGGGCGCGTATCTGTAGAAATAAATGCCTGGTAAGAGTTGCAGAGGTGCAAAGTAAAATGCCGCATTTCAAATGTGAAACACTTAGATCTGCTACCGCTCCAATGTTTATGGTGGGCGCCTTCACATCTGCCCTTTTGATCGCGACGGACCGTTAAAGATACCAAAATTCATGCGTTCGTCTAAAAATAGCCGAGCAATATAAACATTTCGCACTTGAGCGTCACTTCACAAGGCGGTCGCATTAAAACGTACGCCGCAGATTGTGCAGTATGTGAAACCATAGAATTACCAAGCATGGGTATCGACCGGTATGCATGCAGCGCGTAGAATTATAGGGCGCAAGGCCCCGAGCCCACCGCCCCAACCTGCAAATGTCATGGGATGACGGGGAACCGCCCGTGCCGCTCAAGTTCGTGATACTGGCCGCGCACGAGATTCCCGCAGTCTCCGAGGCGGATCTAATGGCCGCGCGGCCCCAGGTGTACCCCCTGTTCGAGATGCTTCAGCTCGAGCATGTGAGCGCCAAACGATTCGCACTATACCACCTCGAGCGCGCGCTAGTTGGTGAAACGCCGCCCGTTTGGACGCTGTTGGAAGAATGCGACTATAAAGAGGGCATTGTCCGCGGGCTGCTCACGGTTGCTTCAAGCACGATGGAGTCGGGAGACGGCCGGGCCGTGCGGCGGACGGTGCAGCGGGCGCTGAACGTCGCGGTGATGCTGTCGTACATACCTGCGTACCTGTACTACCTGGAGTGCGACGACACGACCATGCTGCTGAACGAGATATCCGAGCACTTCTGGGAGGAGCCGATCGTCATCCGCGTGCTTCTGCTCGGCTTCCAGCTGGTGAAGCTGGCGCCGCTCGGCGTGCTGACCAGCAACTGGATGCGCAAGTACGTGTCTCTGTCCAACACGTACTCCGAGGAGTGCTGGCAAGCAGTGGCAATGATCTGCACGCAATGTGGCACACTTCTCGACCATGCGCCGCGATTGCAGGCGGACGACCGGCGGTATCGGCTCTACCAGCTCGCGTCTATGCTTCCGGTGCCGCGCAAGCGCACGCGGGCCGTCGTGTCCGTGGTCAGCGCCATCGCGTGTGCCGTGGCCGCCTGCGACCTGCCTCTGCGCGCGTGTCCCATCTCGCAGGCGCAGTGGGACGAGTACAACGAGCTGTTAGTGGCCGCGGCTGGCCCTGCCACGGACGTCGCGCTCGCGCTGTCCGTGGTCCTGGCCTTCCCCGATATCCGCGTGGACTCTATGGACATGCTGCGCGCCGTGGCCATGTGGGTGACGGCGCCGCTGACGACGGCGCAAATCCGGGCCACGCGAGACGTGGTCGGCGTATACCTGGGCGACGCGCGCGAGACGGTGCGCGACAAGTACGGCACGATCGACATGAGCGGCCTGCCGCAGCTCGTTGCGCGGCCCGGCCGGCGGCCGTGGGTAGAGTGCCTGCGCGATGACGAGAACTCCACGAGGTTCTTGTGCGACATTGTCGTGCCGCTGTTTGGCAGCGTCACCGTCGACTCGGATGCATTCTATGCGCTTGACGTGTGCATGCTGGTCGTGGAGTGTCTCGCGCAGCTGGACCGGCTGGCGTTGCTACGCGGCCGGAACCTGGCCGAGGTGTTCATGCGGCAGCTGCTCGACTGCCAGGCCAACCGGTCGTGGCTGCGGCTGCACTGGACGCTGAAGGCGGTGGTGCAGGTGCAGATGGACGGCGGCATCAACGGCGAGCTCATGCGGGCCGACTTTTACGAATTTCTGGGGCGCATGGCGCGCGAGACGCCGATGACGGCGGACATTGAGGCTGCGCGCGATCAGCTGATGCAGGGTGCGCGGGAGGCGGAGCTGGACGAGAAGCTGAGCGTTCTTCGCGTCGACTGAAGCGCGGAATCACGTAGGGACGTAGCGTAACTGAAGACGAATTCGTAATTTTCAAGTATGCGAGGCCACCGATGCGGATTCGCAGCGTGGATGCGAACCTACAGACAGAAGACACTGACTATTGTGGACGAGGAAGGAAGAGCGGCCGTACAAGCGGAACGCTCGCTACGTAAATCTACGCATGTAACTCGCACGATCTACATTCAACAGAGGAAGAGCGAGGAGGAAAGTGACTTCAAAGGAGCCCGCAGCTCGCTAGGAACGAGAATCCAGGAATGCAGAGAGAATGAAAGCAGTGTTACACGAGCCGGCGGCTCGCTAAGAACGAGAATCTAAGTATGTAACTGGGCGTGATGCACGCACTACCGCGGGACGAGACGGCAGGCGCACAGACCGCTGAACATGGTCAACACGTTAGCAGTCTAGCGCGCGAGCACAGCACGAGCCCAAAGCCACGATAGTGATGACATGAGCTCGCAATGCGAGAGCAGCGTGCGCACTCGGCACGGAGCCGACCGCGCGGCATGGGGATGTGCCGCTGCGCACACACTTGCGGCAGGGCGGTTGTGTTTTGTGCCGCTAGCGGTGGGCCGAGGGTGCAGGCAGAATTCTTCTCTATGAGTTCGAGCGCGAGCTGTTCGCAGTGCCATTGCCTCAGAACCCGAACTCCTCCGACCAGAACGGCAGGCGGTGCTTGTACGCGAAGAGGTGCGCGGCCGTGATTAGGGAGCCCGGGCCGCAGCACACGACGGTGAAGTCGGACATGCCCGCGGCGGCCTTCTCGAGATCCGGGCGTCCGCGGAAGCGGCGGATGCCGTCGCCGACGGTGGGCGCGAGCAGAGCGTCGACGTCGGCCTCGTCGCCGGCGGCACTCTGCTCGTCGTCGATGTGGAACGTCTGCAGCTCGAACTCGTCCTCGGCGACGGCGCCGCCCGTGACGTAGACGTCGCACTCGTCGACGCCGATCGCCGGCAGCGCGCGCACCTCGGCCGCGTCGCGCGTGACCCAGATGCGCTTGCCCGGGTAGGCCGCGAGCGAGGGCAGCATGGAGACGCCGGCGCCGCCGACGACGAGCAGCACGTTCGCGGTCTGCAGGTCGAAGCTGGAGCTAAACGGCCCCGCAAGCGAGTAGCGGTCCTCGCGCAGCTTGAAGCGGCGCTCGCGCGCGAGCAGCTGGTGGTCGTTGACGAGCGTGTACGGGTGGCTCGAGCGGAACCAGGTGAGCGGGCGGAGCAGCGGCGGCGAGACGCGGACGTGGGCGCCGTCGGACTTCATGAAGCGCGCGCTGACCGGCGGGTCGAAGGTGACGAGCTTGAGCGCGCCGAAGGCCTGCACGCGCGTGAACTGGACGGAGCGGCTGAACAGCACGCGGAACAAGAAATTGTAGCCGATGAACGCGAGGCCGCAGAAGACGAGGATCTGCGAGCTCGGGCGCGCGTGCCAGATCATGAGCACGAAGAAGGCGGTCGCGAGCGGCCAGTGCAGCGCGTAGAACAGGAAGTACGCGCGGCGGCGCAGCGGGCCCAGCGAGACGACGAAGACGACGGTGAGCAGCGCGAGCGCGGCGACGCCGAGCAGGTTGAGCTTCGTGAGCACGGCCTGGACGTGGCGCGTCTCCAGGTGGATCTCGCCCTCCTTGACCTCCGGCTTGTGCAGCGGCAGCGTGCACAGGTAGACGATGCCGTGGAAGTACGCGAGCGCGACGGAGGTGCGCGCGACCCACTTGTGCGCGCCGACGAGCGCGACCTGGTGCGTCTGCGGCAGCAGCTGCGGCTTGAGCGCGAGGAAGGCCGCGAGCGCGGCGGACGCGATCGAGAGCTCGCCGCAGCGGCGCGCGTTCTGCACGAGCCCGTTCTGCAGGTCCACGAACAGCCCGAAGAACAGTAGCCCGACCCAGGCCAAGGTCTGCGCGATGGGCGAGCCGAGGAAGTCGCGCAGGGGCTTGGCCGCGCGCACGCGGGCGGCGACGAGCGCGACCAGCGCGTACGCGAGCAGCACGCCGAGCGCCGCGAGCGCGAACTTGTCCGCGGCCTCGCGGTGCACGGGCGAGCCGTGCCGTTTGACGAGCGTGTGCGAAGCCATGCGCGCGCGCCGAAACCTGCGTTTGTCAGCAGGGCCTGCGGCGCATTTTTCCAGAGCTCGCAGATGGCGCGGTTGGAGACGCTTCCCGGCTCGGTGATGGCGCTCGTGTGCGCGCACCTGGCGCAGTCGGACGTCGTGAGCCTGCTGCTCGCGTGCCCCGCGCTGGAGGACGCGTGCCTGCGGCACCTGTACGCGCGCGTCGTGATCGACCCCGCGCCCGGCGCACTGGCGCCGACGCCGGCGCGCGGCGGCGCGGACA
>JAKUAD010000040.1:0-47691 GCA_030579095.1 Starmerella davenportii
GCGCGGCGTCGCGTGCGCGGCCGCGCCAGGCTGCGCAGCTCGCGCGCGAGCCGCGCGCGCGCCGAGATGACGCGCGTCAGCGTGCGGTAGTCGCAGTCGCTGCTCTGGTCGATGCGAATGACCCGCGTCTCGGTACGCGGCAGGTAGCACAGTAGTGCGCACATCGGATACACCGGCGCGCCGCCCGCCGTCCACGCCGTGCGCAGCGCACGGCCTGGCGACGCGAGCACGGCCATAAGCAGCGCGCCCAGCGGTACGCCGGCCTGGAACAGCGCCAGCAACGGTCCGCAGCCGCGGCGCGAGCTGTTGCGCCAGACGTACTGCGGCAGCGTGTACACGAGCGCGCCCAGGGCCAGGCTGCGCAGCGCGCGGCCGGCCGCGAGCGCCGCGAGGTTGCCGACCTTGAGCGACGAGAGCAGGTGGCCCAGCAGCCAGGCGTACGAGCCGGCCAGCAGCACCGTGTACGGCGCGGTCGCCTTCGCCACGTACGCCATGAGCAGCATGGCCAGCGGCGCGAGCACGTAGTGCATGTGCTCAATCGCCGTGAGCACTGCAGGCGTGACCGCGTACGCGGCGCGGAATTCGGGCAGGCTGGCGACGGCCGCGACGTACGCGTACTCGACGCCGACGGCGAGGCCGACCTCAATCACGTAGAACCAGATGCACACGCGGCCCGCGCGCGCGCCAAGCTCGCGCTTCGTCAGGATGCGCCGCGGTGCGGCCATGTGCGGGAGCCGACCCAGCAGTGTTTACGAATGTGGTTCCCCCTGCCCTGCGCGCGCTCGTCAACGCCGCGCGCGAGGCGCGTTTGTCAGGGCCCGGCACCACATGACTAATGCTGCCACGAACGGCATATATATATAATCAGCCGCCCGCGCGCCCGCACGCGACCCTCGACCAGCGGCCCCATGGACACCTTCCTGAACCGCGCGCAGCGCGGGTACGGCAAGCTGACGTTCGTGATCACGTTCGCGGCGGTGCTCGTCGCGGCGTCCGGGCTGCTCGAGCTGTACCTGAGCGGCGCGTTCCGGCTGCCCGCGACGATCATGTACGTGACGCCGAAGATGCGGTGGTTCGACTCGCGCGCGTTCGGCGGCGCGCAGGGGCGCCCGAAGGAGAACGCGCGCTTCACGTTCGACCTGAGCACGGACCTGGGCCCGCTGTTCACGTGGAACACGAAGCAGGTGTACGTGTACGTGACAATCGACTACGACTCGCTGGGCGCAAAGGGCCAGGACGTCGCGAACTCGGTCGTGATCTGGGACCGCATCGTCACGAGCCGCGACGCGGCGAACCTGACGCTGAAGAACGTGCCGTCGAAGTACTCGGCGTGGGACGTGCACAACGCGTTCGGCGCGCTCAACCGCGAGGTGACGCTGAACCTGCGCTGGAACGTGCAGCCGAAGCTCGGGTTCCTGACGTTCGGGCGCACGGAGAAGACCGTGGACTTCGTCGTGCGGCTGCCGAAGGGCAACGGCGCGCGCAAGAGCAAGGCGGCGGAGAAGACGAAGGCGAACCGCGTGGAGCGCGTCACGAAGGTGGCCGCCGAGAAGCGCGCGGCCGGCGGCGAGCCGGTCGAGACGGCGACTGGGGCGACCACGCCTGAGGCCGCACCTGAGGCCGCGCCCGCAGAGGCGACCGCCGAGCCCGCCGAGCCGCACCATGCCGCAGGCCAGGACCCGGTTGCAGGCCCCGACGCTGGCACCGACGCTGGCCCGGACGCTGGCGCCGATGAGCAGGTGCAGCCCTAAAAATGCCGGCACGCCGGCGGCCGTCTTCGGCGGTCTGCATGAATAGATTGAGTAGTCTAATGATGTTATGCGGAAGTGGCGGTTTCGATCGCGCCGGGTCAATGCCGCGGTGGAGCGAGTCGAAGGGCACGAGCCGCGCTGCCTTTCGTACCAAACCAGTCCTCTCGAAGTCCAGCTGACGTTGAATAGAGCCTGTAGTACGGCATGTGTGTGCATATTTCCGGGTGCAGCGTCGCGTAGAGCGTACGGTATGGCATATCGTGCGTGTAGGACTGGCGTGAGATATAGCGCGTGTGGTACTGCATAGCTGGTATGTTCCATAATGCGCGTATTTTGCACAAATGCGTGTTGTCGAAGCGCGTGTGGTATTGAATGAAGCCGGGTGGTACTGAACAGAGCTGGCGTTGCATAGCTGGTTCGGCACTGGTGCGCGTGCTGCGCAGTGTGCCCTCGACAGAGCTGTTGTTGTGTAGCTGGCAGGGTACGCGACTGGGGTGCGTAGCTGCAGTGGTGTTGCATAGAGCGTATGTGGCATGTGATAGACCTGATGCTTTACATAGCTGGTGTTGTACATAGCTGGCGTTGTACTTAGCCGGTGTTGTACAGCTGGCATGGTTGAGGGTCCTGCGTAGGGACTTAACTGTGCATGCCCACGCTACTTCGTCCAGCTCTCCCGAAAGGTTACACCTTTGCAGATCTCATAAACTATCTATTGATGCTTTTAATGGCTATGTCCCGATGTGCACCCCAATCAGGCCGCACACCCAGTCCAAGCTGAAGCTGCCGGCAGCCAGTCCGCTCCTTGGCAGACGCAAGTCCGCCATCTATTTGCCCGTCTCGGCCGCCGGTTTCTCGCCCGCGGGGTCCTCGCCCGCCGTGCGGCGCTGCTGCTCGAGCGTGTGCGTGTTGATCGCCTTGATCATCTCGTTGCCGATCTTGCTCGCCTCGGGGAACATGTGCTCGAAGAACCGCTGCGTCTCCTCGAACATGAGGCGGTACGCGCCGAAGTCGCCGTTCTGCACGGCCTTCGACCACGCGCGCGCGGCGACGACGAACTCGATGTCGTCGCCGCGGTACTTGTAGGACGCCAGCGAGTCCGAGATGCAGCGATCGAGCAGCCCCGGCGTCATGAACAGGTACTCGGTGACGCCGAGCAGGATGCGGAACAGCGGCGTCGAGCAGATCATGTGGTCGTACGGGATGATCTGCAGGTGGAACCAGCAGTCGACGATCCCCAGGATCGAGAGGTGCGAGTTCTGCTTGTCGCGCAGCGCGACGTCGTTCGCGAGCGAGAAGCGGCCGAGCAGCTCGTCCGGCAGCAGCAGGCTGTGCCGCGGGTCGTCGATGACCTTCTGGAAGACGTAGTCGCGCGCTGCCAGCAGCCGCGTCGTCAGCTCCTCGCGCCGGTTGCTCACCATGAGCTTCAGCAGGTCCGTCACGCTCTGCGCGTACTGCACGGTCTGCACGTGCGCCTGCGGGTTCGTGATCGCGAGCCCCGCGTAGACGTGCCAGCTGTTCGAGTAGATGCGCAGCGCGATGTTGATCTTCGCGTTCTCGAGCCCGCCGCTGAGCCGCTCGTTCATCCACGGGTACTGCCGGTTGTTCATCCACGCCGTGCCCATCGCCAGAAACGCCATGTGCGTCACCGCCTGCACGTCCGCCGTGATCGTGTCGTGCTCCTCGGCCGTGATCACGACGACGCGCGACTCGAAGCACGCGAGCACGTCCAGCACCTGCTGCAGCGCGTCCGCGCGCACGAGCCGGTACGGGATCACCGCCAGCGGCTGGCCCTTCGTGCTGATGTTGGGCCCGTGCATCGAGTGGATCGGCACGATGCTCACGTCCGCGGGCAGGTACTTGTCGAACGCCGCCACCTCCGGCGCCTTGCAGCTCGTCTGCCCGCCGCAGATGCTGCCCAGCTTCGTCGACGGCCCGTACTCGCGCACCACCGCGTCGATGTTCGACGCCTCCACCGAGTAGATCGTGTAGTCCGCGCACCGCGCCACGAGGTGCCCGTCCGCCACGATCTCCACGCCGGGCACCAGGAACGATGCCTTCAGCACCTCGTAGTTGCCGGGCGTGTCGCACGCGACCACGGGCACGCCGGCCGCGCTCAGCAGCCGCGCGTACAGCTTGCCCATCGCGCCGAGCCCGATGATGCCCACCGTGAACGCCATCTGTGTTATTCTCCTGTGATTCGGGGCGTGAAGGGGCCGGCGGCGCGCTAATAAGTGCCAAAACGAGATCCTTACTTAATCGCTGTGCGGTGTGCCGCCGCGCGGCACTTTGCGGCGTCTGCGCATTGCGCGGCGGCAGTTCGCGGCCCGCTCGCATTGCGCCGTGGTGCAGGTGCGGCACAATGCAGGACCCGGCGAGTCTTGCTCGAGGGCGGTGTTGCGGTGCTGCCGGGAGGGGCAATTGCAAGCCGGATTGAGAGTCGCGCGCTGAGTCGCGCGCTGAGTCGCGGGCCGCCAGTCAATTACAATAAGTTTACGACGATTGCACTAATTTTGTGGCGTGTGCGGGGCCTGGCGCTGTCTGGCGCTGTCTGCCGCCACTGCTGCTGCACTGCGCGCAGGCCCGACCGGTGCCGCTACATGCAGTCGCACACACCTCGGCCTCCGCACCGTGGGTGCATGCTCAGCATCCGTTTATGCGGCACCATGCCCGCTGCCGCCTGCGCGTCAATTACATGCTGTGCTACGCCGCGCGCGCGCCGGGCGCCCCCCCGGCATTAGCCGCGCCCGGCCCGACTTCTACAAAGCTACTATACAATCACAGGCAGATGCGGTAGCTCGCGTACCGCCCGCTCGTCTCGGACCGCCGGATGATCTTGACGACCTGCCCCCGCCGCAGGCCGTGGTACCGCGCGACCGGGTCCAGGCTCTGGATGCGCGGCAGCTGGCTCTCCTTCAGCCGGTACCGCTCGAGCAGCTCCTTCTTCTCGCCGTCGTTCAGTACGACGTGCTTCGGCACGAGGACGTGCTTCGTGATGTTCACGACGAGGTCGCTCTCCTGGAACGTCTCGATGACCGCGGGCGCCACCGACGGGATCAGCCGCTGCGCCGCCGTCGTCACCGACGTCTGGTATATGAACAGCGCGTGCGAGAAGTGCTTGCTCGCGACGAGGATCACGAACTCGCGCATCGTCTTCACGCCCACGCTGGGCTCGTCGCAGAAGTTGATCCACATCGGGCCCAGCTTCGGGAACTTCTCCACCGCCTCCGCGCGCGGCGCCGCCTGGAAGTTCATCTTGCCGCGGATCGTCGTGCCGTCGCCGGTGCAGAACTGCGCCTTGAACTCGTCTAATGTGATGTCGATCTCCGACTGCCCGACGTTGTACCCGCGGTCCCGCACCATCTCCTTAACCGTCCGGAACACGCGCCATAGTTTGGTCGTTTCTTTTGCAATGTCCATCACGACAAAAAAACGATGACTAAGTATTCGCCGAATAACACATAATACGGAATCCGCCGCGCGCGCGGAGAAGGTCGGTTTGCACGAGCGCGCTCCTCGGGGCTCTGCTAGCTGTGCGAGGTCAATTGCGCGCAAGGACGCTGCTGGACCCAGTGGTAGCGCCTGGCCAACCTGCCCCTGGTGCTCCTGGTGCAGCTGATTTTCGGGGCGAGCTTAGATCTCAGGTCTCCATCCAACAAATATTGGACCCGATTATGATACAAAGCTCATAAGGTTGCGGCCGGGGGACGGGGGCCCTTGTTATAGCTGATGAAAATTATCTGCAGCATGGGGCCAGGGGGCGCAAGCTCGCCCGTTCACGTTATCGCGCGCCGGCCGGTATTTTGTCCGCCTGCGCCCGGTTTCACATGAGCCCGACCCAGTTTCACCTACTTGTGTAAAATCTCGCATAATTATATACATGTTGCACAAGACGCGCGCGTCGAGCCGCTCTGCAAGCGGGCCGTCGCGGCCGAAAGCAGCACAAGGCACCCCGGCAGCGCGCGAACAACCCTCGTAGCGCTCGCCGCACATAGACACTCGCCACTAGGCAGCCGTCTTTGTCATTCTATGAATCACAGCGGCCGCCGCAGGTCGCGGGGCGCGCGCCAGACATGCGTCGCAGAGGTGCGACAAGCAGACGTGAGAATCGTGTTTGAGTCAATGCTGATAATCATACGTGCCGCGAGGCGCAATTTTTTGTAGAGTTTCAAAGAATAACGCAGTCGCAGGCCGGGCCACTTATATATATCGCCACGGGCGCTACTTCTTGGGTTTCTTGCGGGACTCCTGGAGGTGCTTGAGACGCTCCGCGGAGCGCAGCGCGCGCAGCAGGCGCCGCTTGGACGCCGCCAGGGCGAAGCGCGTGTACGCCTCGGGCAGGCCGGGCTTTAACTCGACGTGGTTGAGTTTCTTGAACTCTTCGCGCACGCCGTCGTAGAAGATCTGCAGGCGCTCCTCGACGACCGCTTTGTACGTCTCGTACTCGTCTTTCGTGAGCTCTGAGGTGCTTTTCATTCGGGAGTTAACGTTCTGGGAGAAGTGAACCTGCATGTTTCGGGCGTTGCGGTTTTGGCTCACCTGATAGTGTTCCATCGTAACGTCCGGAATTAGGTTCCACGGGATTTTCTGTTCCTTGCTCTGATTGCGCGCGCGCAAAATAAACAAATTTTCCTCCGCGGTGTACCGGTTCTTTTGCGACTGGTTGCGCGCCTGCTGTGACCGCGTCTGCTCGTCGGCCTCGTTCTCGTCTACGTAGCTGTGGTCGCTCGAGGATTGGCGGCGCGCGCGCGGGTGCTGCCACAGCGGGACCGGGATCGCCCACTCGTTGCGGCGCGGCCGCGTGCGCTCCCACGAGGGGGGGATCCACTGCTGCCGCGCCTGCGAGTACAGCACCGGCGGAGCGGCGCGCAGCGGGCCGCCCATGCCGGGCGGCTCGAGAGGCTGGCCCGCGCGCGCCGCCGTGCGCGCCGCTGCCCTTTGCTCGCTCGCCGGCTCGTGCTCGCACGGCGTCTCGGCGTCGCGCGCGTCGCGCTCGTCGCGAGCATCGTGCGTGTCACGCGAGGCGTCGCGAGCGGCGTCGCGATGGGCGTCGCGAGAGACGTTGCGGTGGGAATCGCGAGCGTCGCGCACATCGCGCACGTCACGGGTATCGCGCACGTCGCGGGCATCGCGGGCGCGATCGGATCCCGCGTAGGCGCTCTCGGGGCGCGCGGCCTGCTGAATGCGCTGGATGGAGCGCTTCTTGCGCAGCGGCGAGCGCGGCGGCGCGTAGCTGTCCACCGGCGGCGAGCGCGCGAGCCGGCCAAGACTGTCTGCGGCCGCGCGCTCGGGCGATGCCGGCTCGGGCGATGCCAAATTAGGGGTACTGGCCACCGTCAGTGCGGTGGAAGGCGTACCGGGGGGGAGCACCGCGCGCGGCGCAGCCAGGCGCGGGTCGTACGGGTCCGGCATGTACACTGGCGCGTACGCCGGGTGTGGGATGTACCCCGGGGGCGCGTACTCGTACTGCGCGTATGCGTCGAGCGGGTACGGCAGCGCCGGAGGGGGGAACGCGGGCGGGAACCGCGCGAGGTACGGCTGAAATATTACGGGATTAGGCGCGGGCCCGGGCAGCTGCCCGTTTGGGAACGGGCTCCTAGGGTTTATTCGGGGTTCGTGTGGCGGCGGGCCTGCGCGCTCGCGTGCGCGGTCTGGGGCGTCGCGAGCCGGCTCGGGCGGCCGGAACTGCACGTCGTGCGCGCCCGCAGCGAGGTCGGGGGTCGCGTAGAGGGGGAATGGGGTGTGGTACTGGTCGCGCAGGGTTTTCTTCCTACCCCGGGAGGATCTGGACATGGCGCTGCTGTGGACAAGGCTTCTCGGGAGACTGGCTAGGGAAAAGCGATTACTGCGAGTCGCATGGAAGAACGGCAAGCGCTGTCGAGTGATTTTATCCCTATACCCACTTTCGTACCAATAATAG
Organism: Starmerella davenportii; assembly: GCA_030579095.1. Taxonomy (NCBI): domain Eukaryota; kingdom Fungi; phylum Ascomycota; class Dipodascomycetes; order Dipodascales; family Trichomonascaceae; genus Starmerella; species Starmerella davenportii. The sequence continues at coordinate 7,669 of JAKUAD010000040.1, forward strand.
TCAAGGTTTGGGGATCGCACCGCACCACATAATCAAAGATTCTATGCTCTCGGGGTGTCCCCGTGCCTCTAAGGGGCCCTGACAACCATAGACCCGCCCAAGCTTCTTTTCCGGCGTCAGCTTGCGCGCGGCGCACTGGGCGCTGCGCGCCCTGCGCGCAATTATCAGCCGTGCGTGGATCACGAGGTCGTGTAGTAGTAATGTCTTACGCCGTGCATACGCCCGCCGTGCGTATGCACGCGTGCCTTCCAGGCACGGCGGCACCCGCGCAGCGACAATTGCGCCAGGTTCGAAGCGCCAGATAGTGTGTGTCCGGCGCAGTTGCTAGCCCGCGCCGGCGGAGACGGGCCTTGCAGCGGGGCACAAGTCGGTAATCGCCGCACGCGCGCGTTTTTCGGCCCGGGTTACCCACACCCGCGTTCCTGCAGCGGATTATTTAGCAATCCAAAAATACCCGCAGGCGCATTCGTATCGCCCGTGCCGCGCGGGCTGTGTTTCTGCGGCAGCCGCGTGCGTCTCGCGGCCGCCAAAAGAAGCGCGCGCTGCGTGCGTCTGACGCGCGTCTCGCGGGCTTGACCGCCGCGCGGCGGCGGCCCGCGAGGTCACCTCCCGCGCGGCGCAGCGCCCGGCTGGCCCTTTACTGCCCGCTGAAATAATTGTATAGATGCCCCGCCAAAGCCCTCATAATACGGGCGCCAGAGAAGCGCGGCGCGCATGCCGGCGGACCCAAAAAATCGCCCGTGTCGCCCGTAATCATGCGCGGCGCGCGTTTCCAGCATGCCGCGTCGCGGCGCGTGCCGTCCGCGTGCCATCCGCGCGCCGCGGCCTGGATAATACTCGGTCCGGATACACGCGGCACTCGAGGCGGTCGTGGTGGTCTGACGATCGTGGCAATCGTGGTGGTCGTGAGGTCGTAGAGGTCGGTTTTTAATTTGTTTGTCGGCTTACATTTTTCGCCGTCTGGCTCCTTATTGAAGAGTAAAAATACCCACATACATACTTGCATATACCGGGCGTCGGCGCGTCGGCGCGTCGGGCCGCCTCAGACGCGTTTCCGGATCGAGTAGTTCAAGGAAACGTCTCCGCCGTGCGGCCAGATCCGCGTGCGCACGGTTGCGAGCGTTGTAAGCGGGTCGATTTCCGCGTTGTTACAAGTCAGTTTGACGATCTCCTCCGGCTGGTACGATGAGGCCGCCGCGGTCAGGATCTTCTGCTTCTGCAGCTGGCCCACGATGTAGGCCATGATTTTGCGCACGCGCAGCATGGCGATCGCGGTCAGACGCGTGTCCTCGTTCGTGAAGTCGGGCAGACCCGTCTCCACGGGCGTGATCGAGAACCCGATCTTCGTCGGCTTCTTAAGGTGCAGCTTGCCGAGCAGCACGGCGTCGCCCACCCAGCCCGGCAGCACCGCCATCATCTTCTTGTCCTCCAGGTCATTATTGATCAGCGCGCCGACCGTCGTGCTGTAGATCTCCGTGGGCGCGCCGGCGCCGGGCTCCGCCTCCGTGATGATTATTCGCGTGTCGCGCCCGATGATCTCCGTGATCGGCGCCTCGGGGTCCGCCGTCTGGAAAGAGTGGCTGCGATTCGCCCGGTTCCACGCCTCCTCGAACGTCTTGGAGTCGGGCTCTTTCAGCAGCTTGATGTGCCGCTGGTCCTTTAGCCGCTGCGCGGACATCTCCTCCTGGTGCGGGTCCGGCGGCGGCGGCTGGTGCACCGGCTTCGCGGCCTTCTCGGCCTTGTTGCGCCCAAAGATCTTGCCGAAGAAGTTCTTCGAGTGCTTTTTCTCCGCCGGCGGCGGCGGCGACGGCCGCGCCGGCTGCGGCTCGGCCGGGGCATGGTGGTGCTGCGAGTGCGAGCTGGCCGACGTCGTGCGCGAGCGCAGGTTCGCCGCCTCCGCGCCGTACGTGCGCGCGTACTCCTTCAGCAGGTTGTCTATCACGCCGCGCAGCAGGTTCTCCAGCACGAAGTTGCCGAGGTTGATCCGCAGCTCGTCGTCGGCGGTCTCGTCGTCGGCAGGCTCCTCTTTCTCTACAAGCTTGAGCTTCGGTTTCGACTTCGACTTCGGTACGATCGTGTTGTTACCGCGCGTCTGCGACTTCGAACGCGCGATGAGCGACTCCGACAGCCGCCGCGGCGCATCGGACTCGGACCGCCGCCCGGACCGCGCGGGCTCCTCGATTTTGAGCGCGCTGACCTCGCGCTTCAGCTGCCCGGGGCGGCCGTCGGCGTCGGCATCGGCGCCGCTCGTCGCGCGCTCGTGGGCAACCTTGTTCTCGTCGATCGTGCTCGGTTTTTGCTCCTCCTTTTGTTTGGGCTTGGCCTCGTCGTCGTCGTCGTCGCTCGAGCCGTCGTCGTCGGGGTCGTAGAAGTTGACCTTGCCGTGGCCCGAGCCGAGCTTCGAGTTGCGCTTCTTCCCGCTGCCCAGCGTGTACTCGAGCGACTGCGAGCTCGTGACGCGCGACACGGCCGGGCTCTTCTTGAAGAAGCCCGAGTTGACGGGCGACGTGAGCGGCGACGAGAGCGGCGACGCGAACGGCGTCTTCTCGGCCGCCGCGTGGTCGTCTTGGATGTATTTAGTCAGGTCGTCGAGGTAGACCTCGGTGTTGTTCACGGACTGCCGGTCGAGCACCACGTAGATGCGCCCGGCCTTGATCTCGATCTGGCACCAGTTGTCGAGCACGTCCATCGTATTAACCTCGGCCAGGATGTCGTCGAGCGCGCTGTCCACGTCTTTGTCCGCGGGGATCTGGCGCTCGAACGGCAGCTGCTTCGCGCCCACCAGGTCCACCATGTGCACCATCTTGTCGGTGTCGGTGACGAGCGCGCGGCACTTGTCGTTCAGCAGCCGGTGCTTCTTGAGGCCCTTGTGCCCCTTCAGCACCTGCTGGCACTGCCCGTCCAGATCGACGTTCTTGATGTCCGGGTTGAACGGCGTGCTGATCCAGCAGTTGTGCTCCTTCTCGTCGTACACAAGGCCCTTCAGCCCGTGCGGCAGGAGGCCGGGGCGTTTGACCTCGGGCTCGGTCTCGAGGCTGTGCGACATGTACAGCGAGCCGCTGCGGTCGCCGGCGAGGTAGCCGTCGCCGAACGGGCGCAGCACCCAGATCGAGCTGTCGAACTGGCTCATCGTCTTCAGCGCGCGGCCGTAGCGCAGGCTCCACAGCACCGCCGTGCCGTCGCTGGAGCCCGAGAGCATGCGGTCGCGGTCGTCCGACATGAGGATGCTGCGCACGCTGTCGGTGTGCCCGGCCAGCTTCATCACCTGCTTGCGCTGGCGCGGGTCCCAGATGCGCACGGCGCCGTCCGGCGAGCCCGTGATGATGATCGAATTACGCACGGACGAGATCGTGTACACCGAGTGGTTCACGCTGAGCTCAAACGCGTTCTTCTGCGACGCGACGTCCCACCCCATCACGCGGTCGTCCAGGCCACCAGAGGCAACGCAGGTGTCCGAGTAGTGCGTCAGACACTCCACGTAGTCGCGGTGGTGCCCGAGTTTCGTGACCACGTTCTGCTTCACGTTCCACAGCTTCACGTTCGTGTCTGTGGAGCAGCTCACGACCGTGTCTGCGGAAAAAGGCATCAGCGCCGACACGGTGTTGGTGTGGCACGTCTGCACCAGCGCGCTCACGGCCTGGTCGCCCTGCAGAGACCACGCGTTGATGCGCCCGTCGCGCCCGCCTGAAAACAGCGTGCCGTGGCTGCCGGGAGCAAGCACGGTGTCGTAGTTCATGCGGAGAGCGCCGACCCCAATTGCATGCCCAAAGGCAGGCTGCGGCGGGCCGAACACATACTCCAACCGGCGGTTCGACATCGTTTGGCAGTACTGCTTTACTCAAACCGGCCGTCGAGGGTTAGGTCTGTGCTTAGATATCATTAATAATGCGCGCCGCCGGAGACCGCTGCGGCCGGTGTGCGCACGTAAACGGGCGAAAAAGATGGTCACAATAGGCGCCAGAGTCTAGTGCGGGACAGTATGTGCTGCACATGGCACGCACGAGCCCTCGCGGCCTGCGCAGCGCCTGCTCATTGGGTTAGGTGAAATTTCAGTAAGCAGGCGGCTGCGGCCGCTCTCACGCGGCATGGTGCTTGGCAGCCCCCTATGTAGACTAAAGAGCGCTGGAATGGCTCTAAGCGGGCGCGCCGTGAATCTCCGGTGCGCGGTGTTATCGACGCGTCGCCAAAATTGCTAATCTCGGGAAGAATAGTATAATTGAAAATGTGGGGTAATGACTCAGCGACGTGCATATGACCGGGGTAGCTTGCAGATAGGGCCGTGCAAATGGATGTGGTTCCTTTGGAACTGAGGCGTCTATTTTGGGCTGCGAGTTGGAACAAGGACAAGCCCGGAGACGCAATTAGGGGTACAGAAGTGGAAGCAGGCTGAAATCACCACGATTTTTTGTATAATAGGGTGCGATCTGGATAGGTCATCCTCGGTATTCCACATTTCAGAACAGCAGTTTAAGCACGCGAACCGTTCTTAATACAATTCGCACAGCATTTGTTTAGTCTTGATCAGCCCAGCTAGGAAGCAGCTCGTGCAAAGTGACTATATTAGAGCGGCGCCCACCGCTTCTCCTTCAAGATTTGTAGCAAAAATTCGTAGGCACCTTCGATGTTAGAAAAATCCGCACACCATCTCCCTGATATGAGCTGTTTTCATCGAAATTTCTGCCTTCCCTGCCGACAACAGCGTGCAGCCGGGCGCAATTTAGATTAGCGCACGATAGCGGCCACGAGCACCTCAGCCCTGACCCTGTGCCGGCCGCACGGGGGCCGAGAGATACTAGCGCGAAGGCTGGTCATATTAAAGTCAATGCTCTCAGTAGCCAGGACTACTAGGGTGGGAATTTCAGCTCGCTGCCAGAGTGTCTGTGGGTAAGGAATCCCAGGCGAGAATAAAAACGTGTTGGATCGGAGGAACGACTGCGCTGGGCAGTGTACTGTTGTTCCTAATAACTCTAGATGGCTCGTCGACGACTAGGCTTTGTTCAAGATTGATTATAATGCACGCGGATTTGAAGAGCGGTGGCCTGCCGTGCTAGGTCGGCTTTCTATACTGAATTCTAGATCAGCCATGAAAAAATTGGTCTGCGACCTGACAGGAGGTTTCGCAACAGTAAAGTGGTTGTATACATTCCCTAGAACGCTCGTCAAATGGCAAACTAATGCAGAAGAACTCTTTTCTCTGAAACGTCTCACGGCATGTGTGGTTCTAGGGTCCGACCAATGCGCTTCTCTGAATTGAGTGCGGCAAATCTATAGGGCGTAAAACATAGAACACGAGGCTGTGAGCAAGAGCCGGTGGCAATTGATTTTTGCGTACCCATGATTCAGGATCTCGTGTCGGCCGCATTTCCGGTGACACGGGACTCTGGGGTCGGCATTGGCAGCAATGTCTAAAAAACGACGCTACAGCCCTCAAAATTGGCTTTCGGATACTGCTACTCGTTCTCCGGATTGCTCTGAGCAGTAATGAAGTCAGAAATGGGGTGCCTGCGAGGATCTTGATTTCTACTCCAACACCCTTGCCAAAGCACGTGCCGCTCAGCCCAGTCGGGCTGCCAAAATACAGAATTCACAGCCAAATCAATGTCGGAAAAGTCATAGCATCTAAATTCTACCTACTTAATGGTAATCAAGATGCTTTTCGACTTCAACGTGTGAAAAAATAAGTCGTGCGGTTCCGTACTTGCGCCGTAACCTCTTCCCAAACGCGTAACCTGTTACCTCTACTTTATCTGGTTGACTTGGTGTGCTAAGTTAAATGCTGAAACTTGCGTTCAGTTCGGCTACGTGAATACTGGTTCCAGCTTTCATACCTCATGCTCAACGAAGCTGCGAGATTGAGAACCCTGTAGACAAGATGTTCTACTCACACATAATCAGAGGACGCAACTCTATTCTTTAGAGAATCTTGAACGGGTTGGGGAAATAGATACAGTATGGGTTAGTGAATTATTCTGGGCCTCTTCTTAAAGTGGCTATTCAATCGTTGAGCACCCTACGCAGATGGAGAGGCCGCCTTGCTAGCCGTCAACTCCACTGGCTTTAGTTCCTAGGTATTGCTCAAAGTAATGCGAAAGCGGTCGATTGCATGTAATGCCCGCCTCTATGCAGCGACATAGCCTACACTCTGAACGGTCTCGACAAGGTTAGTGGTCAGAGTCTGGGGGACTGTGACGATGACCTTCTGCAGCGTAGTCGCTACACCGCCAACAGTCGTGACTACAGGGTAAGTAGTGGTGACGGTCAAGTAACCAGTGAAAGCCGTCTGTGTGCTCGTTGTCGTGCTGTTGTAAGAGACGGTATACGTGCTGTAAGCCGCCAGTTGCACATCCACAGACGCAGTCAATCCACACTGGGTTAGCTGGAGCGTGTAGACTCCAATAGGAGCAGTAGCTGGCAAAGAGAACGTGGCCGATGTGGCTGTCGATGGGCTATAGCATGACAAGCTGGTAATCTGACCAGTCCTGGCGATGATGTTGACACAAACAGCGCACGTCTGATCAGTTACCGACCATTGAATGGTCACCGACTGACCAGCAATGAACAAGCCGTTCTCACCCGGGGAGATGATGGTAAGACCGCCGTCAGTTGCGCTTCTTTTGTCAACTAGGACCTCCGTGGTGTCAATATCCGAAGGCAAAACTAGGACCTCCGTAGTTACAACGCCTGAAGGCTCAGCTACGACCTCCGTAGTTTCAAGGTCTGAAGGCGCAGCTACAGCCTCCGTAGTTTCAAGGTCTGAAGGCGCAGCAAGACACAGCAGGACCAGGAACCAAAGGAAAGAGAGCATCTGAGGGTCTACGGAACGAAAGGAGGGTTCCTGATATATACGGCTTTCTGCAAGGCCTCTCGATACTAGGGTTTGCACATGCGTGTGCGGGTGTATAAGGTTAGGGCTTCGCAGAATTTGCCTAGATCCGGCGACAAAGATCTGCACGGAAAGCAAGAGGAAAAAATTGTCCACAGTCTGCTCTTGGAAGAAACTTTTTCAAGGAAGAGTAAGCCTGTGACAATACCCCAGTAAGTGGTGGGTCGACCTCTCGGGCCTCGTGCGCCACTCTGCGGCTAGTCGATGGTGCATAGAAGCTGTTCTTCTGGCTGACATATGCACAGATGCATGCAGATATGCATGCACTGTTCGGGTCACATGATACAAACGCTTGTGTACAGCTGAGATTGGAAATGAGGAAAACACTTGTCTCCGTCGATATTCTGAGAAAGTCGAAGAATTTTCAACGGTTTGCGTCTGGAAAGATATCGCTAACTTTCATTTCAATTTAGAAGTCTGCGTCTTCTAAGTAGACGTTACGCTGTATGTAATGATGACAAATGGGAATAATCGGACTAATATAATTGTAAATTTAGCACAAGTGAAGGCCTTGCATATCTGGTTACGCCAACCCGCAGCAGCCTGGAGATATTCAAAAAATATAAGCGCTGGCCACTCGCTTCTATCGTATCGGGAATAATCCGATTTCGATTTCCCCCAGAGGATAAGCCAGATGATGTCCAAAATTCTTTCTCTGGCTCTTCCGAGTCCATTTTCCGAGTATGGGGGCCTCGGCGAAAACAAATTGTTCGGGGGCTTTGACGAATGCCCAGCGTGCGCAATCGTAACTATCACATGATCAAGACAAGCGACTTGATGTACATCATTACATAACTTGACGCGTCTCCACTGGCTACCGGGCAACGTCTCGAGAGGAGAGATCTTCGCAAACGCATTGGCGCGAGCGTCGCGCGAATCATGCGAAAAATATATGATACATTCATTTTAAAAATTCTTAAATGAAAACACCTTAATTTTTGTTCATAAGGAGTCTGATGCCGTGGGTGGGCAGTCCTACCCACCATTTTGACCCACCCTTGTCCGCATTTGTGATGTCGCGAGCTTCGGCTTTTGTCATGACGACCACGAGAATCGGGAGCAGAAGATTATGATGCGCAAATTCATCCAGCACTGATTTAAAGATGGGCTAAAGCCGGTTTGCGAGGATATCGCGTTATGTTCCAGGTCCATGCCGCCTGGCCATGGCGCTACGCCACGTTAAACGCACATAGGTACGACTTTTGAGAAGCAAGATCGTATTGCTTAGAGCGAATCTCAACCCTCACCGGGAGGCTTCGACAAAATACCAGGGTGTAATGAAGCTTGATGCAGTTGGAGACCGATTCTGCCGCAGTGCTCCATTTACGACATCAAGAACGCGTCATATACATTGCGCAAAGAGCAGATTCTCACTGGAGGCTGAGAAAGGCCATCATCTCCATTTTACAAACAAAGCATGATGTACGTGTTTCCACAGATCTTAAAATTTAGAAACCTAGGCGTGCTCTGTGTGATCGACCGAGGAAGACGGGCATCTGGACTCAATGTCGCAAACCATACGATTTCGCGTTCAATTCCGAGCTCAATTGAGAAAAAAGGGATATGACTCCAAAACTTGTGTGCGATATATTCCTATCGACCTAAGAGCAGTTACGCTACTGAAGGTGGCCATGCGCCTACAACCCAGGGGGTTGAGCACGCCGTATACGGTTTCTGAAAACTGGATAAATAATTTCAACCTGATTGCTACGGAAATATTGGAGAGGTCGTGATAATGGCAGGATAACCAAACTCAGCGATGGTCGTACAGCAGTTCTTTGAATAATTTATAGAAGGGACAGCGCGGATTGTGAATGGAATCCAATCATGACATGTGGAGATTTAGCTACCGAAAACACGTCTTAGCATAAGTAAGTACATTTCGTAAAGGATATGCAACCGCGAGTGTCTGGACTGACCTCATGCTTAACCACTACTACAAGGACTGCGCGAGCAAGTGGGTGCCGTGCCTAGAAAAAACATTAGCAGCAACTTTTAACGTTTCATCTTGTATTCATTGAATCATATATGGGAGGTTTGACGGCATGACACAGATTGCTCATCAGGTGAGTCTCATCGTAAAGGGGTTACTCAGTGTTATACAGAACAGGTTGGGGATTGTTAGTTTCCCGTTGCTCCGGAATGTAAGGCTAAGCTTTGGCGGATGCAGACGCATTGCGTAAGATCCGTGCAACCTGACGCAAAGTGGAACACATGATCAGCCCTTACTGCAGGGTCTGCCGCCCTGCATGAGACTAATGCAGCCCAATATAGAATGATATCAGATCGGCAGATACGAGTTCGCGGAGCCTCACTGGAGAAATATAATACTCGTCTGTTGGAGTTCAATACTATCCGGATGTACTATCGTTGCGCGTCGCTTTGTAGAGCACCTTTTTACACGATGTTATACCGCCCCAGGATTGGCAAAGCCCAAAATCCACTCCTATATACAGCGCAACGGAGTACAGTACTGAAGGAAAAATGACTTATGGAATTATACGCTGCAGAGCGTGCTGCCTCAGCTTGTAAAAGATAGTTAGGACCGGAAAAGTCCCTTGTACTACGAGCTATAGACTACGACAGGCTCAAGTGAACTGCGAAGGATCACAAACGAGGTCCTAGCCTTCTAAATCGCAACATGGTATGCGCTAATACGGCATGTACTCTACGTTGGGCTTGATCACAGTCTTCAAACCACGCTTTGACACTGTGCCGACGCAAGAGACTAAGATAAGAAGCCCTTTGTCCCGCAAGGATTCAGGTCAGAATTAATCTGATCAACCGATTTGAGCAGCAGCATCAGCATTTGCCGAGATTTTGCGACGCCAGCGTCAGCCTGGTACAGCCATCTCTCAGGGTAGTCCGGTGAAACTATATCTCGGGGCACGGCGGTCGGAACAACGGGATATTTTTTTGGACTCTGTACGACATGAATCAAACAAAGCGGCCGCGTCAAGAGGTTTGCGGCCACGCATCACCTTAGTAGGAGCAGTGTGAGGATGGGCGCCTTGTGATGTGAGAACGGGAGAGCCGAGCAAAGGCCGGCACTGAAACGCAACGGGTGTTCAGCTAGGCTGCGACCAAATTCTGGGTTATCTCGAGTTCGCACTTGCTCTAAACTTCTGCCTGGTTTCATGTTGTGCCGGATAGCGGATTATTGATGTGAATTCTCCTTAGATGATGATGGCGGCGCACAGGAGGCCCCTGGTTCATCCAGGTCGAAAAGCTTGCATCCAACACGGGGCGGCTGGCTGTGGTATACCAGCAGTAGGTCTTCTCAAACACGCATATCTGCATTTTGTGCAGAGTGCCGGATATCCAGCCTAGTCGTAATCCCTTTGGCTACTCCAGTGGCGTTCGGTAGACGAGAGCGAGGCACATACCAAGACAGCACAATAGAGAACCAAAGCCTATATCAGGATGGGGTGAGACCATAGCCGCACCTACTGCTTGTCGGCGCGACATGGAACACTTAAATACTACAACAGGGTCTGCTCGACGCCCCCGCGCTCGTCAACTCGGAAAACTAGGCTTCGCAGTCGGAGAATGAACTTATATTGCTAAGATAGTATTGAAGACATTCGCCATTGTATGCATGCTGGCGCCCAGAGGCTGATCTTCAGTCACACAAGTTATACGCTGAGCCTCGCGATATCATTTCTCGACACAGTTCAAGAAACGGAAAATCACTCGCATAAGCACTCAAATATTGAGGCAGCGAAATTCGCGTTCTCGGCCGGGCAGAGGTTACCAAGGCAGCTGGCCTTCTGGTGATAACACCACACTCTCGTCCTGCAAGCGGTTCTACAACCACCACTCTGAGCATATCTCGTCTCAGCATCCAGTTCAACGCTTACGCTAGCACATCCGGCAACGTGAGTAAGACAACTTAGCCGCCACAGCGCATGTCGAGATTCAATCCGTACGGCGACAGCGGAGGCGGGAGCACGCTTGCGATAGCCGGCGCGGACTTCGCGATTCTGGCCGGTGACACGCGCCAGTCGACCGGGTTTTCGATCGACTCGCGCGACGCGAGCCAGATTTTCGAGCTCGGCGACGGGCTCTACTTCAGCTCCAACGGGTTCAGCGCAGACGCCAAGCAGCTCGTTGACGACCTGCGCACACAGATCAAGTGGTACCACCACAACAACAACGACCGCGCCATCAGCATAGCCGCCGCCGCCCGCGTGACGATGATGATCCTGTACGGCAAGCGTTTCTTCCCCTACTACGTCAATCCCATCATGATCGGGCTCACCGACAAGGGCGACGGAGCCGTATACTCTTTCGACCCTCTGGGTAGCTACGACCGCGAGCCCAGTCGTGCGGCCGGGCACGCGGCGGAGCTGCTCGTGCCCTTCCTGGACAACCAGGTGAGCTTTGAGAACCAGCTCGACCCGGCGACCGGGAAGTCCCGCGAGCGGGTCGCGCTCGACCTGCAGACGGCGATCGACCTCGTGAAGGACGCGTTTGCCGGCGCGGCCGAGCGCCAAATCAAGGTCGGCGACACGCTCGAGATCGTGATCCTGACCAAGGACGGGGTCCGAAAAGAGCTCTACCCGCTGAGGAGAGACTAGCGTCTGCGCATATATGTCCGTGTGCTTCGCGCGCCAAGGCACGCGCAGCGCGGCCCAGGAGCCTGCATGTATAATTAACGCGTTGCTAGTGTACTGAGAAATGCCCTGTTTTTCGCGTTTGAAGCCAATGCTATGCGGCTCACCCCCCCGTCTCGCATCGTGAGCGGTTCGGGTGTTTCTATCGGCGCCGAACGCCGCAGCACGGTGACTCGGGCCCCAAAGTGGACTGGGTTAGGGGTGCGCTCTGATCACATTCAGGCGGCATATAGGTGCCTGGGGGAGTGGTTACATAAGGTTGAGAATGGTGAAAGTAGTTTGTTTGGGCAACCCGTTGCTGGATATCCAGGTGCACACGACGCTGGAGTACCTGGCGAAGTACAGCCTCAAGGCGAATGACGCGATTCTCGCCGAGCCGCGCCATCTCGCCATCTACCCCGAGATCATGAACGACCCCGACGTGCTGCTCGTGGCTGGTGGCGCGGCGCAGAACACGGCGCGCGGCGTGGCGTACCTGCTGCCCAAAAACGAGGTCGTCTACTTCGGGTCCGTCGGCCGCGACGTGTACAGCGAGAAGCTGCTGGAGGCCAACGACAAGGCCGGCGTGTTGACGAAGTACGAGTACCAGACCGAGTACCACACCGGGAAGTGCGCCGTGCTCCTCACCGGCAAGGAGCGCTCGATGGTGACCGACCTGAACGCGGCCAACCACTTCCACGACAGCCACCTCGAGAAGCCCGAGAACTGGAAGCTCGTTGAGGAGGCCAAGGTCTTCTACGTCGGCGGGTTCCACTTCACCGTGAGCGTCGAGGCCATCCGCGTCCTCGGCGCGCACGCGGCCAAGTCCGACAAGCTGTTCGGCATCAACCTCAGCGCGCCCTTCGTGTGCGCGCTGTTCAAGGATGCCATCGACAGCACCTCGCAGTACTGGGACTACCTCATCTGCAACGAGAGCGAGGCCGCCGCGTACGCCGAGGCGCACAACATGCCCACGCAAAACCTCGAGGACGTGGCCAAGCACATCGCGCTGCTGCCGAAGGCCAACGTCGACAAGCCGCGCGCGGTCATCATCACGCAGGGCCTCGACGACACGATCGTGGCCGTCGGCGACGTGAAGCTGAGCAAGGTCACCGCGAGCAAGCACCCCGTCGTCAAGCTCGACCAGAAGCTCGTCAAGGACACCAACGGCGCCGGCGACGCTTTCGCGGGCGGCTTCGTGGCCGCGCTTGCCGAGGGCAAGGACCTGCCGTACGCCGTCGCCCAGGGCCAGTGGCTGGCCAGCCTCGGCATCCAGGAGGACGGCGCGAGCTACCCGGAGGAGCGCAAGAAGTTCCACTACAAGGCGGCCTTGTAATCGGATAATTGAGTTACTGCGCGGCTTGAGATGTTATTCGCGATATATACGTACATATATGTCTTAGTGCGCGTTGATCTGCTGCGTGCGCTCTAGATCAGCAATTCAGTTGACCTGCCGTGCACGCTAGAGGTCGGCAATTCACTTGTCGACAGAAGTAGCTCGGCGTGCGCTGCCCTTTCGCAGTGTTGTGATGAAGACTCAGTACATCGGCAAACTACAAACGGCAAACGACAAACGGCGAACGGCAAACGGCAAGCAGCAAACGGTACTGTGTCCACTCGTCCCCCGTTCCATCTGACAAGCGACTGCGCCCTGCGCGAGCACAACACAGCTCGCCTTTGGCTACGCTCGAAAAACAAATTTGCCAAGGTTATATTATACGCATACTCCAGCGCACCCGCGCGGCTGGCCGCAACAGTAGAATGAATAAGTTATACGTATTATTAGTTCTTGCGAATAATACCCGTGGCGACACCACGACGGCCGGTGGCATTGGTGTGCTGACCACGCACACGGTAGCCCCAGAAGTGACGGAGACCTCTATGCAAACGCATGCGCTTCATCTTCTCAATATCCTCACGCAGCTTGGTGTCGAGCTGGTTTACAAGGAGGTGGGCGTTCTTGCCATCGACGGGGTCGCGCTGGCGGTTCATGAACCACGCAGGGATCTTGTACTGCGCGGGGTCCTGGATGATCGTGATAAGACGCTCGAGCTCCTCCACGGAGAGCTCACCGGCGCGCTTGGACATGTCGACGTCGGCCTTCTTGCACACAAGGTTGGCGAAACGCGGGCCGACACCACGGATGGTGGTCAGGGCGTACATGATTTTGATGTTACCATCGACGTTCGTCGACAGAAGACGAAGGATGTGCTGGAAAGACCCCTTCTCCTGGATGTTCAACGACATGTGTAGATCTTGTCCAATGGGTTACTCAGTTTACGCTTGGACTGCCTTGACTGAGTCGATGACAAAGCGAAATCTGAAAAATTGTCCCGGCCCAGCGCACCTGATGATTATGTGATGCAGCAGCCCTAGATTGTCTGGCTTGTCTAGGAGGTGCGCTAGAGCCTATGAGCCCTATAGTATAATCGATTACATACTGCAACCGCGGCGGCAGCGATCGTGGCTGCGCTATGCCGAGATGAAGGTCATTGAGAAGTCGGGGGCGCTGCTGTGCAATGCCGAGGTGTCTACCTTTGTGAAGACCACCAAGGACACCCCTGTGTTTGGTTCGTTGCAGAACCTGCAGACTATCTGCGTCGAGCTGCGCTCGTATTTGAAAGAGCGCCCGGCCAATAACCCGGACTCTCCGCAGAGTCCAGAGAACATCGCTGAGTTCGTCAAAACAATCAAGGCGAACGGGATCGCACTAGAGAAAGTGGAGCTGCTGCAAATAATCAACTCTGCGCCAGACAACTGGCCCGTGCTCTACTGCCTCATCGAGGAGGCCGATATCCGGTTCTCGGAGCAGCAGTTGTCGACGATACTGGAGGCCAGCCAGAAGTATCTGGGTGTCGAGAGGGTGCCCCAGTGAAGATTGAAGACCCGCGACAACGGCTGTCGAATGGCATTGGCAGCATTTGTGGCAGTTTTGTATGTGCAAATATGTATACTTAAATATGTGTGATGTATACGCAAGTCGAGGTCGGCGTCTTACCAGGGCCCCCTGATTCAGAGGGTCCAACAGGGTCCCACAGGGTCCAACAGGGCCCTACAGGTCGAACAGGGTTTGCTGCGCTTGAAGTCCGCGAGGGTCCTGCATCCTGTCGAGATCTCTCACAGAACCCTAGAAATTGCTCGCATCCTCTCGCGTGCAGCTGGCAATGCGTCGAGCAAACATCATCACTTGCGCAAATGAACACCGAGACGCTGCACGAGATCTACGAGCACCTCACGGAGCTGTCGGGGCGGTTTAAGGACCACGTCGAGACGCTACGCGAGGAGATCGAGGAGGCGCAGTGGTACCTTGCTAAAATGGGCGCCACCCGCTCGGAGCCCGTGTCCTCGACGGACGCCGCGCTGCCCTCTGACGCGCCCCTCGACGCGAACTCTGACTCTAGTTTTTGATGCTCGGCCGCGGGATCACCGGCGGGACCACCGGGGCGGGCCCCGCAGCGGCGGCCGCGCCAGCCGCGCCGGCGCGCGCCCTGTCCTGGCTCTCGGTCATGAGCTTCAGGAACTTGCGCAGCTGCGGGCGCGGCAGCCGCAGGCGGTTCAGCAGCACCAGGATCGAGGTGAGCAGCGCGATGGCGCCGCCCTGGTGGAGCGCCGCCAGCGGGATGGGCACGACGTAGATGAGCGTCGTGATGCCGAGCAGCGCCTGCAGGCTGGCGAACCCGATGACGCCGTGCGCGCCCTTGAACGCGCGCAGCGGCATGCGGTTCTTGCGCGCGCGCGCGTAGAAGAAGTACGCCAGGCTCGCCGTCCACGTGGTGTACGCGAGCAGGCGGTGGCCCAGCTGCACCGTGACGGGGTTGTCGAGGATGTTGCGGTAGACCAGCGTGAAGCTCGAGGGGCTGGGCTCGCGCGCGTACTTGTTCTCGAACAGCTCGTTCGACGACGGGATGAAGCGGTTGCCCATGAGCGGCCAGTCGTTGTAGAGCAGGCCCGCGTCGAGGCCCGCGACGAACGCGCCGCTCATCGACGTGGCCAGCGCGAGCAGCAGCAGCACGACGGCGAAGCGGCGGCACCCGCGCGCGAGCGGGCTGTCGAGCAGGCTGATCTCGGCGACGGCAGCCTTCGGGTTCGCGAGGTAGCGGTGCTGCTTGAGGATGTCGAGGCCCGTGTACGTCATGGCCATGAAGAGCAGGAACGCCGCACCGAGGTGCGTCGCCAGGCGGTAGTGGCTCACGCGCGGGTGGCTGTCGGCGCGCGAGTCCAGGTTCTTACGGTCGATTCCGCTGTAGACCATCCACCAGCCGATGAAGCCCTGCAGCCCCAGCAGCGCGGTGATGCCGACGAGCCAGCGGTTCGTCTGCGGCGACGTCTTGCCGCGCAGCACGAAGTAGAGTCCCGGCGCGACGACGAGCAGGCCAATGGCGCGGCCCCACAGCCGGTGCGCCCACTCCATGTAGTAGATGAACTTGTAGTCGTCGAGGTCCATGTCCGAGTTCAGCTCCTTGAACTCGGGGCTCTGCTGGTAGAGCGCGAACTCCTTCTCCCAGTCGGCCTGCGAGCGCGGCGGCAGCGCGCCCGTGATCGGCTTCCACTCGGTGATGCTGAGGCCGCTCTCGGTGAGCCGCGTGAGGCCGCCCAGCAGCACGATGCCGAACACGGAGACGCCGCAGAACAGCAGCCAGTACGCGACACCCTTCGTGGAGACCATCCGCGGCTTGCCGAGCTTCGCGCCCTGTGGCATCGCACCGAGGCCGATCTGCGTCGTGCTGTTCGCGGGGGGCACGACGTGCGCGGTCGGGTCGAAGCGCGCCTCCGCGCTGCGCACGCGCGACGCGGACAGAAACCGCAGGCCCATGGGCTGCAGCAGCGTGCGCGGCAGCTGGCGCGGCAGCCAGCCGGGCGGCGCCGCGCGCAGCAACTTCAGGTTCGCCTGAAATAAGCGGGTGCTCATTGGTGTGCCTGGGCTCTGTAATCGCGCGCTTTAACCCTCGCGGCGGGCGTCTCATAACAGTATGTAGTGGATATGCACGAGGCCACAACTTTTTTGTTTACGCTGCACGTCCGCAAGGGCGCCAACTTTATTGCTCGATATCTGCCAAATGGGTCGCTTGTGGCATTGTTGAGCGCGTTGGTGCCGTACAGTTGGCGGGCGTGTGCCCATGCAGTCATGATTAGTCGTGGAAGATATCGGACTGGCTCTGGAGAAATACTCCACTGACTTGCGACAAAGCCGTAAAGGCCTGACTTTTCCAGAATTCGTATCTCAACGTCCAGATCACAACTCTTTTCTGCTGGTTGTGGATGCGCATGTCGATCAGCACGCGCATGCTTTAACCCATTACCTGCGGTGCTCCATGAACATGCAGCGGGACACTCGCGGGGTTCCAGGAGGACGTCGATCAGCGAGCATCTTGGATTGCATTTCGTGGCTACCCCATAGCAGTCTATCGCTCAATAACCTTGAAAAAGCCGTTGGGCATATCAACCCAAGGTTTGAAAAGAGAGTCGCTGGTTCACACTGCCGCACAGCATTTCGTGACCACGCAGTACTATACACCGTTTGCCAATACCCTGCAAGCATGCAGCGGGCCTGTGACCCCAATTCTCGACGGTACTCGCCTGATCCACACGGCATCACTGCATGTCCACGCAACAGATTACCATCAGCTGATGCCCTGCGCGGTATATTGAATACCGTGCGAGCATGCAGCGGACCTTTCGACCCAAATTCCCGATGGTAATCGCCTGATCCTCGCGGCCTCACGGCGTGACGACACAATAGATTACTATCAGTCTATGCCCTGCGCAGCGTATTGAATACCCTGCGTAGCAAACGCCCTGCGCAGAGTGTCCCTGCGCGGCCCACAATTCGAGACTATTAAGAACGATACTACGTACAACTACCAAACGTCCTCCTGGTACTTGTCGCGCGAGCGCATCTTTTTGATGATGATCTCGGCCTGGTCGCGCGGGATGCCCTGCTCCTTGGCGATGACGTCGATCAGCGTGCGGTGCACGTCGCGCGCCATCTTGCTCGCGTCGCCGCACACGTAGAACATCGCGCCCTGCTGGATGAGCTCGTTGACGCGCGCACTGTGCTCCTTGAGCAGGTGCTGCACGTACACCTTCTCGTCCGAGTCGCGGCTGAACGCCGTGACGACGTTGAGCCAGTCGCCGTGCTGCTCCCACTCCTCCTCGTACAGGAAGTCCTGCGCGCGGTAGCGGTTGCCGAAGAACAGCAGCGCCGGGCCGACCTCGCGGCCGTTCGCCTTCATGCAGCCGCGCTCGTGCACGAACCCGCGGAACGGCGCCACGCCGGTGCCCGCACCGACCATGATAATCGGCACCGTGGCCTTCGCGGGCAGCTTGAACAGCGAGTGGCGCACGTGCACGAGCGCCTTGACGCCGGCCGGCCCGTGCGTGTACAGCCCGCGCGGGCCCGCGAGCTGATACGTGTGCGTGTCCTCGCCGTTGAAGCGGCGCTCCATCGCCAGGATGTGGTTCGTCGCGACGCCGAGGATCTCGTGGTCGCTGCCCTTGGGCCGCAGCCGCTCGACCACGGCCGTGATCGAGATGCGGTTCGCGTTCTCGAGGCTCGACGACGAGATCGAGTAGTAGCGCGGCTGCAGCTTCGCGACCGTCTCGATCACGAAGTTGAACGGCGCCGCCGACCACGGCGCGCCGCCGCTCAGCTTGAGCAGCAGCATCGCCAGGTTGTAGCACTTGCTCGTGACCTCGCGCGCGAACTCCTCCTTGTCCGTGGCCAGCCGCATCGCCTCGGCCTTGGCCTCGGCCGTCGGCGCGTAGGGCGCGACCGACGCGAGCACCTGGCGCGACAGCGGGCCGTTGATCTCGAGCCAGTGCCGCACAACCGTGTCGTACGTCGTCGGGTTCGGGATGTGCACGTTCGACGTCGAGTCCAGGAGCGTGATCTTGAGCACCTTGTGCGGGTGCGCGATGCCGAACGCCTTGAAGAAGCGCTGCACCTCGGCCTCCGAGTTCTGCGTCCAGAACGCCAGGTGGTCGCCCGTGACGTACTTGATCCCGGTCGTGTCGAACTCCATGTGCACGCAGGTGCGCTCGGCGCTCTTGAACACGTCGCGCGCGGCCACGACCTCCACGACGGCCGGGTTCGACTGCGTGTACGGCCCCGCCGGCTTGGTCTTGTTCTTGCTCGCGAGGAGGTGCTTCAGGTTCGGCTCGCCCAGGTAGACGTCCGGCGACTCGGCCGTCAGCTCGACGTCGGTCACGTCGACCGTGGGCTCGTAGACGGGCTCGTGCTCCTCGAGGCCCCACTCGGAGACGAGCGTCTGGAACAACTCGTCCTTCCACGCCATGAAGTCCTCCTCGAGCGTGCCCTTGCCGTCGTCGCCCTCGCCGTACGGGCCGACGGCGGCCGCGCCGAGCTGGCCCAGCTTGCGGTGCACGTCGCGGCCGATCTTGTTGAAGAACTCGTAGCTCGAGTTGCCGAGCCCGAACACCGTGAAGCGCAGGTTCGGCAGCTCCTCGCCGCCGCCGCTGAAGCTCGGGCTCATGATGAAGTCGTAGAACTCCTGCGCGTTGTCGGTCGGGTCGCCCTCGCCGTAACTGGCCAGCACGAACACCGCGAGGTTGTCGCTTTTGAACTCGTCCAGGTTCTCGAAGTCGTAGTCCTCGAGGTCCGCGGTCATCGACTTGAGCCCGAACCGCGAGCTCAGCTCCTTCGACAGCTTGCGCGCGAAGTCCTCGGCCGTGCCGGTCTGCGAGCCGAAGAACACGACCGCGTTCTTGTTATGCCGCGCCATCTTCTCGTTGATGTCGCGCGTCTGCACGTCGTCGGTCGCGACGTCGCCGCTGCTCGTCGTCACGCTGATCGGCGGCGGCGGCGCATCGTTCACAATGTCGGGGCCGGCCACCATGTACTTGTAGCTGAGGTAGCCGACCGCAAGAATGACGGCGAGCGCCACATACGACGTGCCGCTAGCCATGCTTACCTACTGCGCGGAGGAGGGAGATGGTGCGATGATATATGCGCGCGGATGTGGATGATGAAAGATTGGGAACATAACCCGTGCCCAGAATGCGACGGACGCGAAACCCGTGCCCAGCACACATGCGGCGGGCTCGATTTGTGAACGAACGACGACACGACGTTAGCGCGCGTCGCGTATGCACTCAGGCTGCCGCCTTGGCTATTATGGGCCCCGTGACGGACGTCGTCGGGCTCCCGGAGATCGCCGCTCGGGCGACGTCGTCTCCCGATCGGCTCGTGGCCGCCTAGCGCCGGCCGTATCCCGCGGCAGCGCTCAACAAGCGAAATTTACGCTGCGAGCATGCTCAGGGGCCGCTGCCGTTCATTCAGCGTATTATGAAATGATTATTTCGCTGCGTTGGTCGTACGATGCGCATCGCGGGAGGTTAGGTTAGAGGATCGCGCGGCGGTCCAAACCAGCTACCAGCTTTCATACGATGGAGTGAGAAGCCAATAGAGTGGGTGGGGATGCGGTCCGACTGCGGGCTGCGGGCGCGCCAGCCTCGAAGTCACTAGCCCGCGGGTTCTGCCGTGAGCGAAATAGCTTTCGGCCGTTGTTCACATGGCCAGGAACATGTTCATGACGCATACGTGCGGCAAGGCACGCGCCAAGTTGCTAAATGAGGCTGGACGTATACAAGAGGGCACGCATACAGCTGCCAGGGATAGTAATCAGATCGCCACATCGCGGATAGGAACAGGCTAGGAACTAGACCATACAACTGTCGCCCATAGTAAGTAGATTAATCGGCGCATTATTATATACGACTCGCATGAGCAGAAGGCGCGAGGCGCGAACGGACTAAAGAGCGCGATGATCGCACAATCGTCACGCACCTCTCAGTTGGACGGAAAGGAACCTGAGCGCGCGCCAATCCCCGCCTCGAGCCTCTCGCGCGGTGTCGTGCCTTGCGGCGGCGCTGCCGGCCTATACAATTCGCGTCACGTGTTCTCTCAAGGCGCCGAACATGAGCACGTTTGTGCGGTTCCTGGTGGTTGCCGGGTCACACAAGGCACTGCTGGCGTCGGCGCTCGTGCTGGCGCCCGTGCTGTGGGACACGTCCTCGCGGCTGGTCGCGCCCATGGCGGACGTGCCTCTGAGCCAGCCGACGTCGCGGCTCCTCACGTGGGACATGCTGTACTACGTCACGGCGGCGCAGCGCGGCCAGCAGTTCGAGCACGAGTACGCGTTCAGCCGGTACTGGTCCGCCCTCATCGCGCAGTTCGCGCTGGGCACGGACGCCGTCTCATTGGCGCAGTGCGCGGCCGTGCTCTCGATCGTCAGCCACCTCGCGGCCGTGCTGCTGCTCTACGCGATCGCCCGCAGCTTCGGCGTGCCGCAGCCCATGCTGCCCGCTACGCTGTACTCGCTGAGCCCCGCCGGAATCTTCCTTGTGGCCGGCTACCCCGAGAGCGTGTTCGCCGCGCTGAGCTTCCTCGGCGTGCTGCTGTTCTACGCGTACCGGTGGTACCTCGCCGCCGGGCTGGTGTTCGGCGCGGCCACTCTGTTTCGCGCGAACGGGCTCGTCTGGGGCGCGCTGTTCTTCGTGCAGATCCTCGAGGAGCTCGCGACGCTCGCGAGGCAGCGCAGCCGCCCCCTGCGGCGGGCCAGAAACATCGCGTCTCTGGTGACCGGCGGGTGCCTGATTGCGGCGGTGTTCGTGTACACGCAGGTCGACGCATACGCGCGCTTCTGCCCGGGGCTGGACTTCTGCGGGGACCGCGTGCCCTCCATCTACCTGCACATCCAGCAGAAGTACTGGAGCAACGGGTTCCTCGCGTACTGGACGCCGAACAACATCCCGAACTTCCTGTTCGGCGCGCCGACGCTGTACCTGCTGCTGCAGTCGACGGCGTACCTGGCGCGGCAGCGGCGCCACGGGCTCGCGCTGGTGCAGGCGGCGATGCTGGTCGGCGCGCTGTTTTTTTGGAACGTTCAGATCATCACGCGAGTGGCGTCGTGCCTGCCCGGGGTTTATTTATACGTAGCTAATCTGCACGCCAGCGGGCGCCGCAGGGCCGGGCGGGCGTGGCTGGCGTACTTCGCCGTGTGGAGCGTGGCGCAGGCCGTGCTGTACGGCGCGTTCATGCCGCCGGCGTGACGCGGCGCGGCGACTGCAGGGGAGCTACTCGACGGTGGTGCGGGCCTGGGCGGCCTCTCTTCGCGCCGCCTCCTGCAGCAGGTCTGTGTCGACGGCGTCCTTGGGCAGGTACGCGTAGCGGATGCTGGGCCCGCGGATGAACAGCGAGCGCACCGCGGCGAGGTGCGGGTACTGCTCCGGGTTCAGCACCTGGATGTCGTCTATGCGGATGTTGTGGAACTGGTCCACAGTTTTGAGCGTGCCCTTGATCTTGAGGTCGTTCTTGAGCTCTATTGTGAGCTCGCGGTCCGTCATAGTCTTCAGAAACGAGTACAAAAGCATGGTGCGTGAATGGTCGGCCGGCGATGCTTATGACATAAGCGGCGTGCCTGGTGAGCTCCAGCGGTGCAGGCTCCAAGGAGGAGCAGGCACGGCGCTGGTGGTGCGCGCTGTTGACAATGGGGATTCGGAAATTAGTCTTGTTGAGACTAGCATCATGTATTGAATCTGTAGTGTCTAGCCACAATGAACGCGAACAGAGAGTTAGGTCAATAATCGCGCGGATTATGCGGGTGCACGAGATGGGGTGTGCAATCCGTTGCCGACACGCGTCCAGGAGAATATCTGTATAATTGTACAATCAGAGCTGGTGGTTGCGACGTAGCCGAAGGCGAACCGCGTAGGAGGCCAGGTCTGCACCGATACCCTGCGGAACATATAGACGAGAAATTTCATATTGATGTCATCCGATTCATTGCGTGATCAGTATTTGGTGCCATCACGGGTGCAGATGACTACATAGATAAGTACGTATTACCCGATAGCGAATTCCGAACACGTCTAGCCAGAACCAGGGCGCCTCAATGAATCCCTGGACAGGACCTAGGAAGCACGTACAAAGACAGCCTTCCACGAATTTGAACTCTACTGATACGTGTGCGTGTATCTGGCATAGGGCTGTCTGAAGCTGACCTGCTCTCATGGGAATTACACGGATATGAATCCCATTTCCGCTTCCACGTCTGTCAGCAGCACTGCTGTAGATGCCGGACGCATCGGACAGTACGTACTCTGCCTGTTCCCGGTAGCGAACTACGAAGAGCCAAGCTCCAAGACGTGCGCCCAAACAAACACTAGCAGGCGCCGCAACAGAGAGTGTCTATGCATCGGGACCCTTGAAGATACGAACGCGCGCCTCCGAGCACAACTAGGGCCCTCCAGACCTGATTTGTCCCTCCTGCCAGGTATGTCCTACTCAGACATCGTCACCACTATCGCTAATGCCTATTTACACCCTCTAGCCATAGCGCACCAGCGCTTCCGCTCGCTTATCGCCAACTTCGCTTATCCGCGTTTCACGCTAGCAGCATCGTGTGGGCCACGTGACGACTTATCGCGAGGCGGAGCGCGCGGCGTGGCAGCAGCCGATCGATGACGATGCGCGCGTTGCTAGTGATACTCGCGGCCTACGCGCACGCGGCCGCGGCCGCGGCAGCCGGCGCGCTCGCGGCGCGCAGCGACTGCATGCGCGAGAACCACCGCCCCGTCGACTCCGCCGCCGCCGAGCACGCCGCGTTCGGCGTGCGCCAGACCGTCGTCAACGGCACGGTCAAGAACTACGTGTACATCCCGAGCACGGCGGACGCGCAGGAGGAGGAGACCGTGTTCGCGTGGACGTCCGGCGGCCAGCTGCTCGTGTCCTCGGACCAGGGCGGGCAGTGGCACGTCGTGCAGGCGATCGAGGACGCCGGCGAGAAGGTGAAGAGCGTGTTCCGCAGCAGCAGCGTGGGCCACGAGATCGTCGTGTTCACGGACGCCAGCGTCGCGTCCAGCACGGTGTGGGTCTCGTTCGACCGCGGCGTCTCGTTCGCACGCATGAGCCTGCCCGCGAGCGTGCAGGCCGTGTCCTCGCACAGCCTCAAGTTCCACCCCACGGAAGCGGACACGCTGCTGTTCCTCGGGTACGAGGACTGCGCGTCGCAGTTCGACTGCCCGCTGAACGCGTACCTGTCGCGCGACCGCGGCGCGACGTGGACGCGCATCCGCGAGCGCGTGTACGACTGCGCGTTCCCGCGGCGCCTGCGCTCAAACGGCAGCCCGCACTTCATGTACTGCCTGCAGCCGGAGGCGTCGCGCGACGGCCGCGACGACGGGTACGTCTACAGTGATGACTTCTTCGAGACGACGAACCTGCCCAGCGGCGTCGACTCGATGCAGAAGATCACCGAGATCGGCGACTTTTTGCTGTCGATCTCGCTGAGGTTCACCGAGGACGGGCCCGTGCCCGAGCTGTATAGCAGCGGCGACGGGCGCAACTTCGCGCGCGTGCAGTTCCCGCCGAACGTGCAGCTTGACCCGCTGCAGGGCATCACGACGATCTCGTCGGTCGAGCACGAGATGCTGCTCTACGTCGGCGCGTACGCGTCGGACGCGTTCGGGTTCCTGCTGCGCAGCGACACGCGCGGCGCGCGCTTCTCGACGATCCTCACGAACCTGAACCGCGCGCCCGCGTACACAACGGGCTTCGTCGACTTCGACGCGCTGAAGTCCGTCGAGGGCGTCGCCGTCGCGAACGTCGTCGCGAACCCGGACGAGACCGCGAAGGGCGCCGAGAAGATCGTGAAGTCGGTCATCACGCACAGCGACGGCGCGTTCTGGGACCCGTTGCCGGCGCCGGCGGGGCTCTGCAACGGCAATGGTGCCGACTGCGCGCTGCACGTGCACGGCTACATCGAGCGCCTGAACTACCGCAACCAGCCGTCGTCGGCGAACGCCGTCGGCATGTTCATCGCGCGCGGCAACGTCGGCGACGCGCTGGGCGAGTTCCGCACGGCCAGCACGTTCCTGACGCGCGACGCCGGGCTCACGTGGACGCGCGTGCACGACAAGCCCGCGTTCTGGGCGTACGTCGACTCGGGCTCGGTCCTCGTGCTCGCGGACGCGCTCGAGCCGACGGACTCGATCGCGTACTCGCTCGACAGTGGCGAGACGTGGACGGAGGAGCGCATCTTCGAAACGAAGGTCAAGATCGCGAACGTCGCGACGATGCCGTCGGGCACGAGCACGCGCCTGCTCGTGTTCGCCGAGCCGCCGATCGCGGAGGGCGACGTCTCGTACGTCACGCAGGTCGACTTCGCGCCGAGCCTCACGCGCGCGTGCCGCGCCAAGGACTTCGAGCTCTGGACGCCGCAGCACCCGCGCCTGAACTCGGTGTGCCTGCTGGGCCGCGAGTCGCAGTACGAGCGCCGCCGCGCGACCGCGCACTGCCGCGTCGGCAAGCACTACCTCGACTCCGGCCTCGTCGGCAAGCCGAAGCACATCCTCAAGACCTGCCGGTGCACGCGCCAGGACTACGAGTGCGACGTCGGCTTCGAGCTGAACGCGCACGAGGGCACGTGCGTGCGCGTGGCCGGCACGACGGCGCCGAGCATGGACGAGCAGTGCCGCGACGGCGCGCTGGCGTGGTCGGACTCGACGGGGTACCGCCTGCTCGACCGCACGGAGTGCGTGGGCGGCGAGACGCTCGACGCCGAGCTGCGGCCGTGCCCGGGCAAGGAGGACGAGTTCATGGACAACGCGCCGGCGCCGCCCGGCGCGGACGACGAGCCGCAAGCGTCGAAGCTCGCGATCGCGCTGTTCCTGCTGTTCGTGGGGTTCATGCTGTACCTGCTGATGCGCGTGTTCGCGGTGCGGCCCGTGTCGCTGCAGCTGGGCATGGACGAGGCGCCGTCGCTGGACCGCGCGCGCGACTGGTCCGCGGCGGCGTTCGCGCGGCTCGCGGACCTCGCGTCGGCGGTCGCGCTGCTTTGGTCGCGCACGCCGCACGACCGCATGGGTTTCTACTCGCGCATGGACAGCGACGAGCGCTACCGCGTGCTCGACGAGGCCGAGGGCTTCTTCGACAGCGAGAGCGACGCCGAGGAGTTCAGCGCCGCCAGCCCGGAGCCGGTGGACAACGACGCCGACGGCGGCCTGGGCCCGGACGACGTCCGGCTCGACGAGAACCCGGAGCTCGACGCGAACCCGGAGCTCGACGCGGCCCCCGTGTGGAGCGACACCGAGCGCGAGTAGGCGCGGCCGGGCTCGTTGCGCGCGGACCGGTTAGCACGATGTATACATTCATTATAGATTTCGGTGGGCCCAAGGGCCTGCCGTGAGCGAAAACGGCGGCGCGCCGGCACGCTGCATCGCGCGCCGCTTTGCCAGGGAGCAGCGCAAGAGCCAAGCCACCTGCACTCCACGGTCGGAGACACCAGCGGTGATTGCATAGGGACCAGGCCCGAGCGCCGTACCAGCTACTCACGCAGTGGCAGTCCCATTTTGATGCCGCACCACAGCCACTTACTGGTGTATCACCAGTTTCATTTCGCTGTCGGAGTCCCATTGGTGCCTCACTGGTGCCACTAACCTGGTGTATCGCCAGTTTCATGTACTGAGGCGCATTGGCAGTCCCATTTTGTCGTATCATTAGTACGCTGTACTTGTTGTGTCGTGTAAATGCCATTTTACTCGGTGTATGGTGTCAGTGCCGTCTGACTCCATGGTTAACTCGTGTCAATGCCACTTTTCCTGTGCATCGCTGTCGGCGCTTTACCAACGCACCGCAGTCAGTGCTTTACTAGGTGTATCAACGTCAGTGCTCTACTTGGTGCCTCTCTGTCAGTGCTTCACATGGCGTATCACAATCAGTCCGTTATTTGGTGTGCCTCTCTGTCAGTGCTTTACTTGGCGTATCAATGTCAGTGCAACTCGACTTGGTGCCCCTCTGCCAGTGCTTTATTTGGCGTATCACAATCAGTGTGTTATTTGGTGTGGCACAGTCGTGCCACTCACTTGCTGTATAACTAGTTTTATTTACTGATGCATAGTGCTAAAACGAAAACACGGAGAGTTTCGAGCGAACGCGCCAGATGCAGACTCAACGTACATGTCAACCGCGTCGTAACTGCGGGTCATCGAACGATACAGAGGCTTGGCTCGGCAGATTAATTGTACACACAAGCAGCGACGTGCCGCTAGCCATTCCAGTCGCTGCTGGCGCGGCCACAATCACTCAATTGCGGCGACGCTTGACCAGGCTCGGCAGCTTGAGCGGCGCGCTGAGGCTTGCGATGCGGTAGCCGCGGTCGGCGAGCTCGCGCAGCTTCGCGTCCTCCTTCGTGGCCTTGCGCACGACGCAGCCGAGGTTGCGGAACAGCGACTCGACGCGCGAGACCGGCGCCGACAGCTCGTGCGCGAGCGGCGTGACGTCGACCTCGAAGTTGTTGACGTGCAGCATGAGCACGAACGTGTAGCACAGCAGCTTGTCGACGCTGAACGGGTCGAGCACGAAGCTGCGCTCCTTGGTCGTGCCGAACTTGCCCGGGCGCGCCGTCGCGAAGCGCTCTAGCACGCCGTCGAACAGCACGCGCGGTGCGCGCGGGATCTTCTCGGCCAGCGCCTGCCGCGACGTCGCGCGGCGGTGCTTGTGCACGGCCAGCAGGAAGCTGATGTACGCGAGCAGCTGCAGCCGCGGCACGACGTTCGTCTCTTCGCCGCGCACGTGCGCGACCTGCGCGTTCACGAACGCGCTGTCGCCGTACGGCAGCTTGTCCTGCCACTCCGCGCTCGCGAGCAGCTCCTCGGCCAGCGGCAGCAGCGCGTCGAGCTCCGCCGCGGGCACGACGTCCTCGATCTTGTAGATCTGCGCGACGGCGTCGGTGGACTCGTCGAACGGCGGGATCGGGCGCGCGCTGGCGGCGTCCGCGGGCTTCGCGTCCGTCTGCAGGTTCGCCGTGCGCGTCTTGACGTTCGACACGATCGCGTCCTCGAGGCCCTCGAGCATGTCCGCGTCGATGCGGTTGCGCGTGACGTCGACGATCGCCGTCTTCGCGCGCTTCGTGCCGAACGCCTCGCCGAGCCGCGAGCGCTGCTGCCAGTTCTCGACGCCGTGCTGCGAGATCGCGCCCTCGAGCCGCGCCGTGCGCTCCGACGGCACGTACACGGCCACGTCGAACAGCGGCACCTCCACCAGCTCGATCGCCTGCGTCTGCGGGTCCTTCACCACGAGGCAGTACCGCTGCTGCGTGTCCTCGGTGCCGCGGTATTGCACCTGCGCGTTCGCGAGGCTGCGCCCTTCCACGACGCGCGCCGCCTTGCGCTTGCGCGGGTTCGCGAACACCTCAAACGCCTCCGCGCGCGCCGCCACGCCGGGCATCCGTACTACCGCGGGCATTCGTCGAGGCTCCGCTGAAGTCGGCTGATTAAGGAAAAAAAATTTGTGGCTCTAAACAAACCGGCTGCACGCGCCCTGAAAAAAAAAAGGCGCTGCGAAACCGCGCGTGTGCAAAGTAGCTGGCCCATGGACCCGTACACCGTGCTCGGGCTCGCGCGCGGCGCCGACGCCGCGGCCGTGCGGCACGCGTACAAGCGTGCGCTGCTGCAGAACCACCCCGACAAGGCCGCGCGGCCCGCGCACACGATCGACGCGGTCAATGCCGCGTACCGCGCGCTGCAGGCGGGCTGGACGCCGCGCGAGCACGCGCTGGCCACGAACTTCAGCGAGGTCGTCGACCTCGGCGACTTCGCAGAGTCGCAACACGGCGGCGCGTGGCAGTGGACGCGCGCGTGCCGCTGCGGCGCCGAGTACGTGCTCACGGAGCAGGACCTGGACACGAACGCCGACGCGGACGAGATCGCCGTGCAGTGCCGCGACTGCAGCATCTGGATCCTCGTGCAGTACGCTGTGGAGTAGAACGGCGCGGAGCGAGCGGTGGATGCACAGTGGCAGCCGTTCGGAGGGCGGGGTCGCATTGTGGGCTGCAAGTGCTGGTAGTTGCGAAAACACGGACATCCACGGCGCTCATGCTGATGTTGGACGTTCACGATGTTCACGCGGGTGTTAGACGTCCACGGAGTTAAGGTTATCTCGCTGCCTGAATGCTGGTGGCTCCAATTACGGCGCTCTCACCTCACGTTCGGTATGCATCTATCCACTTCTCCGGAGTAGCTGAACTGCCTCGGTACATCCACTACTCCGGTGCAGCTGAACCGCCTCCAATTTCGGCCGGTACATCCACTACTCCGGTGCAACATCTGAGCGGCCACCAATTTTGGCTGCTGTCCATCCACTGCTGCAACATCTGAACAACTTCCAATTTCGACATCCTCTAATGCGGTGCAAAATTGGACTATCCTGTGCAGAGGCGCGCGATGCGACTCACCCTGTTCTGGCACCAAGATTGTTTTCGGGCCCGCATAGTAGGGCCGCGTTTCTATCCTTTGCGTGCCGTCATGTCCCGCATGTATGTTCTGGTTGGCGGCCAAGACGCACTACCGGCGCTATGAAGTACTCTATACTGCGAGCGCATTCGCCACTATCTAATTATGCTCGCCCATTGGGTCCACCCTCGGCTATCGCTTAGCGCGCCGCGTTCAGTCCGCTTGCGCTCAAGCTCGCCACCTCCAGCCGCTCTCCTCAAGGTCGCTCACGGTCGCCCGAGACCACCGACCAAGCTCGCTCGAGACCACCCAAGGTTGCACTCCTAAAACGCGCCCCGGATCGCCCAGATCCGCCGATCGCCCTCTGCAACCGCTTTAAGCTCGCACTCAAACTGGCTCAACCGCTTTGGGCCGGCCACGTGACCGCACTTAGTAAATGGGCGCGGCGGCGCGCGCCGCTCGCGTCCAGCCATGATCGAGCGCCTGGGATTCGGCCGCAAGGACACGACGAGCAGCGGGAACCACGCGCCCGCGATCCCGAGCTTCGCGCCCGTCGCGGCGCGGCAGCTGCAGGTGTCGAACGCGACGCGCGACATCGTGCTCGACAACGTCGTCGGCGTGCCCGCGGGCACGTTCCACGACGGGCAGTACGTGATCTGCGACGGCAAGTTCGTCTTCACGGCGCGCGTGTGCCCGACGATGAGCGCGACAGAGCTCGCGGTCGGCGGCCCGCAGCGCGACTGGGCGCAGTGGCCGCTCAAGAAGCCCGTGCAGGTCGCGTCGTTCGACATCTTCCAGTCCGGCCAGGGCGAGCAGGTGTACCTCGCGGACCTGCAGCTCGAGATCGACTTCTTCAACCCGAACCGCACGTCCTCGAACGAGTACGAGCAGAAGCAGCTCGTCGAGCAGTTCCAGCACACGTTCAAGTCGCGCGTGTTCACGCCGGGCCAGATGCTCGCGATCGACCGCAGCGGCATCAACTTCCGCGTCGTCGTCAAGAACACGACCGTCGTCGACCTCGACGGCCGCAAGGAGCCCATCCAGAACCGCCGCGGCGTGCTGCTCCCGCAGACCCAGATCGGCTTCACGAAGGCGCCGCACAGCCTCATGAAGCTCAAGGGCGCGTCGCGCGCGCGCGGCAACCTCTTCCAGCCCAACTTCGAGTTCAAGAACATGGGCATCGGCGGCCTCGACAAGCAGTTCATGACCATCCTGCGCCGCGCCTTCGTCACGCGCATGGCCTCGCCGCAGGACATCGAGCGCCTCGGCATCTCGCACGTCAAGGGCATGCTGCTCTACGGCCCGCCGGGCACGGGCAAGACGCTGATCGCGCGCCAGATCGGCAAGATGCTCAACGCCGTCGAGCCCAAGATCGTCAACGGCCCCGAGATGCTCTCGAAGTTCGTCGGCGCCAGCGAGGAGAACATCCGCAAGCTGTTCAAGGACGCCGAGGACGAGTACCGCGCCAAGGGCGACGACTCGAATCTGCACATCATCATCTTCGACGAGCTCGACGCCGTCTTTAAGCAGCGCGGCTCGCGCGGCGACGGCACCGGCGTCGGCGACAACGTCGTCAACCAGCTGCTCTCCAAGATGGACGGCGTCAACCAGCTCAAC
Organism: Starmerella davenportii; assembly: GCA_030579095.1. Classification (NCBI taxonomy): domain Eukaryota; kingdom Fungi; phylum Ascomycota; class Dipodascomycetes; order Dipodascales; family Trichomonascaceae; genus Starmerella; species Starmerella davenportii. The sequence goes on from JAKUAD010000040.1 coordinate 38,014, forward strand.
AACATTCTCGTTATTGGCATGACCAACCGCAAGGACCTCATCGACTCCGCGCTCATGCGCCCGGGCCGCTTCGAGATCCAGCTCGAGATCCCGCTGCCGGACCAGGACGGCCGCAAGCAGATCTTCATCATCCACACCCAGAAGATGCGCGACGAGAGCCTGCTCGCCAGCGACGTCAACATCGACGAGCTCGCCGAGCTGACCAAAAACTACTCCGGCGCAGAGATCGCCGGCGTCGTGCGCGCCGCGTCGCAGACCGGCCTCACGCGCAAGACCACGTTCGGCCAGTCCGGCACCGTCACCTACGACGACAAGAAGCAGCTCATCATCACGCGCGCGGACTTCCTCAACGCGCTGCAGGACGTGCGCCCGGCGTTCGGCGTCTCCGAGGAGACGCTGCAGCGCTGCATCGCCGGCGGCATCATCCCCTTCTCGCCGCAGGTCGACGCCATTCTCTACGAGGGCAAGAAGCTCGTCGAGGCCGTCAAGGTCAGCGGCGACAGCCTCATGTCCGCGCTCTTCCACGGCCCGCCGCAAGCCGGCAAGACCGCGCTCGCCGCGCAGGTCGCGCTCGCGTCGGGCTTCCCTTTCGTCAAGCTCGTCTCCGCCGAGAACATGACCGGCATGACCGAGCAGCAGAAGGTCGCGCACATCCAGCAGATCTTCGCCGACTCGTACCGCTCCGAGACCAGTGTCATCGTCATCGACGACATCGAGACCATCATCGAGTGGTCCGACGTCGGCCCGCGCTTCAGCAACCTGCTCGTGTCCTCGCTCAAGACCCTCATCCGCGCGCGCCCGCCGGCCGACAAGCCGCTGCTCGTCCTCGGGACCTCGAGCCGCTTCGACGTCCTCGACCGCCTCGACATGACCTCGCTCTTCACGAAGCGCGTCTTCGTCAACTCCGTCGCCTCCATCGACGAGCTCGACCCGGTCATGCACGCCGTCCAGTTCCTTGACCCGGAGACGCGCGTCCAGGTCGCCCAGCAGATCCGCCAGCTCACAGGCTCGACCGTCCTCGGCATCGGCATCAAGTCGCTGCTCAGCCTGATCACGCTCACGCGCGTCTCCGAAAACTCCGCCAGCGACTTCGTCGAGGAGGTCGTCGAGCACCTCAACTCGCGCTCCGGCAAGATCGCCTTCTAATTGTATATCCCTGCCTCGATACAGCCTCAGTCTAGACATCCACCCTGCGCGCGCGCGTGTCCCTCAGAGCTCCTCAGGGGGGCTCTTCAGGGGGGCCTCGCGTGCTCCTCAGAGCGCTTTAGAGCGGCCTCGGGCGCGGCGCCGCCGCGCGTGGCAGTATGCCGCGCGCGATCGTCGCTTTCGAGGGGCGCAGTAGACTACGCGTCGTATGTTTGTGGCAAATTGCCCGATTCGGACGCAGCGTGCATACTGAGTAAAAACCCCGTCATCACCGCGCGTATATAAAGGCCGCAGCTGCGCCGCGCAAGCTTGCCACCTCTCACCTCTCCAGCTCCACCAAGCAAATGAATGCTGATCTCTCAGCCCCACTCTCCAACGCCAGCTGTGCGCAAGAGCCGGGGTCGGAACTCGTCGTCAGCTGCATGTTGCTCGTGTACGTCATCTTTGTGGGCGAAATCTCGTGGTATTGGACCTGGAAACGCTTAATGAATAACCTCGACCTCGCGCTCGAAGTCCCAAGCGCGTCTGCGTACTTCAACGGGTTCGTCGCTACAGTCGCACTGCTCTCGCTTAGCAGATATTTGACGCTTCGCATGGAAAAGCACCTGTTTCAAGCTCTGATGAAAGTGTGTACGGTTATGTTCCGCTGGCCGTCTTCTGAGGACGCTCGAATGTCGTTTCCCTCGATGGATGCCTACGAGAGCTCGAATTTCTGGCTCTGCATCTCGCGGACTATCACACGTGTCACTGAGCGCTCCATTGTCACATTTGCGGCACCTCTCGCTGACGATCCCGCGGCGAAGTTCGGTTTCCTCAGCCCGAAGGCAATGATCTGTTGCTTGGAGTTGGCCGCGGAAGCGGGCAAATACGTGTGCGCGTACAAGTCATACAATGCGTGGCCTATATTCCAGTCTAAATCGCTGAGAATGAGGCCGAGCAGACATAAGAAATAAACCCGCCCATGACGCGCGCAGCCCGAGCCAGGTCCGTTAGCACATATATAGTTAGCCTCCTGTACCAGACTGCCCAGTTCTTTTCACAAGTTGTCGATTGGCGGAATCGACCGAATTTTGCACAGGGCCCGCTACCTGTATGCTCTCTGGAGACCTTGCTAGCAGCTTCACCGAGGAGTACGTGGTGCGCCTCACCTAGCGCCAACAAGATTGTCTTCCAACTGTATATCCCAGCATCGATATAGCTTCAGCCTAGACATCAAGCATGAGCGCGCGTTCGTGCTCCTCACAGCGGCCTGTGCGCGTGCTCTCCAGAGCTTCTCAGCAATAATGCTCTGCGCGGCCTCGTGCGCAGTGCGCCAGCAGCGGGCGCGCGCGGACGCCGAACGTGGTAGAAGGCCGTGCGTGCTCGCGTCTTTCGTGCAGTGCCGTAGGGCGCGCGCTGTGTCAAGCTTTGTGGCGCATTACCCGTTTAGGATATGCCGCGTGCATAATGAGTAAACAACCCCGCATCGCCGCGCGTATATAAGGGCCGCGGCCGCGCCGCTCAACCTCCCATCTCTCGCCTCTCCGCCTCTGCCACGCGTATGGTTGCCGACCCCTCATCATCACACACTGGCCCCAGACGTGCGCCAACGCCGCGGTGGGCATTCGTGGTCAGGGCCATGTCGCTCGTGCTCACCTTTCTGGTCGCCGAAGTCTTGTGCGAGTGGGCCACGTGCTGGTCAATTAAAAACTTCGACAACTGGTTGGAGGTCCTCAACGTATCTGCGTACATCAAGGGGTTCATCACTACTGTAGTTCTACTGGCCCTCAGAGAGATTTGTCGTATTCCGTGCAAGTACGCCTGGTTAAAGCTCTGCTAGTAGGCCCTAAAGGCCTGCTCCACATCTCGCCGGCATCTGATGACGCGTTTTTTCAGAAACTGTATCCTCAGATGGAGTTCTGCGTGCATTCGCATTTCTTTTGCACCACCTCGATATGCATTTCACGTGCCGCTGTGCGCGCCATTACTGCGGCTCCTCTCGGAACCGCTGCTGAAGCCGCGGCAGGGTCCAACATCTGGACCCTTAAGGAGGTGATCCTTTGGCTGGCCTACGCGGCGCAAGCCGCCAACATCGCGTACATATATAAGGCATACCTGTTTATCTATTTTAACGCATGAATCCGACGCTAGCCAGAGAAGGAGCACTGGCAGAACGCGCATGAGAAATGAGCCTACCAATAGAGAGAAGTCCACTTGACGTCCAATGTCATATGCGTGAGTAGAGTCCCATATCAAACTGAACCACTCCCTCGCGAAGGCTTAAAGTTGGCCTCAACCGAGCATTTGCACGTGTGGCTGTGTGCAGGCAGAAACCGTCGCCAGCAAGTTTGACGAGGTCGTCACTGCCAGACGTACTCGGACGAGATCGGGTTCAAATGTGCCCTTTCGCGCATTCAAATGATGCTGCACAGCGTTCAAGCTGTTTGTAGGCCTACTGCGTCAAGAACCTACGAAGACAATCAGCGCGCACGTATGCGCATTCTCAAGACAGCAAAGCGCGCGCACAGCTGTACCTGATTACGTCGGTGCGTTTATCAGTATGAGTCTCCGTCGGTTGACGCAAACGGACGACCAGTCGGCATAGGCGAGCTGTATACAAACGTAATGGCGCGCGTCGGTTTTGGTCGCGCCCTCGAAACTACGCGCGAGTCGCCCCCGGGTTGGTCTCCATTGCTCAGCCTGATATGAGTGACATGATACTAACTCGATAAACGTTATAATAAGCTTTCAGAGAACACTTCCCGATCGAGAGCGGGATTAAGTTAGGTTTTGAGATTCCTGCATGGATACCGAATATAAAGCATCACATCTATATCGCCAGGCACAAGTACACGCGAACGATTCTCGACCTCTCAAAGCCGCTCACTCACCCTGCTGACAGCCGCACACCGTGGTGGGCATACGTGGCCAGGGTCTTGCCGGTCATCATCACCATGGCCGTGGCCAACGTGCTAACGATGCTGGCTAGCTATACTGTACTGGACAATCTCGATGTGATGCTAGAAATGCCGAGCGTATCAGTGTGGATCAGCGGTTTCATCGCTACCTTGACACTGCTGGCGCTTTGGCGGAAATTAGCGTCTCCTATCCACGAGCGCGTGGTCCGGGCTCTGCTCGAGGGCAAGTCGCTGTTGTACCGCTACTGTCCGGAGATTGACAATAAGTTGCCGCTCGTAGCGTGCACCACCTACGTGGATCTTCTCGGGCTTTACATGCACTGGATATACAACATGCTCGCCATCGCCAACGTCACTGCGCACGCCGCTGCGGCCGTCACGGCTCCTCTCAAAGCTGTTGACGAGAGCAACGCTGCAGCGGCCGACGCCGACACCTTCCTTCTGAAAGTCGTGGTCAACAGCTCGGCCTCGGCAGCGTATGCTGTCAACTGCGTGTACTACTGTAAGGGGCTCAAACGAGTTTGGGCTACATGTGGAGACAACCTCTGGGCCATACTGAGTGCGAGCGAGAGAATGCCATTAGATTGACCGAGATGGACCGACGCAAACGACTGACTTCGTATAAGAGTAGCACTCGAGTAATATAAGTAATGCCCGTGCGCATTGTGTCGAGCGCCCCTTTAACATGCCCTCTCTGTCAGGATCCGAGAGTGTCAGAACTGAGCAGCGTGATGGAGGAGCTCGAATTGAGCTCGAATTGACCTCAAATTGCGCACGAATTGTGCTTGCTGGTAGGGCGGTCGATGCATACGCAATGCTGAGAGTTCCGCGACTTCAGCTTGCAATCGCCTCCAATTCCACTGGGGACGGGCCAACGTGTCTAATTGAGGGTCTAGTTAGGTAGCCAAGGCGTGGTGCACATGTTGGATGCCAGCTCGCTGCTTTATCGGCCAATTGGCGCTTGCTCCAGCGAGACTGTGCCGGTGCAGCTGCACAGGGCCCTGCGCTGCTGGCGAATCTAATCAAGCGTCGAAGAAGTATCTATCCCCGCGGCTGATTTTACTTAAGTTTTAAAGAGGAACCGCAATTGCCGCGCGGCTTGGCGCAAGACGCGAGATCTCTCCAGCAAGCCCCCGCAGTATTATGTAGTTATATTTCGTTTTCGGCGCCGTCTCCGCCCATTGCCGGCCCTACGGCACTAACGGCGCTCACAAATTTCCGAACCCGCAAGCGCGCGCGCACCGCTGACTCGGCGCCGGTCGCGTGCTCGTACCTTGCAGGGCGAGGGTACACCCCTGCTGGCCTGCGGCGGACGAACGACGACAATGACGTATTTCGACGAGCTGGTGAAGAACTTCAAGGACGTGTGCGTGTACGACAACGAGGAGATCGACACGACCGAGTTCCTGATCGCGTCCGAGGGCGTGAAGGACCTGTTCAACCTGTTCGGCAGCAGCGCGTTTGTGCCCGTGCAGAGCGACCTTTCCGGCAACATCAAGAAGATCCGCGCGCGGCAGGAGGCGCTGGGCGCCGAGAACGGCAAGACGCTGCAGCGCATCGTGCTGAGCGAGGTCACGGGCAAGAACAAGGACGCGACGCAGGGCCTGCTGTGGCTCACGCGCGGGCTGCGCTTCACGCTCGAGGGCATGAAGCGCAACCTGACGCACAAGGACGAGGAGGTCAGCAAGTCGTTCACCAAGGCGTACGGCGAGACGCTCTCGAAGTACCACAGCATGTTCGTGCGCCCCGTGTTCAAGCTAGCGATGGCCGCATGCCCGTACCGCGCCGACCTCTACGCGAAGCTCGGCTCGCCGCTCGCGCTCGTCGAGCAGCAGCTGACCGAGTGGCTCGAGGGGCTCGACCGTTGCGTGAACATCGTTGAGCGCTTCCTCGAGGGCGGGAACTACGCGAAGGGTTTGTAAAGAGGGTCGCCAAGGTAGGAGCAAGTCTCCGGAGGCTATTAGCACGAAGGCCATCGGTTCTGTTGCAGCCAGATGGAACCAGATGGGACCAGGTGTGACTATATGGAGCCGAATAGTTGGATGGAGCTAATTAGAAAGGCGAGCGGTATTCGGAGGCAGTAATCGATAGCGCCTCGGGCTGCCCGCGGCCGACTCCGGCAGAGGCCCCAGCGCTCAACCCCGCTCGCAACGTTCGGCTACGCAATAAATTGCGTTTTGGCGGCTGGCGGTATGCTGTCGCGCGGCGACCAAGCAGCACTAGTGCAGCATCGCTGCACGGCGCAGGCGAACGGCGCGACCACCGCGTGTAGCGCACTCGCAGGCAGCCCCGCGTGTAGCGCAGAAGCATGCGGCTCCGCGTGGCGCCGTGCACATTGGCGCCGCCCGGCGCCGACGTATTTACACTTGTGGCATATCACGTGACTTAGCGCGATGTATATAAGCGCCGCCGCCGACGCCGGCGCTGTGCAAGATGTGCCGCTTCATGATCTACAAAGGCGAGGAGAGCATTCGGCTCGAGCACCTGTTGACGCGGCCCGCGCACTCGATCATCAACCAGTCGTTCGACAGCCGGCTGCGGCTGGACACGCGGCGGCCGATCAACGGCGACGGGTTCGGCGTCGGGCACTACCCCGACGACATGGACGCGGACGAGGAGAAGAGCCCCTGCGTGTACTGCGCGACGACGCCCGCGTGGAACAACGTGAACCTGAGCCGGCTGGCGGCGAAGACGCACAGCAAGCTCGTGTTCGCGCACGTCCGCGCGTCGACGTCCGGCGTGCTGGCGGAGACGAACTGCCACCCGTTCGCGTACCACACGCTAATGTTCATGCACAACGGCGGCGTGTCGTACTTCCCGCACATCAAGCGGCGGCTCGTGTCGTACATCCGCGAGCCGTACTTCCTGTTCATCCAGGGCGGCACGGACTCGGAGGCCGCGTTCGCGCTGTTTCTGGACACGCTGCACACGCTGGGCGCGGACCCCGCGGACCCCGAGGGCCAGTTCCCGAGCCGGCTGCTGGAGCAGGCGTTGGAGCGGACGATCGAGCTGCTCGTGACGTGGACGCTGGAGGCGGCGCGCGCGCTGCGCATCGCCGAGCCCGAGCCGTCGCTGCTGAACTTCGCGGTGACGGACGGCACGTCGGTGGTCGTGTCGCGGTACGTGTCGTCGCGCACGCAGGAGGCGGCGTCGCTGTACTACAGCACGGGCACGCGCTTCTACGAGAAGGAGCCCGGGCAGTACAAGATGGAGCGGTGCCACCGGCTGAGCAGCATCGTGATGGTGGCGTCGGAGCCGCTGACGTTCGAGCGCAACGACTGGATCGCGATCCCGACGAACACGATCATGACGATCCGGTCGCCGGCGTCGGTGCTGCTGCGGCCGATCCGCGACCAGTTCTACGTGGACGACCCGACGCAGGTGCGCAGCTCGGCGCTGATGGTCGAGAAGGGCCTGGCGTCGCCGCTGGTCGCGCCGTCGTACAAGGCGCAGCTGACGTCGCGGCAGGGCGTGCCGCCGCTGATGCGCGAGGGCCGCGCGCCGAGCATCGCCGTGTGAGCGGGAGAGGCGCGTCGGCACGACGGGCGCGCGAGCGCATTTCAACGTTCGGCGACCAAAACCAGTCCTAGGGGCTGCGCCCGGGCTAAAATCTATAACTGCATCGCCTTGTGGCGCGGTCTGGACGCATCGCGGCAGCCGTATTACCGCTAGACTCTATACCTGCATTTCCGACTCTTCTGGGCTCGCTTGGGCTTCGCCTTTTTGTGTATTAAGATCCTCGGCGTCCGCAACGCCGTCGTTCACAGGCTCCGCGTCCGCAATTTCTGCGTCCGCACTTTCTGCGTCCGCACTGTTTACTTCCGCACTTTCTGCGTCCGCAATGTCCGCGTCCGCACTTTCGACGCCCGCACTGTCCGCGTCCGCGGCGCACGGCAGGAACGCGAACGTCAGGTACGACGTGTGGCTCTTGACCTCCGGCTCGATCGTCGAGACCGGCTCCCACGCGTACTTCGGGTCGCCCTCCTTGACGCGCTCGCCCTTCCCCCACGGGTTGAACACCTCCGGATGGTCGAAGCGGCCCGCGAGCAGCGCGCGCTGCTCGTCCGTCTGCTCGGCGTCGGCGAGCTGCGACGCGAGGCGCTTGCGGCGGCGGCGGTCGATGCCCAGCGCGCGCCGGCGGCGCACGTCGCGCAGCACGCCGAGCGCGTCGCCCACGGAGCGCACCATGGCCGCGTGGCCCTCCCAGCGGCGCGCCTGGTTCTCCACGGTCTCGATGCCCTGGAAGCCGTGCTCGCTCAGCGCGAGCACGGTCTTGGTGACCTGCTCGATGCACGGGCTGAAGCAGCAGACGTGCGCCGCGCGCGCGCGGTCGAGCACGCCCGGGCGCGCGAGGTGCGGGATGGCGGCCCACGGCGCGGGCAGGTCGAGGAAGACCGCGTGCGCGCCGTCGGCGTCGAAGCCGGCGTCGCACACGTTGCGGTGCGTGCACGCGACGCGCGCCATGCCGTGCGCCGCGAACTCGGCCTGCGCCTGCGCGTGGCGCTCCGCGTGGTACTCGTACGTGTGCACGCGGCCCGCGGCGCCGACGGTGCGCGCGAGCGCGTGCGTGAACGCGCCGGAGCCCGTGCCGGCCTCGATCACGGCGCTGCCCGGGCGCACGCGCAGCCGGTGCGCGATGTAGCTCGCGTCGGGGCTGTACACGATCTGCGTGCGGTGCGGCAGCGACAGCGCCCACAGCTCGGGGCTCGGCGCGACGACGTGCACGAAGCCTTTGCCCGAGCTCGTGCGCACCTGCGCGCCGTAGCGCTGCCCGACAAGGTCCGCGTGCAGGATCTGCCCGAACTTCGTCTGCATCGCCTCGCCGCCGCGCACGACCACGGGCCTAATGACCGTGCGCGACACCCACACGAGCACGAGGTCGCCCTCCTGCACCGTCTTCCCGCGCGCGAACATACTGAGTCAGCTTTAGGCGGCGGCTGAAGAAGCAGCCACAAAAAAAACTTCGCGCCTGCACCCCGCGCTCGATGGCCAGGCACCGCTCGCGCGCGCTCGACGCGTTCGACATCGCCGTCGACGACGAGTACTACACGCGCGGCACGCGCCACCAGCAGGACATCGACCTCGAGCACGTCGCCGACGAGCGCGTGCGGAACCTGCTCGACAACACCGTCAAGAGCGACGACGACGAGGAGATCGACAGCGACGAGGCCTTCGGCGAGTCCGACGCGTCGCTCAACCTGCACGAGAGCGACGAGGCCAACTGGGGCGACAGCGTCGACGAGGACGCGCTGCGCCCGCTGTCCGAGGTGTGGGACCTCAACACGCGCGACAGCGAGCAGGACGAGAGCGAGAGCGCGAGCGAGAGCGAGGAAGCCGGGCTTCGTGCGCGAATTGAGCGTCCGCAGGCCGCGGCGGCAAGCGTACCCGCGCTGGACGACGAGGACAGCGCGGACAGCGAGGACAGCGCGGACAGCGCGGACAGCGAGGACAGTGACGACGCAGGCGCCAGCGACGACGCGCTCGACGCTGGCGACGACCTCGACGCGGACGCCGACGAGGCGGACCTCTTCGCGCTCGCGTCGGAGTCCGACTCCGACGCGGACCTCGGCGTGCTCGAGTCGGCCATCCGCAGCGCGAACCAGGCGCGCGACGCGGCGCGGCTCGTCGACGCGGG
>JAKUAD010000041.1:0-45177 GCA_030579095.1 Starmerella davenportii
TTTCAGTAGTAAGCGTCACAATGGTCGTTAAAGACGTCGAGGTAGTTGGTGGGGTCGAGATACCAGCGCTTGTCGTAGGATGTGTCACGACAGTTGACGGAATCTCGGTTGACGAGCATGGGATCGTGATAGTCGTGAACTTCGTAGTTCCACTCTCGGTCGTCATAGTAACTATTGTTGTCAGCGACGTTGATGTCTTCGACGGCGTTGCGATGCTGGAGTTTGTTGATGGAACTTCTGTCGAAGAGCAAGGAATCGTCATAGTCGTGAACCTCGTCGTCCCACTTTCGGTCGTCGCGGTGACGATCGTTGTCATGGACGTTGAAGTTGGGGACGGAACTGGGAGACTGGAGTTGGTTGTGGGGTGCGTCACGACAGTTGATGGAACTTCGATCGATGAACATGGGATCGTGATAGTTGTGAAGAATGTCGTTCCACTTTCAGTAGTAAGCGTCACAATGGTCGTTAAAGACGTCGAGGTAGTTGGTGGGGTCGAGATACCAGCGCTTGTCGTAGGATATGTCACGACAGTTGACGATGCTTCGGTCGACGAGCATGGGATCGTGATAGTCGTGAACTTAGTTGTACCACTCTCGGTTGTCATCGTTACGATCGTCGTCATTGATGTTGAAGTAGAGGACGCAACTGATAGACTGGAGTTGTTTGTGGGGTGCGTCACAACTTCCGTCGAGGAGCATGGAATTGTAATGGTTTTCAATTTGGTTGACCCACTTTCCGTTGTCATCGTTATGATTGTTGTGAGTGACTCTGGCGAAGTTGAGGTTAGCGATGAGGGTGCACCCTCTGTACTCGCAGCAGAAAAGCTGGATTTAGCGCTAGTGCTTGCCGTGGAGATCTCTATGCTGCTTTGTGGAGCTTCTGTTGTCTCAGTAGACAAAATTAACACGGTTGACGGAGTAATCGAGCTTGTCCATCCTGTTGGCACTTTTGACATGGATGAATCGCTTTCAGTGCAGGGGATGGTTATCGTTTTCACCACAATGCTACCCCATGGATTTGTAGAACTCACTGTGGTCACTGTTGAGAGAGCAGGTGGAGCAGTTGAGTACGGGGCAGGATTTGTTGAATCAGAAGAGGTTATGGATGCAATAGTGGTGATTGCAGGGGCGGAACTGGCATCTTTCTCGAGCGAAGTTGGACTAGCAGTTGCAGAAAAGCTTTCCGTTGTGCTGGGGCCAGCAGGTGAAGACGACGTTAACAAGGAGCCCGTGTGAGAGAAGCTTGGTATCGTGGGTGTAGCTGTAAGCATCGTTGTGGTCTTATGCTTCGGACACACCTCGGAGCACGGTAAGGTAACCGTCTGGAACACTGTAAACGGCGTTCCCTCGGTTACGAGCTCAAATACGGTGACGTCAATATAGTAAGGCTGAGCGGCCACGCTTCGAGTAGTATCTGGCGCGGTAGGTGTAGACTGCCCTACGGTGGTTTCAACCCCACTCATGCTTGAATGGGTCATTGAGACGCTCACAGAGCTGAAGCTGGTGTCTTCAATGCTGCCTACGCTTGAGGTGTAGTTAGCAGGCCATGAATACGATCCTTCCTGGGCACAGGTATGCCCAAAGAAGGTCAGCAATAGCAATATCGCAAACATCGCCATCTCCCTCGATGTTAGGCTGGTAGACGATCTAGTGCTGCGGTGGGTCGGCTTTTATATCCCCGGCTGCAAGGGCGATCCATCTTCGAGCATGTGCCGGTTCCCATGCACCCTGGCGCTCAGACAGAGAAGCATATGCACTTACGTCTCATCACCCCCATGTCCACGCGACTATTTTCGGCACTCGAAAAGGAACCCATCGGAGTACGAGAGACCCGTGCGCGCCTCTGAGAGGTTGCAGCAAAAGGTGTCTAGTATATCCAAAGCGTCCCGAAAACGTGGCTCGACGAAGTGGGTTGCATTTCTGTCGCATATGCCGAATGGATGCCTGACTCAACCTTATCTCATGCAGACCTGCACTTCCAGTCGACTCGACACGATTAACAACCGCCCGTTTCAGACCCTTGAACTTGTTGATCTGCGCCAGCTTCATCGACGTGATTTAGTTTGTACACACAAGTTCTGGTGTAAGATCTACCTATATATGACCGTGATTAGTTCTTGTTCCCCACTCCATAGAGCTAAAATGCTACTTCATTAGTTGCAACAGACCCCGCCCTTTGCCTTCCCAAATCCGGAATCAGAGTTCTAATTGACTGATTACCTACCAGGGTTTTTCCAAACGAAGAACGAAACCAGTGGACAATCGACTGTCCATGTAGACTTTGCTGGGAATACGATACACCGCTCCACTTCGGCCCCTATATCCATGCGCGGAAGACGACAAAAATAGCCGTACGCGTGAGCAGTACTACGTAAACATTCGGCGGCGCTCTTGACTAATAACGATCACGTCGATCGTAGTAGCACGACGTGAACACGACCGGGTCAGCAGAAGGGCAAAAAGGTGAGGCGTCGCGGGATGTAATCCATGCTGTAGCCCTCAGTGTTACGATTCCGAACCTGGGCGTGTAAAAATGCTACGGGCTCACGTCGCGCTGAAACTCGTGACGTTGAGGTGCCCTTTCCCTACTTTGTTTAGATACCGCTGAAAATCTCGTTTTCATTCGCATAGTCCCTGATCGTGCAGGCTGTTCCCACCCCACACAGAATAAAATAGCGCATGGCCGACGTACTTAAGGAAGAGGGAAATATTCTATACAAAAAAGGGGACTACCTGGGTGCCGTTGACAAGTACACTGCGGCCCTGGAACTCGACACGGTGAATGCAGTACTATACGGAAACCGCGCCGTCGCGCTCATGGCTCTCGCGCGCAATCAGGAGGCCCTCGCCGATGCCCAAGCAGCTTATGCACGCGACTCGCAGAACCGCAAGTACATACTTCGGGTCGCCAAGCTCACGGGATTATTAGGCGACCCGACGGCTGCTCTGGCGCTTTACGCTCAAGCAGAACCAACGGCGCCTCAGAACGAGCTTTTCCCATTCCTCGAAATGGAAAGGAACTTGCGGCAGGCTTACAGCCTGGACGGCAAGGCTGCCGGGTATGCGTTGGACTCGGCCGAAAAACATCTGGGCAGGGGGGTTCCGGTCCCCCCTGCGTGGCGCCTGCGTCGTGCCCAAATTCTCGCTAGTACTGGCCGCTGTGCCGAGGCCGAGAGTCTAGTAGTTAGTCTGCTGCGGGAGCAGCAGACTCCTGAGGCCCTTGTACTCCGCGCGCGTCTTATTCTTCAGAATGGCGCCGACGTCGACGCTGCCATTGCGCACTTTCGGCAGGCACTGCAGCTGGATCCAGACAACTCGGACGCGCGCACCTTGTTCAAGGCTGTGCGCTCGATGGACACGGCAAAAACCACTGGTAATGAGGCGTACAAAGCAGGCAACTACGCAGGCGCAGTTGACAAGTATACCGAAGCCATCGCGTTGCTGAAAGAACTAGTGGATGGTGATAATGCGGTGCTCGGGACGCTCTTCACAAATCGCGCCAGCGCTCATGCGGCTCAGGGCAGCCACGATCAAGCGGTCGCCGACGCCGACATCGCGATCGGGATTGACATCAATAACCCGAAGCCGCTGCGCATCAAAGCGCGCAGCTTGCGTCAGCTGGAGCAATTCGATGATTGCATAGCGGTCTACAAGCGATACTTGGAGATCGACCCGCAGAATGGTGATATCCGTGCCGAGCTGCGCACAGCGATGCGCGAGCAAAAGATGTCGCTGCGCAAAGACCTCTATAAGATCCTTGAAGTCGAGAAGACATCTTCGTCTGTTGAGATTAAGCGCGCATATCGTCGGCTAGCACTTGTCCACCACCCTGACAAAAATCAGGGCGACGCTGCTGCGGCGGAACGATTCAAGGAGATCACAGAGGCTTACGAAACGCTTGGAGACGAGCAAAAACGTGCACGGTATGACAGTGGCGCTGACATGGCTCAAGAGGATTACGGCTACGCTCAGAGTCCGTTCCAGGGCGGCTTTGACGGGCACGTCGACCCTTCCGTTTTCTTCAACATGTTTAATCAGTCACAGTACTCACAATTCCGTTGACTGCAGATCTACAACAGGTGAGGCATGTTCGTATATAGTCGATCCGACGATGCCTATATAATTATTAATAGACGCTTCATCGCTTCACATCTCGTTAAGCTGATGCTTGAAATGGTGACCGGCGGATCTGCAAACAACAGCCTTGAAATATTCTTTGCCTGCTGTATCTAATTACGTATCCGAGGATATATTCGAGCGGAGACGGAGCCACTGCATGGCCACATCTCAGAGTAGATCGGCGCCACCGCGAAAAAAGGATGGCAGTCGGTGGGTCCCATAATTACAGACTGCTTCATGTGGAGATTCAGCATTTCATGATGCGGCACTGAAATGTTCTCACCCCCCAGGTGCCATTTTGCCGAGGTGTGCACAAATTGTCGAAATAAACACCGCAGATTACTACACATGCGAAAGGGCTTGGCGATCTACGTTAGAAATTGCAGGACTTGCAGCGCCTGCCTACGAAGTTCGCTGAAATAATTCTTCAAATGTTGCGCTGAATTACTGGCCGGACTTCTTTCACTTTCGGCTTGATCGTCTGCTCGCGCCTTAGAATTGCTGGGACCAGGAATCAAGATTGTTCCTTGTCTTTAGCGAGGTAGTCATATTTACCAATTTTAGCATTTCGGTGCGTGAAGCAGCGCGATACATATCTCGCTAAATCTACATCTCTTATCGTAGAATGTGAACACCATGTCTTCTTTGCCCGAACCACCAGGATGATTAATTCTCGATTATGCAGACAATGTTTATTCAGTTTTAAACAGCGCGACTAGTGAGAAATTAAGTGAGACAGCATAGATCAGCAAGCTTTGCTTGCGGCCTTTTAGCAACACTCAACAGGCCCGACCCTTTGTCCCAACACAACAACTTAACAACCGCCATGTATGATCCAGATTCCACAGAAGTGCGCGTAATTATATGCTACTACCAACTAAGGAGAAAAATGGCAGGGGAGAAAGATTCCAGGGTTTCCTTTCTGTCTGTAGCACAGCTCTTTGAAGCGAAATACGGGTACACCGTGCCGCTACTCACCGTCTCCGTTTGTGTCAGTAATGCAAGTCTGCGTCGGTTTTATATGGCTAATCGTGAACTCCTAGATGAAGAAGAAGGGTTCACGGCCAGCGAGTCCGGGTCAAGCGAGGGAAGCGTAGGAAGTGATCGTGGCTCCCCCGGTCCTGACGCGCATCAAATTCTGGAGTGGCTGGCTCGAGAGAGTCGTTCCCGTTCGTCGAGGAATGCTCGCAGTCACCAAGCCGGAGAGCCTGATGGCCCACATCCAGCGAGGGAGGAATAACTAGTATTATCTTACCAGATAAGAGGACAAATGAGGAGGATTTCATGCTTCCATTAGGCTGCATGTACCGACTCTCGTTATTATATTGGCCTATAAAACGCATGATCGGAATTCACGGGGGTACTAATGCTAATTTTAGAGCCGACGTGGTTAATTGATCTGTGTAGATGTCAGAAGACTCGATTCGGCAGCCTGGTGACCTGAACGTCTAGCCAATCGCGGATTCTACCCCAGTAGCGGAGCTTATGCTGGTCCATACAGATCATGAGCGCATGTGGCAGGCCTTTATACAAATACAACGTTTTTTCACTCAATGGAACCATGTAGAAATATCTTTTTGTGGCATCTGGATCGCAAACAGTATCCGCGAGCCCTTGAGACAGCAGCAAAGGTCTGTCCACTATCGACTTGATGAACACGGGATGCAGTAGAAGCGCGCCTCTTTGGATCGCGTCATACATAAAAATTGCAGAGCTCCTAAATGGACGCAGCGGATTGTGGGCTACTTGCTTCCATTGACTCGTATCATTGGTTAGTTGCTCAGGCTTCAAAACTGCAGTACTGGCAACGTTAGGGATAATCTTGGCAGCAACAGGAACAAAAAGAAGTTTAATGCAATTAAGCCCTTTTTCTGATTCAGGGGCAGTGCGAATATAAGGACTCGTACTAATGTACAAATCAAATCGTCCCCGCTTGATTCCCGATACCATATAGTTCAGCACGTTCGCGGCGCCCATAGAGAAACCATAAAGTACAAGAGGGCCAATGTAACCTTGAGAGACGTATTCAACCATTGTCTCCAGATCGCTAAAAATGAGCCTCGTATCGGATTCTCCGAAATCTTTCTTCGACCTAGCCGTGAGTCCGAAGCCTCTTTGGTCGTAGCTGGTCACTTCGTATCCACTAGCGGTGAAAAACGCAAACCAGCCGTCATAGCTATCGATATACTCACTGAAGCCATGAAGGTACAGAATACGCGCCTTGGGCACAACTCCGGCGTCGGGGCTCCATACTTACTGATTCTCATTCTTGATTTCTTCCAGGAGATGTGAATCCTACTGATATTTATGCGCATGGAAGGCATGATGCGATGCGGCATAGCTTTGACGACACCGTGCACACAATCCCTCCAAGCTGAATCAGACGGGTAGGCACCTGAAAACGCTGATCGAAATTCAATATTCGTGCTAAGTCTAACTGAATTGCCCAGGTAAGCCATAGACTATCTTGAGTATCACATGAGTCGCTATTAGTCCTACCTAACGAGACATATCAGCTGCGAGTCATCTAGTAGATCAATAGCAACGTGTTCTGGCCGTCCATCCTGTGGAGGTTTGAGTTTGTGATAGTTTTACCACTTCAAGCTGCATGCACTGCCGATTCATACTTGCACGGATGGGTAGTTGCTGATACTCGTTTTCAACTGGGGAGGATCTCCAGACGAGCATTGCTCGGCAGCTGCGGTCAGCGTATGAAATTCGCAATTCACGCGCCTTTTCAGGTAGTACAGAGCGTATCAATGCTAATTCTGTTTCTGCAGACCGATCGCAATTGGCTGGATTCGACGATCGCCCCTCTGGCCTATCTCGAGACATATCCACGGAATGAATATGCTAAATCGATTTCTCAAATCCTACAATTACGCAAGCGATACCTTTGGGTAGATCTTTTTAGGATCGAGAGCAGACGTGCGAAGCAGTAACTCCGTCGGAGGTGCGCCTTGGCTAATATTTCCCTTCGACCGCAACTTCCTCGTTCATAACAGCAGCCCGAGCCATCACCCCCGCCCTCTCGTACTACATGGGGGCCATTTTAGCGGCACCAAAAGACTATTACGAGTAAGCAAAGGGTACATATTTTAGACTACACTGACCAATTAATCACGCGCAGCAGGAGAAGCAAGAACGGCGAGACTTGCTAGCGGCCTTCTGCTGCTCGCGGTTTTGCTGCTCCGTGCGCTGCTGAGGGTCCTGCGCCAACGGCTGCGGAGCCGTCTTTTTCGGCGGCGCCTGCTGCTGCGCCGGTGACGGCAACGTGCCGCTGTTCTGGCGTACGATGGATTCGCCCGTTTGGACGGTCGCCTCCTGCGCTTTGGACGGAGTGCGCGCCGGGTGCCCGACGCTTGCGTACTGGTTACTGTCCTGATAGCTCTGCGTGGAAAGTGGGGCGCCGAGCGCGGGCTGCGCCGCGACCTTCGGCTTGTCAGCAGCAGCCGCGACCGGGGCCGACGGCTTCGAGCGGCGGGCCGTGGAGTGATGCTGGCGGGACTGGTTAGGCGGGTTGGGGTGGCCGTAACCGTGCAAATTCGGCTTCTTGTTCGTACTGTCGTAGCCCTTGCGGTCGTTGAGGAGCATCCAGTCGTACTCGCCATCCTCCTGCTCGCCCACCGACTTGAGCGCGTCAGTCATGAGGTCGCGAAGGTAGTCGTAGTTCGGCGTTTCCTCGAAGCGAAGGTTCCGGACATACGTCATGTATTCCGCGAACTGCGGCGGGAAGCCGGCACAAAGCTCACTTGCGCGAGTCGAGCGCTTCTTCTCGCCGATGCGTTCGTACTTCTGTTTATTGTTCTGCGCTTTTAGTCCCTGCCAGGGGAGGCCACCCCTCAGGAAGTACATGAACACGTGGCCGAGCGCCTCGAGGTCATCGCGGCGGCTCTGCTCGCGTCCGAGATGCGTGTTGATGCTCATGTAGCGCGCGGTGCCGCTGAGGCTCTTGCGCTCGCGGTACGGGATATGCTGGAGCGAGATAGGGTCCCGGTACTGCTTCGCCATGCCAAAGTCGACCACATAGACAAGGTTCTCGGTGGGCGTTCCCTGGCGCCCGATGAGGAAGTTGTCGGGCTTGATGTCGCGGTAGATGAGACTGCGCTCATGAATCGTCTGCACACGGGAGATCATCTGCTTCGCGACTTGCACAGTGGTCTTCAGAGAGAACTTACGCCCGCACCAGTCGAAGAGATCCTCTAAAGACGGTCCGAGGAGATCGATCACCAGAATCAGGTGGAGCCCTTCCTGGCCGAAGTAGTACACGTTCGGGATGCCAAGGCAGCCGCGCAAAGTCTTGTAGGCGCGGTACTCGTCGCGCAGCTGCGGAGCTTCAGTCTTGCGCGGCTCGAACTTGATCGCAACGGGCTGGTGGTTGAGCATGTTCGTTCCGTCGAAGATGACGCCGAAAGACCCTTCCCCGATCTTTTTGCCCACACTGAAGTGGACGCCCACTATGCTCTGGTAAGAATCCCGCGTCATTTTGGGCCTGCTAGCGTGCTCACGGCCGTACTAGTCGGGAATCAGGTTTTTTTCGAAGGGAGCTGTCTGAAGGGTACGAACTCCTCGCGGGATATGGTGACTAACGATAGCCGCGATGCTAACAAAGTGAGGAATGAAACCTTCTGCCCTTGCCCCAATATCGCATATCGGCGCCAATCAGCTCCGTTTAGAGCTTGCTCGCGGATGCACGCAACGTTATGGTTTGCTACTTAATAATTGTATTTCTCCCTTGAAAGTGACGTCGCAGTGCTCATCTTGTTATCGATAACGACTCCATAGATGCACCGGTCTAGGCCTGCTCTTATTTTTCGAATTTTTTGCTATCGCGCTGTTGTTGATGACATGATACGACTGCCGTCCGGATCGTGTTCACATAATATCATGCCATGCCAGGTGCTGCGCCATTAGCACGAGCAGACCTCGCAACGTGAGAACCCTGAGGTTGAGCAGGAAGAAGCGAGCTGCCAGAATTTAAACTCGCGCTGTTTGATTAGGTTAGTTGGCGCAGTAAGAGGCAGAATTGCTTAGCAATCACGCATCCGCAAACTGAGCCATGATATGCGCGCGCGCCATTTTTCGGCGAACCTTGCCAAGAGCAGACTCGAACTGAATGGTTATCAGGATATTTAGAGTAAGTACTTCTGGGTCCTTTGTAGTACGACTAGTGTTTTCGTGTATCAGGAAACCGGTAAATTTTATCTCAGTGACAAGTAAATGCGAGTGCTTGTATCAGTGTTAATTATTGGAACCGGGATGAAGTTGAAATCTAGCTCGCCGAAACAAACCCCCAGCTTTACACGTAGAATTCGCTGGAGGATGCGCAGTTTCTTGCTTTGACGCCACTTGAGCGTGCTTCACTATTTTACTTGCGCCCTGGATTAGTGTTGATGGACGGATAAGACCGGCTCACAGTGGACGGTTTCTTCCTACATGTACTCACATTCCACTAAGAGCATGCGTCAGTGTACATATACGACTGATCTTTATCATCGTAATTGACACCCGCATTGCATATAGCCCACGGATGAGGTTATAGACAGTCAGGGGTGCATGTCTATTTTAGGAGTTATCTTTTGCGATACGGTATGCGGGTTTGTACTAGTAAGCGCATTTCTTCGTTACCTAAACGCATTACGCTATTGGGTAGCGTGTAAGACGCGCTCTCTGTGCGAGTGCGCAGGGGTGAAGATCGGCAAGCCTGATCAGGCAGACTCCAGAATATATTTTTGAGCACCTGTGGTAGATGGAATCGCATAGCCTGAGTCGTGGTACCCGTTGCGAGGGGATTACATACGCGGCATAATGTGCTCTTTGGCCCTTTCCCGCAGCGCTTTTAATCCTGATTATTCCTCTTTGCCGCCGGTTTCACTCGGTGCGCGGTATGGACAACAGTTTCAGCTGCATAATGCGTATATGTTTATTGGGTTGCGCGTCCTGCCTGGGCTGGTGGGCTCGGAATAACAAGGCTTGAGGGGGCCTGCAGTGATGCTATGGGTGTATATTACGTGCGCCGCGCACGCGCGTCGTGACTGAAGTAAGTCTCTACCGGCTGTTGGAAGTGTAGACTATAGTAAAAATGCAGGGTACTTGCCGCTTCGATGCAGTCTTTTGCTAACCGCGCCTCCACGTTTTTCTCGCATTTCGGCGGTGCCATGCACGACTGACAGGTGGAACAGTGTTTTACCCCCCTGTTCGCAAGCCCTGGAATCAGGAGCCCTCCCACAGCAAGGGCGTGCGCTTCGCTGTCGTGCAAATAATGTGCAGTACGACGGAATTATGCTGTAAGACTCATCAATTGTATCGAGGCTGTTGCGCTATCCCCTTGCTTCCCAACAATCGCGATTTCGCGCGCCGATCTCTATGGTTTCTCCGAGTACAACTGACATTTCAGTCGTATGACATAACTCAGCGTGCTCCCTGTATTAATTATCGGTCTCCGCTGCAGTTGGTATGTATGTGGCTCGCCGAGCTTAATGGTAATCAGTATTGGCTGCTGCCAGGTCTCCGGTACATGCTCGGCCGGCCGGCAAAGTACGGCGAGCCTGGAGCCGCGGAACTCGGTGCGCACGTCTCTATTGCCGTTAGAGAGCAAAGCGTCTCGCGTGAGCACGCAATTCTGGAGGTCGAGCCTGTCGACCTTGAGTCCGCCAGACACCCCAGTCTCCAGTCTAAGCTCTTCATAACCGACACCAACTCACGGTTCGGAACTTCCCTCAACCACGAACCGCTTATGCCGGGAAAGCGTACCAGAGTGAGCGCGCTACCTAAGGAGCCTCAGAGCGCCCGACTCGGCCGCATAGCCGTGGTCAAACTAACCTGGGTACCTTTCGTGCTGACCTGTGCCGCTCGTTTTGACGACACCGCCCGCCAGGACGCTGTTTTCGAAGACGCCGTGCGGGATGCACGCGACATCGATATCCGCGTCGCTCCCACTATCGTCCGAAGCACTGGTGTGCTCGTGGTTCTCGGCAGGCCTGCGGCGTCAGCATATTTCGCGCTTGCACGTAACTTGCCGGTGGTGTCGCACGAGTACCTCGCTGCAGTCGTCGCCGCCGCGCGTCTGCACTCTCGCTCGGGGTCTGCGGCAGTAATCCCCGATCCAAATAAGTTCCTGATCTCCGAAGCGTGGCGCGGCAATATTGAACGCAGCCAGTGTTTACGCGGCCAGCATTTCTATACGGACAACGAGAGTCTAATTCCGCTGGTAGTCGAGGCAGGCGGCAGTGCAATATTTGCGGGCACCTCCACATTACACACGCTGCAGCCTGAAGCTAATACTCTTATCATCTCCAAGCGCGCGGTCAAACGCGACAACGCAGTCGTCACAGATGCTGACCTATTCCAAGCCATCCTGGAATGCCGGCGTGTTAGATCGATGATACCGCCGTCTGCATCCAAAGCAAGGCGTAACCGGATTCTTGACATTCTGACCAGCGACCCGGTAGATAACGTTGAAGTGGAAGGGTCGGAGGACTTCGAGGATAGGCCAGGCTCCGAGCAGACCGAAGACAATAGCACGAAAATGCTCGTAGACGGTAGTTGCTCTTTTAATTTTCCGGGGAACACGAAGACGAAGCCATCGGCATCAACGACGCGGGATCGTCCTCGGGATGCTCACAGCGGTATCAGCCGCGAAGCCTTCGACGGTGCTGAACTGGCAGGTTCCGGAACTCCACTGGGAAACCCTGGTCTGAATTCTAGTGGACCGCTTAACGTCTCCGCTCCTGCAGATTACGAGCAGACATCGCAGGTTCCCGATGCCGAGCATAGTGTGGAGAGCGGTATTCCAGATCCTGCGACAGAAGCTCCGGCCACAATTCTTACTGCTGCATATCGATCTCGCGCGCCGCTGCAGATGCCACGGACTCCTGAGGGTAAGCAAACGACCGCGCAGCCCACAATCGACCCTGTTGATCGCGAAGTGCGTAAACGCAAAGCCCCTCGCACTGGAGCCCAGACTCTTGCAGACGACACGCCTGCAAAGAGGAGGCAACGCGGGCGCTCACGTTCGGCAGGCCATGTCAGCACATCCGATGCCAGTGGCCGCAGCAACAGCAGTAGCAGCAGTGCCGAGGAAAAAGAGCTTGACCAGACTAATCTCTCTCGTATTGGCGGATTAGTGCTCGTTGAAAATACCATGTCCACGGACGGTGCGGTTCGTCCTCATCGCGAGGCCCTCCATAACGACGTTCTCGACTTCAAGGCGTTCCAACGGCGGGTTCTGCCGCCGCAGTCACGCACAGTCCCGTTCAATGAAGAGGTCCGGGATGACCCCGATGAGGCCGACCGTTTTGTGGGAACTGAGTTGCCGCAGCTACAGCCGCCACTAGAGCTGATCTCTGAACTAAATGATAACGAGCACTCGCGTCAGCCGGGGATCCTAGGGGATTTGAACTCGAGCAATAACGACGATGAGTTTGCATTTACGTTCGATTGAAATCTCAGATGCCGAATTCCTGGATGAATGCGTGCTGCTTAACATCACGCACGGGCATCCGCTGTGCGGCATCTTTCACTAACAATGCACCAATGAATTCACGGGCAGTCGACTCCGTGATCTTGGCGATATTTGGTTCCGCTCGCTGTATGTTTTGGTACGTCTCCTGCCGACTCTCACCATAGAATGGCGCATCGCCCGTAAGCATCTCGCAGGTTAGCACGCCCACTGCCCAGGCATCAATAGCCTCCGTGTATGCCTCCCGCCTGACGACCTCGGGTGCAAGGTAGTCGAGGGTGCCGCAGAATGTGTGCCGGGGGGCGCATGTCTTAATGCTCGCACCGAAATCGCATATCTTCAACTTTCCGTCTGCACCGATCAGCAAATTCTCGGGTTTGATGTCCCTGTGAATGATTCCACGAGCGTGACAGTATTCCAGCCCACTAGCAACTTGCCTGATGTAGCCGGCGGTGCGCGGGTAGTCGAAGTGGCCTTCTTTCTGCAGCATAGCATATAATTCACCGCTGGGTGCATACTCAATAATGATGTACACGCGTTGCTGGTCATAAAAGTAGGTGTATAGCTTCAGAATGTTGGGATGGTTCAGACCAGCTTGGAGCTCAACCTCGCGCTTGAACTGTGTGATATGTCGCTGATTCTTCAGCTCTCGCTTTCGCATAGCTTTGATGGCAACGACAAACTTCTCCTTCTTGGTGCGAGCTAACCAGACGTTGCCTAGATTTCCTTTGCCAAGCGCTTTGCCAAGCTCAAAATCGCGAAGTTGCCACTGTTTCTTGTGCGGCTGTGCCGAGATTGCAGCCGTGGCTATGTCTGGGGTCGAAGTCTTCGTAACAACGAGAGTTCGCGTTAGGGTCGACATTGCTGTTTTCGCTGTCGATCTCGCAATTCTGGACACGGGGGTGGCTTTGTTGGTGGCGGCTGGCGAATGCATGTTCAGGGTAAACAAAGGTTAGGTTCATGATGGCGGCGTAAACACACTCAGCCTGCCCTCAGACTTGAATCCGGCAGCTTACCGGGTCACTTTCTGAGGTTAACTGGACAACGTACGACTACCCGAGGTCTCTAATATCGATTCAGGGGTCCCTACGCCCTAAAGAAATCCTGCCGAGTATATCATGCCTATCATGTCTGTTAAGCAAGCAATGGTCGGAAAATTCGTAAACTTAACAGACGTGAGAAGAAAATACTCCGGCATAGTGCATGAAGCGCCTGCACATATCCCTCTTGCTTCTATATTCTAAAGTGGCACATACGTATTCTACTTCTTTTCGATAGTACCTACTTTCAACCCAGTGCAGCGCGACCGACTTGGGAGCCCTGTCTCTCAAGCACATAGCAGCTCTGCGGCTCCGAGCTTCAGTACCAAAATATCCATTGACGTCAGCTGGGTGCTACTATGACAGCTAATGTAGGTGCACACCGAAGCACAGCTACGTCAGCACTATGGGTCTTGATATAGCTTCAAGTCTCGACATGATTTGTATTGCAAATAAAAAACATAAAATGGCAATGAACGATTATCACTGTGGGGGAATCGCCTCTTGACGGCACATCGGGCAAGAATTGTGGCTCTTCGTAAGCCATTGGTCGACACAGAGCTGATGGAATTCGTGGTTGCAGCGAAGCCTGCGACAAAGGTCACCGATTTCATAATCTACGAGGCAGACCGGGCAGCGCTCCTCAATCAACATAGAAGTCTCCTCGACACGGAACTCTCCTCCTGCACGTTCTAGATCTTCCTCCGTGGCAACCGGAGGCTTGTCACCGCTGAGGAGCTGCTCAACTAGCAGCAGATCCTCATATGTAGGATTGTTGGTGAGCAAACTAGGTGCTGAAAACACAGGGTGTGACGGAAGATAAGTACCTCCTATCACGAACGTGACCCAGAACTGTGTACGTGTGCGTCGCCGACGTCGACGAGGAGGCTGGTCGTCCGAAGAATGCGGCGTGTGCTCGTCAGTATTCGGGATATCGGGACGCGTGTGGTTGTTACGGCGACGGCGCGGAGGCGTGTGCGGCGTTCCAGAGCCTTCAGGTGTATGGGGCACAGCCTGGCCCGGCTGTGGCCGCACCGGCGTGTGAGGAGGGTTTTCTGTCTGACCACTAGGTCGCAGAGGCGAACTCGGTAGCTGAAGGCCTGTCGATGAGGCTGGAGCAGAAGCAGCGAAAGCAGATGCACGTGCTCCGCTCTCGTTAGCTTCGGCGCGAGGTGGCGTACTCGGGGGAATATCGCCGCGGGTATCATGGCCACGCAACATGTTGTATATTCTGCGGAACCCCTCGCGGTTACGATTAGCACGAGGCTCGTCGCGACTTGGCGGGGCGTCAGGCAGCTCCTCATCGTCCTCCTCATCTTCCTCATCGTCTTCGGCGTCAGAGCTTGCCGTTGTAGGTTCCGACGCGCGAACACCGATTAGCAGAATCGGGATACGGCCGTCTCCGTTCCTAGGGAATGTGAAGAAACGGAAGAAGTTGCTGTTTCCAGACCCGAACATCGAACGCGCAAGCTCGCCGTTAGATCGCTGGCTGCCCAAACGATCAAGAAACTGCGTAAAGGTTTCTAAAGTTGGGTCCACATTCCTCCCGCTCAAATCCCCGCGGAACAAACGACCGCCTTCGAAGCTCTCGCCCACTAAGTGGCTGGCAGTCATTGCAGAGGCAGTCAGGAGCACTTGTGCGAGAAGCGCCACCTGCTGATCTTGCTCGAGGTCAGTGAAGGTTCCAGAGGCACGCCCGTTCGCTACAGCACCGGACCTGCGCCTCAGTGCTGGAAAATTGATATTCGGAAATCTCCGTGGTGGTGGCTGTTCGGCGGTACCACCATCGTTCGACGGAGCCGAAGACTCGAACTGCACGAAAGGCCCCCCTGCAAACCGAGTGCGTAGGTGATCACGTACACGCTCATGCAGTGACCCACCGATACTAGCGAGCAGACTCACAGTGCTAGCATACCGAACGTTTCTAGGTCGCTCAGGACCCGGACCCCCGAATTCCGGTTGATTCTGGCGGACTTGAGCCACGGCATCGCGTATGACGTTCCTACCTTCCGATGACGAAAAACGCGGAACACCCTGCACGGTCGAGTTGTCGTTCCCAGAGGATTCCTGTGAATCTCCTGGGTCCTCCTCCTGATCCTGAGAATTCTGCGCTCCCGGTGGATTTTGAGCATCCTCCGGGTCTCGTGGGCCCCGCGGGTCCCACGAATTGTCGCTGTCATCATTGTCGTCATTGTCGTTGTTGTCGTCGGGATTCCCGAGGCCCCGGTTGAAACCTTGTAAAGGTTGCCCAGCAGTGGGCAAGCCCGGAGCCACAACTGAAAATCCGTCCAAAGGACTGTTCGGGTTGTAGAAGACAATGCGCGATATCGTTGGCGTGGATGTGGAATAGCTCGAGGAGTCTGTTGACATGCGGATGTGCTCTGTCGTCATGGGCTCCCCCTCAGGCGTTGTGGAAGCCGACCAAAAAAATGTTCCAGCCGGAGCATCAATCTCGTCGACTTCTGCTGAGGTGCCTACCATGTGGCGTCTTTCACCAGTATCAGGGCGAATCTCCATCCTCACCTCATCGAATGCCCCAGCCGAAGGTTCTGCACCAGGGTGTAAGATTGGATCACCCGGCGCATAGGGATGGTTATGACGAGCTGCTGCCCGCTGTGCCTCCATGTGTGCATGGCGGACTGTACGGAGAGCTTCGTACAATGCGTGGCCGGTAGGCGCGCCTCCTTCCCCAACACCTCTCGCTAGGATTGAAGCTATCTCAGACGCGGCTTGATGTGTGGGGTCTCTGCCAGATTCCACTGCACTCCTCCTGCTAGCTGATCGGCGCTCTCTACGTGCTAATTCCTCCGCACTGAACGGTGGATTTCGGCTACGAGCATGATCGTCCCTTGATTCAGCAGCGGGCCGTGGCTCTGGTATAAACTCCGCCATACGTTCGCGGAGATTACGCGGAGCCGCGGATCCCGCCAAGAAGTCAGGTCGGTTTGCTTCCGTCTCCATGTATGTGTCGATCAACGACAATAAACTTTGCGGGGGGTCCAAAACGGGCCGTCCATTCACAATAGAGACGCCTGCCATACGTGAAATCTCTTGGATGAGAGCTGGATCAACATTGTCCCACGCAGTCGCTAGATTATCATCGTTGTGAACCTCGGCGTCAGCGTTATCGGTGTCGCGGTCGTTAAGATCAACGCGGTCGTTGGGATTGTAGAGATCGTTAAGATTGTTGCGGCCGTTATGATCGTTGCGACCGTTGTCGACGTTGCGGTTGCTGGTGACGTTGTCGTCGTCAATCTCGGCGTCCAGGTCGTCCATACGCACACGGTCTGACGAGAACCTGCTGAAGGAATAGTCGCGATCATGTTCTGCAACCAGGCCGGAGGCCGCGAGCACCCTCCGGGTCAGCTGAATGTGGTCGCGAATTCGATCGGCTACTCTGTCACCAGTTAGAGTGGACGGAAGTGAGCTCTCAAAGTCCGGAATTCCAGCCGCTCGCAGAGAGGCACGAGCTCGTTCAAGCATCTGAACCCGCTCACGTATGTGCGCGGGTTCACGCTGGCCAGCGGCACGTCCGGAACCAGGTGTATTGCCTGCGAAACGTCCATTACCGCGCTCGCCACCATCACCACGCTCACCCCGGGTGCTGTCCTCATCCCCAGCGCTGTGTCCACCCCCAGTAGAGCTATCGGGAACAGGAGTTCTGTTCGGGACCCTCGGGCCGCTAGAAACAGGGCCATCCCGTCTCTGCCCACGCCGAGCAGCGGCGCTAGCGGCAGCATCAGGCGGACGGAATCCCAGTGCAACCTGTTCAGCGAAATCGCTGCCATTAGAGCGCTCGGGCTGGTTCAGAGGACGGGCAAACACTCCGGAAGGAAGGTTGGGGATACGCATGCGTAGCTGTCGCTCGAATTCAGGCCAGGGAAGGGGGGGACGCTCTTCTCGCGGTCTATTCGGACGGATACCAAAGGAAGTGTCCGAAGGCAGCATGTCCGCTAGAACGCTCCGGACTTGCTCCGGAACAGACGATGGCCGTACTTCCCCCGACGAAGGTCCCGCACGAGGATTTTCGGGATGCTGCGCACCCTGCGGAGTCACCGTCGCCCCAGGATGCTGAGAGGCGGACTGCGACGAAGGAGAGGATGAGGGGCGGGACGAAGGGCGCCGCACGCGATGCTGAGAATGATGATGATGATGAGAATGCTGGCCTGAATGCTGGGTAGAGGGCCCCGGGGACGGCGGCGGGGGAGTTCCCTCGTCATCGTCGTCCACCATCGGCAGGTCCAGAACGATGGATGCCCCACTAGGCCTGGTCCTAGCAGAAGGGATCGTGGGGCCCGCAACGTCGGGCTCGGTGGGACCCCTGGAAGCAGGAGGGCGGCTGGGCCCAGCGCGTCCAGAACTGGAGCGCTTCACGCAAAGGGGAGGCATGTCGTCGCGATCGCGGCGGCGCTCAACGGGCTCGACAACAGCGATCTCTGTGAATTCAGAACCACTATCGGAGTCAACAATGTAGATCGGCTCGGGAGCGTTGCTGTCGACGGGCTCCGCGGGATCCCCAACAGGAGGCGGTGTCCAGGCGTTGCTCTCGGCATGAGCGGATGACGATCCTTCCCAAGCAACGTCGGAGTCGAACTGGGGAGTAGCTGCGGCAGAGCCGAGAGAAGCCGCCTCCGATGAGACGGCAGCGCTGCTTCCGGGGATGCACTCCGCATCTTCACCGTTGGCGCCACCTTGGCGCATGCGTTTATGCCGCGGATTACCGCTGGCGCTCGAGACGCGACGACGACTGCGACCGGTGGTCATATTGTCTTCTCGTGGGGTAGAAGACCAGTGTCCCATGCGCTCAATAAGTATGCGAGGAGACGTCAAAGAAGGGTTACGGAAATGATAGGGCGATATACGCACGGGCAAGGGTAAAGGCTTACCAATGTACGTTGGGCAGCCTCTAATGACGTCGCATGACACATTCCTGCGGCATGCTGTGAGGCACTGCAGGTTGCATCCAATAGGATATGAGAGTCATTTGTAACCGCCCAGGACGAATATACACCGACACATGGCGCTGATGCAATCCCGAGAGCTGAGGGAAAAACGAGATACGCGAACACGCTCGGCTAGAACCCGAGGCGCGACCGGAGTTTGCGCAATACATACCGCATGCTCAGTGGCGAGTTCGCCTGCTCGCAGTCTATTTTTCTAGTTCTTTTTGATAATTCTCTGCTAAAATTAGCAGACCAGTAGGGTCAAATTGGGGAACAAGAAGCATCACCGCTACCCCTGCCCTGCATACGTATACCTAAACCCAACCCTGGTTTACGTGCATGCGGATCCGTGGATAGTACCGAAAAGACACGATGAGGAGTTACTGACTCCCGGGATTTTGGAGTACAGGGCATGCAGCCAAGATCTTGCAGATGCCGGCATTTGGCATGTGACACCCTAGTGCGTCGACGTGAAGCCGCTCTTAAAACCTGCATAGTCGATTTTCTGCGTCGGTTTTTACTTTCGCACGGTGTGCAATTCACATTCATTCGCATAGCTCGTACCCTGATCCTTTGCAGCATTGCTATCCATTACGAAATTTCGTGCGCGTTGCTAGTATTTTTTCTCTCTGGTTTCACTTGGGCATCTATGAAACAGATATATATGCTAAGATTCATGCAAGGGCTAGGGTTACAGTTGGTGGTGCTTAAGAGGGTTGCTGGGGTGGTAAAAAATAGTGTCAAACGCGTATAACAGATTTCGGAATTACAGATGAGGATGGTCCGATTCCCCCGTTCAAATCAGTCTTTCTGCTGCTGTTCGTTGTATTCGCGCTGGTTGCTGTTTACTGTTTCATTGTTGTTGACATTCCGCAGCGACGCGTCGTTTGCGTATTTTACATGTTACCATAGATTTATGCAATGCGTGTTCTAGCCGTCGGCAGGGGGTTCGGTCGGATTGACCCTGGCCGCGGCGAGTACAAGCGGAAAAAATTGCAGGATATTAGAACGGACGCGGCGGCGGTCGGGCGTGGGGGGTAGACGCGCGCAGGAGCTATGCAGCTTGGCGGCGCAGGTCTGGACGTGCTTACCCGGGAAACGCCAACTTTTACCGATCGTGGCCGAAGAAGCAGGGTATGTGCAGCGCTTACCGACACCGGATGCGCTTTATGATAGGGGGAAGCAAGTGATCATCCTGTGCTTGCTCTAAAAATGGCTATGATTATACTTCCGTATGTAGCGCCAGCCCAAGAGGCGGCCCCAGAATAGTGGATTAGCAACGACTGTCTAAACGGACTCTCCTCGTGAGTATTATCTGGTAGTAGAGTCTAGGAATGAAGAGAGCGCACTTTGGCGTTCGTAATAAATAAATCAGCTTCCAGCCAGCGCGAGGCAGGTATCGACAGCTTGCTCTTCGTTCGAGCTCTGGCGCAACACGTCGGCGATGACCTCGCGGTCCAAAGACGGCAGCATCTGCTGCAGCTGCTCCAGCTTAGTACGGAACTGCATGCGCTGCACCTGTTCGCGTTCGAACTGCATCTCCGAGGCCGATATCGCCTCGAGAAGAGCCGGCGCCGCATCCGAAAGAGCCGCCTGCGCGTGCTGCTGCGCGGTCTCTGCACTGTGCGAGGGCTGCAGGTTTAAGTGCCGGAACTTAGCTTTGAATTCGTCATCCGAGATCGTGAGAGCGGACTTGTCCAGCTTCTCTATGAACACGATGGCACTGGACATGGACGCGAGATAGTACGCGCTCTCGCCCTGGAGCCCACCGCCCCGCCGAAAACGCTGGATGTAGGCTACTGTAGACGGCAGTGAGGCGGTCTGTGCCTGCAGAATGGCATATATGAGCCACGGAAGTAGTCCGTCAGCATCAGCCTCGCGCGATGACTGCCGCAGCAGCGCGCAGATCGCGCGCGCACAGTTCAGGATGCAGATCATCTTGTCTCGCGGCGCGCGAAAGCTGTCGATGCGCGCGAGCTCGGCAGCAGCGAGCCGCGCAAGCCGCGTGTCCTCGGCCTGTACGTCAAGATGCCGTGGCTCAATCCACTTATACACCTCGAGCTGCTTCCCAAAACGCTCGTCCGCGAGCAGATCCTCGGTGTGGCCGTCCGTGCGGAGCACGGGCGGCATGGCCTGCGGGAACGTGCGCGTGTATAGCCGGCTCATGATGAGCTTCTCGATGCCTTCCATCGCGATCTTGCGGCCCTTGGTGCCGCTGCTGGCGAACGGCTCGAAGTCGCGGAGTTTCACAGAGACAAACTTGAGGAAGTCGGCGACGATCTTGCGCTGCTGCTCCTGCGTCCACACATCGCGGCAAAATTCGTTCAAAAACGATTTGATGTAGCGCACAATTGGGTCTGCGCTGGGCTGCCGCAGCTGCTTCACGAAGCTCTGATAGTCGAACGTGAGCACCTCCTGCTCACTCGGCGGCTCGTCCTCGGCAGCCACGCCGGGTGATGCAGCAGGCACACCGTCGGGTTTCTCGTTCACTGCGCCAAGGCCAGCGTCATCGGTCTGCGCGGGCTGCGCTGTCTCGTCATCCGAGCCCATGTCGACTAGGTCGCCACCGGGATCTTCGCCAGCCGCGCGCTGGTGCTTGCCAAACGCTGTGTTTGTGTCACCATCGGAGCTCTGCATTGCGCTCGACGGAGCCCTCCTGCGTGCGCGGTTTAACCTGTATGCACGCCGCGTCCAGGACGCCGTGCTGTATGTCTAAGCTGAAACACACTGCTCCGCAATCACGTGCATTCACAGCGACTCTGGGCATTTTTCCGGAGCTGCCGGGGAGCGCGCGCGCCAGTTTACCGGCGTCTGAAACCGGGGCGCATGCTCGTTGATTACGGTGGTTATATGCGCGCATCTGCAATTTATCTATGATTACCTGCACGCATATGTGTACCTGCTCTTAGTCAATCATGCATTCCTGCGAGGCCATGTTACGCGCCAGCATGGTTTCAGATCACGAGGCTGCGTGATATAAATATGTAGCAACCGCAGCGAAGCGAAAAACATAATACATCTTTGTAAATGACACCTGCTTCTCGAAAAATGCGAAACCGCTCCAGTCGCGGTGTCACGCTGCGCACATCGGGCTCGCCAGGCTCCAGTGTCGCCGCGAAAGACAACAATAGCGACAAGGATTTTATCCCTTCGTCTTCGGATGCGTTAATTTCCACGCCGCCCCCCACGGCTGTTCGCGTCGACGCACCCCCTGGGCCCGACCCGCCCGCGGGCACCGTCTGGAACGCGGGTTCGGAGTGTGCATACGACACGCGTCAGCTCATTGATCCGGAACTGCTCCAACTCAGCTCGCCGGACCGGCCTCCGGGTGGCATTGCCAGCGCCGCGCTTGGCACGGCCGATCTCTACGATACTTTCGGCCCTCTCGATTCGCCGCAGGCTGGTTTGATGAACGTGGAGAGCACAGAATTCGGCGACGAGTCATCCACAAACCTTCTTGATCACAATGATTCCTCCCATTACTACTCACGGCCGATCGGCTCCCTCGACGTTGCGTCCGCGCAAGATGCAGTCGAGACGCAGTCTTTCCGTTGGGATCCAGCGATGCAGGACATAACGATGAACGTCTTTGGCGGTAATACATCCGTCCTGCAGCTCCCTGATCTCGGATCAAGTGACCCGGAGGAGGACTCGCTGGCCAGCGAGGATGCCGGTGACAACACGCCGCTGAACCATCAGCTAGGACTATGCGAGTGTGGCCGGCGCGTGGGTCTACTTCTTGTTCCCAAACGTAAAGCACCTCTGGCCGATATTGACAGCAATGTGGCCGACCCGGGGATTGTCGACCTGAACGAAGCGGCGCAGTGCGCCGGGACCCAGCCCAAGCAGTGGATGCAACTTTACCTGCGCAATCAGCTTAATCTTCTCGACATCGACGACCTTCTCTTTGTCTGTTCTACGGATCCAAACTTCGGCCTCTCTTCTCATCGTGTGATCCTCAGGTTCTGGCTGGACGAAACGACGGAGTGGGGACCAGATTGGACTTGCATCGAGCGTGGAATTATGCCCACAATGAGATTCCTCCGGCTCAGCGAGGAAAGCGACCTGAAGTTAATCTACAAAATCGACCAAAAGAACCTCACTAAGATCCGTAAACTGGTCGAGGCGTCCAACGCCTTGGTGCCGACCTCAGCTGGGCCTGCCACTCTATCTGCTGCCAATGAAGGGAGTGATGCGATAGCAGGTGCCGAGAGAGATGCTCAGGTTAGCACAAACGTAAATCCGGATTCGAGTTCAAAGACAGCTAGAGACGCAGTTCCGGAAGGCACTCTGAAGGCAACTCAGGAACCGGTACCTAATACAGCCTTGACGGCAGTAGAAAATGCGGAAGTAGGAACGGCTCTAGCAATGAGACCGGATAGCAGCACGAATCCAAACTCTCTGCAAGATGCAGCTTCCGATGGTGATTCCCAGACGACTGAGGCCACATCCGATGACAGCCCTGCTACGAAACCGTGCGCGCCTCCTGCAAGTTCTGATGCAGAGACCCCTATCGCAAGCTCCGATACGAGCTCTGATACGCGCCCTAGCACAAGCTCTAGTGCGAGTCCGGGTGTAAATACTGCCGTCCCTGACGGCGCAGCTTCCAGCCCCGTCTCGAGTACTAATGCTAGTCTTGCCAAGAATTCAGAGAGAGCCACAGCTAAATCCGAGGGCTCCACCTCTCATTCCGGTGCGAGAGCTACGATAACTCCTGTTGAGGCTGCGGATAGCGCCTTACAAGAGCAGCCCATCACGGTTTTCACTGCACCCGAGGCCTATGCTCCGCCGCCCAACAACTGCACCAATAGAAGATGCGTTGCAAAGAGCAAGTTCAATCTGATCCAACTTCTGAACATACTCGACATCGATCTCAAGGAGTGTGTGGAACGTACCTCAGCGGCTGCACCGCCCCCTACGCCTCCTCCACCGACCAAGACTGGCAAGATAAGAAAGGTAAGGTACAGGGAGAAGACTCCGAAGGTATACCACTGGAGACTTCAGGCACCCGTGACGCACCTAACTGATGCCAAAGCCACTAGGGGTACCTCACTGGTTCAAATCTTTGAGCTCCACAAGAACAAGGGCGCTGAAGCACGGGCTGTTCACTGCTTCTGCTGCAAAAGATTCTTTAACAAGCTGAGTGTGTACAAAGAACACATTAAGGAGTGTCAGTTCAACAGGGTGGAGGACTGTATTGAACAGAGAATCAGGGCTTGCGGCGCGATCACGGTTGTCTCGCAAGGAACCCAACCGCTCTGCTCAACCGCGGGTTCTGCGCTATTTGAAGTCCCTAATGTCGAAGAGTGGAGAGCGGCTGTTCCCCAGCCGCGTCTTACAAGTGCGCGAATCTCATTCGGTCGTGGAGGGGACCTAGCGTACTCGAAAGTTTTCTTCAACACTCCTATTCCTCTGTTTTCAAACCCACCAGATGAGGAGGTCCAGGACGTCGCACATACCGGAAGCTACACTTCTCCTGTAGCCATCGCTCCAAATCCCAATACCAGACCGTCTACCAGAGTGACGAAGACCGCACGAACAAGCAGATCAGCGAAAACACTCAATGCTATCCAGGGTATTCGGGCCGATCAGAGCCCTGTGCTAACTGCCAGAGGTGTTCTGGAGGATTTTGCCGAACGTGTGAATGCTGCCAAACAAGCTGAACTTGCCGAAGTTGAGCTGAATCAGACTCCTGAGGAGCTAATAATGACAAGACTGGGTGGCCTAATCGTCCCTGATCAACCCCCTGCCCGTAAGCGGCGGGCCAAACGACCCAAAAAGAAAGTGACCAAAGTTGACGCTCTAAATGATGAACTTCGACCAACTGTGGGCCCAGATCAGCCCATGGTTGCTATACTAGGGACCACCACGAGTCATGCAACCCCTCTCCGTGTAATTAGAATTGGTACGCCACCGCCAGGTGGTGCTATGGCTGCCGAAAATGCAGGCGCGGTGGTGCTGGGTGCAGAAATAATCTCAAGCTCGATACCATCCACAGCGGCAGAGACTGAGAAGCATATCGGAGCTCCCAGTCCGACCCTCCCAGAGCTTATTGTAGAGAACCTGCTGGTATTGGACCATGGAGGAGATGCAGTAAACGCCTCAGAACCCACTGCTACTTCACCACAAGGACAATTCGCGAGCCAGCAGGACAGCGTGGAGGTGGAGCCCATTCAGCCTGTAGAGAAGGAACAGAATGTCGTGGAGGAGGAGTCCGTGGAGCCTGTGGAGTCGGAACCGGTCCAGGGCTTGGAGACAGAAACTGTCGAGCGCCTGGAGTCAGAATCTGACATGCACCTGCCAGGAAACAACCAGTGTTCCGAGGCCGAAGCTGTCCGAAGTATTGACTCCGAACCTGCTCAAAATATGCAACCGGAAGTTGTTCAGTCTACGGAAAGTGTCAACGAATTCCAGCCTGAGTCCACAGGGCCTGAGCCAGATCAAAATTTGAAGATCGCACCTACTCACTCCACTCAGTCGATGCCTAAACAGAGACTGGACTCCAAGCACGGCCTTTCCATGGCGCCGAGCTCCGCTCAATCCTCAGAATCGAAATCAGAACAACGACTGGTGTCTGAACCGGAGCAGACAGCAGTTTCAGAGCCCGAACGGAACTCAGATCCGCATGCAATAATGCGGGTTACTACGACATCTGAGCAGCGACCACAGCCAGAGCCCGAGCCGCAACTTCAGTCAGAAGCTAGACAGCAACCGCAAGAAGTATCCGAGCATCGCATGGATTCGAGCAAGGATCATCACCCGGAGCCGAAGCCTCCGCAGCGACTGGCGATGAAATCCGCCAAACGGTTAGATTCTAGACCTTCTCAGCGTTCGCGGCCTAAGCAGCAGGTACAGCGCTCGGAGCCAGCTCCCCTTCACCCCCCAGAGACGAGCCCTAGTAGCCCAGGCACACCTCAGCAACCGCTAAACTATCAAATTCCATCACGAGGTGAGTACTATGTGCCAGATCCGTCCGATCGAGGACACGTTGATGATCGGTATCACACGCATTTCGACCCAATCCCTAGTGGTCCTAGAACTCTACCACCCCACCACCCCTCGTCTCACAGTGCGGCAAACACTACCTCTCCCACGGTTAGGGTCAATCGTGAGA
The DNA here is from genome assembly GCA_030579095.1 of Starmerella davenportii. Taxonomy (NCBI): domain Eukaryota; kingdom Fungi; phylum Ascomycota; class Dipodascomycetes; order Dipodascales; family Trichomonascaceae; genus Starmerella; species Starmerella davenportii. The sequence goes on from JAKUAD010000041.1 coordinate 25,677, forward strand.
TTTCAGCTGAGTCCCACTATCCACAGTATGCTCACGAGGCGTACTCTGCGGCACCTACTGAATACTCAGCTGAGAACTGGCAAGGCGAGCGCAGTTACCACGAGCAGAGGCACCCCTCTCGCAAAGCAGTACGAGTGAATGGTCGCGCAACTCGCCGTGGTCCACCTCTCGGCGAGCCCATGCATCCGAAGTTTACAGGCAGTCTCTATGCATACAATGCGCCCCCCGTGCCGCGATTAGAGGCTTCGCGTCCTATGGCGTTCCGCGGAAATGATACTCCATTGGATTATGGCTCTGCAAGCCAGAACAACACGACATCTCCACGTCAAGCCAGGCATCAATCTAGGGATGCAACCATTAAGCGATCTCGTGAACGTGATGAGAATCGGAAACAACGCTCAAACTCTCAGGCGAATAGAAAAATGAATCGGGAACGGTCATCCCAGTTCGAAGAACGCGTTTTCGCAGTGACCCATTCAAAGAGCCGGGGCACGCCGAAGCGGATCACCAACCAAGAGCCTGTTCGTGCCAGTTCCGGGCCTACCAAACGAGGTGGTACTAGAACGGCACGGGTTGAGGTCCAGACTAGGCTCCCGGCTTATGAGGATGCTCGTCGCAGACTACCGCAGCGTGAAGCCAGTAGCAGGGAAGACGAAGCTCGACGCAGACTACAGTATCCAACACATGAAGTCGCTCTCGGCGAGGACGAGGCATGGTGGAGTAGTTCGGCGCGCAACCGCATATATCCTCCGGCGCAGTACTTGCCGTACATGCCTGCACCAACAGCTTACGCTCCTCTGTGGCCTCAACATGCTTACCCAGTAGCACCACAATGGAACTCAGGGGTCACTTCACCTCAATTCATTCCTCTCCAGGGAGTCGTACCTGCAGGGGGGCAGTATTTCCCGACCTACAGCCTGCCGCAACCACTTGTTGAAGTTAGGGGTCTACCTCCCCAAGCGGGGATCTACATGCCTGCGACGTATCAAGCACCCTACACAGAGTCGCCGACTCCTCCGCCGGATCCTAGGCTCGCATATCTCCCCAGGACGGTAGGTCACAGTGGTATCCCGGTGCCTGAAGGTTACGATCCCGAACGCAGGGCCGATTCCCCGTTTCTGAAAGAAATTCGATCGAGATACTATCCGCATGTTCGCGACGAGGAGCTTGTGCATCTCACTGAGGGAGAACTGAGACGTTACAGCGAGCAAGAGGTCATCGAGTTTTTAGAAGCACTCAATCGCCGACGAGAGTTTCATCTGGCGCAGACGACGTAGGGTAGTCCAATGCGGTGTGTCCTGTATTTAAAGAGACCTAGAGATACTAATCGATTATTTGAAAGCCACGCAATATCATTATTATTTTGCCGTAGGAGGGCAATCATATTTGACGCGACCGTAAAAATAATCATAGATTTAAATAGCGCTTGCGAACTGCTTTGGGCAGGCAACATGCCGTGGAAGTTCAAAGAACCAAATCTCTGCGTCAACGACGCGACAGGGAGAACAGGTGAACGCTGTCGCGTACAAAAGCTTCGTATTCCGGGAATTCCTTGATCTCTGTGACGACAAAATGCTTCTTTATCGACGTGAAGAAACGCTTATCCGCCTTTCGTCTCTTCTTATAAGCCATCAAAATTGGAACCGGTTTAGATTCCGTGAGCTGCAGAAGCGTGGCCTCGAGAAGCGGGAATGCCGACTCAAGATACACACAGTCAGCCGCGAGAATGAGGTCGACATCTTTACAGTATTCGGGAAGCTGCTCTCCCCAGTTCAGCTCTTGCGCGAATACTCTGTCCTCCAATTGGTTTATAAGGATGTTAGCCTCCATTAGAGGCACCATCTGCTTTTGATCAGTGATGTAACAGCGCATACTCGGATTAGCCAGGGCAACTGCCAGCCCTGAAAGGCCTGTGCCGCTGCCCAGTTCGAGTGCGCATTTGTACTTGGCTCCAAAGGAAGGGTCTTGCACTTTACGTATGAGGTACCTCCCTAGTAGATCCCCGGCCGGCCAGAGTTTTCCGCCGCACCCGTGGGCGCCACCGTCCTGCTCTATTTTTAAAGGCGTACGTAAAAGTCCCGCAAAATCCAAGCTGGCCACGCCCTTGACCGGAGTCTCTTGATTTGGGGCTATATCCAGTAAAAATTCCGACAGATCCATTCTGGGCGGAAAAAGCTAAGCAACGCGGGACTGGCCTCTAAGCACACGCCGCCCACCGAGGATCCGTTTTGAAAAAACCCACGTCTGAGAATGATTCAAAGAAAAGTTATTTAGATATGTCCTGTGACTTCAGGCACAGGGCGAGTGTTTGCATATGCTTGATAAATTAAGTTAAAGCAGTACATCTAAACAACCACACCAGCGCTAGAAGCGATACGCGGCCACAGGTCGGCGCACTCTTTGGCAACAGGGCCGGTGATGGCGGAACCCTTCATCTCACCCTTGGGGTTGGCGATGACGCCAGCGTTGTCCTCGAAGTAGAGGAAGACGCCGTCCTTCCGGCGCCACGGGCGGGACTGACGCACAACAATTGCAGGCATCACCTTCTTTCTGAGCTCAGGCTTACCCTTCTTGACGGTAGCCATGACCATATCTCCGACACCAGCAGCGGGGAGGCGATTAAGACGAGCACCAATGCCCTTCACAGAGATAATGTAGAGGTTGCGGGCACCCGAGTTGTCGGCGCACTGCATGACAGCGCCGACAGGGAGACCCAACGAGACCCGGAACTTTGAACCCACGGATTTTGTCGCGCTCATTGTCGATGTTCAAAGATTAGGCGCACAGCTGTGGGAATACTGCCGATGACAAATAGGAAAATTTCACTCTGCTCAGGAGCTAGTGCCCTGTGCCCTATATTACTGATTAATATCAAAATAAGCAGACAACGATGATGATGTAAATTATGAATACGCGTTAGGGACAGAAGTTGTGGACCTCTGCAGGACCTCTGCAGGAGAGAGAGAGGCAGTGATTCGAGCCCGTTTTAGACAACTCCTGCCGTACCTAACGGCGGCTCGTAGTTCGGTTCGAGGCCTACCGCGTACCAGTATGCAAATGCTGCAAACAGCATTCCAATCGAGGACCCTGCGATGACATCGAACCAGTGGTGCTTGTGGTCGATGATACGGGAGTAGGCAATCAGCATTGCGACAAGGATAGGTATAGCCGGGGTGAATTTTAGCAGAGGCTGGCGACTTGCGTAGTGATTCTTGATCAAGAGATGCATGTAGATCGCGAGGAAACCTAGACCTGCGAAAGAAAGGCCCGAGTGACCGGACGGCGTGCTCTTACAGCCTTCCCACACCATTGACATGTTTGTATTGGTGCAGACTTCAAGAACACGGCTCAACTGATGCTGCGGTGTTCCTGGCTTGGGGATGCATCTCGCAATGAAGTCGGGACGCTGGTTGCCAATAATGATCTTGGCTACGTCGATAAAGGTTATAGTCATTGCGAGGCAAAACAGCAGTCCCAGTAGCGACATGGCGGTGTGACGGCGGTGTTGCGGATGGTAGAATGCGGGTGCGCCGACGCCGACTATAGGAACGACGACGGCGAGCGTGAACAAAAGCGGGACCGGAAACATTTCATGCGGCACGTACGGGTACCGGATGTGCGGGTTGTCCACGCGGAACGGCCGCGCCATGGGTGTCAGAATCAGCTCGAACGGGACCGTCACAAAACATAGGATCAGCGTCACGATGGCCGTGAAGAGGTACTTGTGCTCCGAGTGGACTTGGGCCAGCCAGTCGAATGCCTTCACTGCCATTGTCGCACGGTCTGAGTGGTCGTGCCGAGAGCGACGCAGCGACGAGCTTTAAGGGCCGCGGATTAGCTAACCGGGGCGGCCATGCTGGGGACCGTCATCATCGTGCAGAGTCGCGCGGTATGTCTGCCTGTGGAAGGTGACCCGGTGGACTAATGCAGCCAATGTGTGTGTTGCAAAATACGCCCGTGTAGGGCGTGCACGATCAATGTAGCTATTCCACGTGGATTCCTCGCTGTGTGTAATTTAGAGCTCGCCGTGCTACTAGCCATTGCTCTCTCGCGGCTAGACGTGCTGGCACAGCTCCCGTGAATGCAGTAGTCGGTGCATGCAAGCCTGCAGTTTTGATGTCAGCCTGCAACCGAATCACAGGTGAAACCGTCTCCCATCATGTGCATTCAAATCAGCCTGCACAGTTAGGCAACCGAGTTTTTCCTTCAAGCAGCAATGTATAATACATGCCCATTAACTGTATAAATGTTTTAAAACGCACTCACAGACACTTAATTTGACGTGACCACGCCAGCAGCGTAAGACACAAGCTAGCCAACAACGCAAACACCAGCCGGCATTGAGCCCAACAGAAGAGCACATCACTCGAAACGGGTCAAGTCGAGATCTTAGCGCGACTTTCGTGGACCTGAAGACGGCGCACGTATCGGCAGTTTGGTGCTCTGCTTAGTCGACGCGAGATGTCGAGGACCACCAACGTAATACGCCGGCGGGGCGGGCTGCGATGGCCTTCAGGATCTTCGTCACCACCGACAACCATATAGGATACAACGAGGACGATGCAGTGCGCGGTGGCGACGCTCCGGCTGCGTTCAACGAGGCGATGGCGCTGGCCGCGTCCGAAGGCGTCGATCTCATTCTCCAGGGCGGCGACCTGTTCCACACGAACCGGCCGAGCAAGCAGAGCCTCTATGAGGTGGTGAGGACGCTGCGGCGCACCTGCCTGGGTGACAAGCCTGTCGAGTTCGAGGTGCTGAACCACGGGCCCCTGAGCCTGCGCGGCGCCCCCGAACTCGACCATGTAAACTACCTCGACCCGAACTTCAACGTCGGGATCCCCCTTTTTTGCATCAGCGGTAACCACGACGACGCAGGCGGCAGCACGCAGCTGATGTCGCCTCTCGACGTGCTCGCCGCCGCCGGGTTGCTGAACCATTTCGGGCGCGTCCCCGACAGCAGCGAGATCACGGTCGTGCCTATACTGATGGCCAAATCCGGCATACGTGTTGCCCTGTACGGTCTGGCCTGCGTCCGCGACGAGCGCCTGTTCCGCACGTTCAGAGAAAACAAGGTGCGGTTTCTGCGCCCGCGGGACGAGCCCGAGTCGTACTACAACATTCTTGTGGTCCACCAGAACCACGCCAAGCACGGCCCCACCAACTACCTGCCCGAAGAGTTTATCCCAAACTTCTTTGACCTCGTAATATGGGGCCACGAGCACGAGTGCCGCATCGATCCGGTCAAAAACGGCATAAAAAACTTCTGGGTGATGCAGCCAGGTAGCACTGTGCAGACTTCGCTGTCAGAAAGCGAGGTCGGGCCAAAGCGCTGCGCCATCGTCGCGATTGGGGCCCACAAAGCCTTCAGCTACGAGACGTTTGCGCTCAAAGCCGTGCGCCCGTTCGCCTTTGGAACAGTTGTGCTTGACCGCGACGCGCCGCACATCGACGCGCACGCCCCGGACACGCGCGAGAAGGTCACCGAGTTCCTGGTCGAGGAGGTCGCAAAACTTGTAGCCCGTGCGCGCGAGCAGTACCAGGAATTGCACCATTGCGAGCCACCGCTTCCCCTAGTACGGCTGCGTGTCGACTACACCGGCAATTTCGAGGTCGAGAACGTCGCGCGGTTTTCTAAGCGGTTCGAAGGCGAGGTTGCGAACACGAGCGACGTGCTGCATTACTTCACGCGCCGCGACGGCCGCCGCATGCTTCCCAAATACTCGACCACTGCCGCCAACGCGCGCCCGCAACAGCAGGTGGGGGACCTCGTCGCCTTGCACCTGAAGCAGGAACAGCTGCAGGTGCTCGCCGAGCCAGAAGTTGTGACAGCGCTCCACGACTTTGTGGAAAAAGACGAACGCACAGCCATCAAGAGCAGCGTCGAGACACGCGTCGCGTCGAAGGTGCGCGAGCTTACGCTGCACCCCGCACAGTCTCCGGCTGCAGACCTGACCACGGACGTGTACAATGGGCAGGCACAGCACGAGGACAGTCTATTTGTCGAGGACCAGCCGGAAGCAATATCGGAGTCGGAGGGATCCCCGCCGCCGACGCCGCCTGCGGTCGAGCCGCCTGCTCCGAAACGTTCGCGAGCAAAGACCACGAGGCCGGCGGCAAAAACAACCCGAGCGAGAACAGCCAGTGTTGCACAACCGCGTGTCCGAGCACCGCGATCTACACGCCAGTCTCGGACGGTGGAGCCCGCGGGGGAGCCTCCAGCGCCGGAGCCTCTCGCGCCTGAGCCGCTTGACGAGCTCGGTTCGGACGAGTCCGGGGGAATGTTCGACTAGCGGAGAGCAGATATATAGATAGACGCTGCGACTAACGATAGAGTGTTGTCTCCTTAGCCCCACGCACTATATCTTTGCCCGCACAGGCGCGAATATACAGAGCAATGAAAAGAAAGATAGACTGAGCAAGCTGTCAGCGAGAGAGCGTGGGAACCACCAGTCTGCGTCTGAAGCAAATGGTGTAGTAGCATGCACCGCAGCTCAAGGGATGGCCAAAGTAGTGGGGCAGAAAAGGCGCGCTTTGCGTATACAGTGGCGTCCAAAAATGATCAGAAGATGCAGCGTGCTCCAGGCCTTGCTTCCTGGTAGATTATAGCCTATATCTTTTTCTCGCGACGCAGGCACGAGTGCGACTCATGCGCGACGTTGAAGTAAGCCCTACAATTGCCAGCCTGCAAATTGACTGTAGATACTAGTGTTAAGTATGTAGCATGACCAGCCGCAACTGCGGTTCTCTGCACGTAAACCAGCAAAGTGCCAGTAGCAGCGCAGCCACCATACTGCCGTGTTGTGTACGCCGAGCCTCAGAAACTCAATGGCGCAGAGCAGCGGAGTTGCGGGCAGCTTGCGCAAATGCCACGTACTCCATTCACAGCCGCGTGACACCAGCAACGAGTCCACGTCATGCCCCAATGGTTGACCACATGACCCAACCCAACCGTGCCAAGTGCCGCCAGCCCCAGACCTGCCTCGCGGGCTTCCGCCGGCGCCGCTCGCGTGCGGTCGCGTATCGTGCAGGTTCCACCCCTTTCTATGTGACAAAGCACGGGTTGTGCGCTTATTCAGGCAACCTCCTGCGTGTGGCTGCGCGTGTAAACACCTACCAAACACACCCGACCCGGCCCGGCGCGCGCACAGACCGGTGCAGCATGCCCCCATGGAGTACGCCGAGATCCAGCAGAACGAGGTCGAGGCGCTCAAAGCGATTTACGCGGGCGATTTCGTGCCCCTGCCGACCTCGACGATCTGGAACCAGCGGCCGTGCCCGCGGTTCCGCATCAAGCTGCGCCCCAGCAGCGAGTACGAGAGCAAGCTAATGGTCGAGCTGCAGGTGACAATGACCGCTACTTACCCGAAGACGCTGCCGCAGATCGAAGTCGCGCAGGCCGCGAACCTCAGCGGCCGGCAGCTCGACGTGCTGCGACAGGTCGTCGAGGGCACGATCCGGGAACTGAAGGGCACGGAGATGGTGTTTGAGGTGACCTCGAACGTGCAGCACGAGCTCGACGAGTGGGCACGCGGCGTTGCTGAGGCCGCGCCCAGCCTCGAGGCAGACCGCCTGCACCGGCTGGCGCAGGAGGAGCAGCGCCAGCGCGAGCAGCACGACATGCAGCAGCAGCGTCGTGAGGCCGAGCAGCGCCAGGAGGAGCGCAAGTTCGACACGCTAATCCTCGAGGAGCTGCGCAAGGCGCGCGACCCCGCGGGCGCGGCCGCTGGCGACGACGCGCAGGCGCTTCTCGTCGCGCCGGACGGCGCGCCGGGAGTTGTCACATTCCAGCATGCCGTGCGCGTCACCGACGCCGCCGGTCGCGCGCTCGTGTTCCGGCAGGTACTGAGCACGCTGCGCGTGCCTGCGCCGTTCTTTGGCGCAAGCTGCATCGCGAAGGCGCTGCTACCACCAGCGCTCGCCAGCGCCGCGGCTGGCGACGTCGCGCTGCGCCTCATCCGCATCGGCCTCTCGGCGGCGTTCTGGCGCTCGCCAGACGGCGTGCGCAGCCTCAACGAGCTCAACGCCGAGCTCGAGCTCGTGCGCAAGTTCCAGCATCCGGGCATTGTCCCGCTGCTCGCGTTCAGCATCGAGCGCTTCCAGAACGCCGCCACCGAGTGGGAGGTTACGCTGCTCCTGCCGTTCGAGAACCTCACGCCGCTCGCGCTCATCCTCGAGAGCACCGAGACCGTAACGCTGAAGACGGCGCAGGCCTGGGCGCTGCAGTTGCTCGAAGCGCTTGAGACGCTGCACAAGGCCGGTCTGCGCCACAAGTGCATCTGCCCGGACAACGTCATGGTGCATACGAACGCCGAGACCGGCGAATCCGCGCTGCAGCTGTGCCACCCGCAGTATCTCTACGCGCTGTACAAGATGAACGATGCGCACGCCTTCGACGAGTCGACGGCGGACTGCGGCGCCGCCATGGCCGCCATGAAGGCGCCCTACACGCCGCCGGAGGGCCGCGGGCACCGGCGCCCGGTGCCCACGAGCAAGTGGGACCTGTGGCAACTCGGCGCGCTGCTCGTGCATGCGCTGGCTGGCCGCCGCGAGTTCGCGAAGCACACGGATCTCGAGGCCTACGTGCGCGCGCGCGCGTGGCCGCCGCACCTCACGAACTTCCTGCTCGCGCTTCTGCAGCCGGACCCGGCCAAGCGGCCCAGCGCGCTCGAGCTGCTCACCGACGAGTTCTTCCGCGCTGACTTCGAGCAGCGCGAGGACTCGGACCCGGCCATCGACAGCTGGATCTCCGTCGTGCCGTCGGACAGCACGCTGAGCGCCGAGATGCCTCTGGGCCCCCGCGCGCGCCGCCTCAGCGGCAACGACGAGCCGCTGAGCCGGTACAAGCACGACTTCGACGAGGGCATCATGCTCGGCCGCGGCGGGTTCGGCGAGGTCGTCAAGGCGCGCAACAAGCTCGACGGCCGCGTGTACGCGGTCAAGAAGATCACGGCCACGGCGTTCACCCTCTCCCATATCCTCCAGGAGGTCGTGCTGCTCTCGCGACTAAACCACCAGTACGTCGTTCGGTACTACACGGTATGGCTCGAGGACAGCGCAGACGTGCCCGAGAGCAACCCGCGTGCCTCGTTCAGCCTGAGCGGTAGCGTCGACGGCAGCAAGGACCCCAGCGCCGATGAGGCGCGCAAGGCAGGGGTTCATGGCAGCGTTGCAGGCAGTGTTGCCAACAGCGTCGCCACCAGCGTCGCTAACAGTGTCGCTACCAGCATTGCCAATAGCCGTGCCGGCAGCCGCGCTGACAGCGTCGCCAACAGCGCGGCTACTAGCGGGCGCAATAGCGCCAACAGTTTCGACGCACTTCACCTGGACCCGCTGGAGCTACCGTCGTCGCTCTCATTCCACTCGCTGGATATCCCCAGCGCGTCGCAGGACTTCATGTCGGACTCCGGGTTTGTGCAGTTCGAGTTCGGCTCCGACGACGAGCCGGAGTCCGTCGCGGCGTCTACGCAAGAGCTCGTCGAGGACACGCAGTGCGCGGAAACGGCGCGCCCACGTCCGGCGCGGGAGCGCAAAGAGGTTGTTGCGCGGACCCAGCTGCCAAAGAAGACGCTTTATATCCAGATGGAGTACTGCCAGAACCACACGCTAGCCGACCTGATCCGACAGGGACTCTACCGCCATCCAGAACAATACTGGCGCCTATTACGGCAGATTCTGGTCGCGCTGGCGTACATCCACAGCGAGGGCGTAATTCACCGGGACCTGAAGCCGAAGAACATCTTCATCGACCAGGCGAACAACATCAAGATTGGCGACTTCGGCCTGGCGCGGCAAATGGTGAAACCACTGGGCCGGCAAACCAGTGCCGACCCAGCTGCGAACTCGCCGCTGGTTACGCTGGCGTCACTAGCGACTTCGCCGCCCCCGGCCGACGGTGGCATGGACGAGGAACTCACGACCGACGTTGGCACCTCACTGTATGCCGCCGTGGAGATGACAAGCGCCAACCAGCGGCGTGGATACAACGAGAAGGTCGACATCTTCTCGCTCGGGATAATTTTCCTTGAGATGGTGTGGGAAATGGACACGGAGATGGAGCGCGTGCAGACCATCCGCCGCGCCCGCATGTCTCAAATCGACTTGCCGCCGAAGCTCGTGGCCAGCAAGGACATGGCGGTGCAAGTGGATATCATCCGCTCGGCGTTGAACCACGACCCTGCGTGCCGCCCGTCGGCGGCCGGGCTGCTCAAGTCCGGCAAGATTCCCGTCGAAGACCGCGAGATGACGGTGCAGGACGCTCTTCAGAACATTCGCGACCCCAGGATCGTGCAGCAGCTCGCGACTGCGCTCTTCTCGCAGCCACTGGTGTCTGCGCAGCAAGTTCTCTACGACCGCACAGCTTCCACCACACCCGGTCGCCGCCAAGCACGTATCCAGGACCTGGTCTCAACACGCGGCCGGCTGGCCGCTCAGTATGTTGAGCAGCAGCTCCGACTGGTGTTCGAGACGCACGGCGCCGTGGACAACACGGCCTTCCGGTCGAAGATCTTTCCGCGCTCGCCGGTCTACCGCATGCCGACGGTCGTTGAGCTGGTGGACCCGCAAGGCATCGTGCTGCAGCTGCCGCACGACCTGACTTTGCCACACGCGCGGCGGCTGGCGGAGGTCGTTCCCGAGTATCGCAAGAGCTGTGCTTTCGATACCGTGTACCGCACAATTCTCGCCAGCCCCGGTCGGCACCCAGCGATCCACACCGAGGTCGACTTCGATATCACGAGTATCGAGGACGGTGAGAACAAGTCGCTGCTGTTCGACGAGGCCGAAGCCATCGCCGTCATGTACGATGCGGCGTGTTCTGTCCTGTCGGCGCAGCACGAACTCATTGTCGTGGTGGGCCACCACGATATTCTGAGTGCGGCGCTGAGCCATTGCGGGCTGAGCCCGCCGCAGTACTACGCGGCGCTCGGGCTGCTGGCGTCTGGCGCCCTTGACCGCCCGGGGTCGTCGTCGATCGCGCGGTCCAACATATCCACGGCTTCGCTCGACATGCTGGGGCAGTTCGGATTTCGCGAGCAGCTGGAGAAAGCCGACACGCGGCTCGCTCGGCTCATGAACTTGACAGAGCGCGTCAGGCGCGCGCTGCTGCGCGTGAAGCTCGTGGCGCAAACATTCGCTACGCTGGTGTGTGCGACACCTGGCCGACGAGCGCCGCCCGTCTACTTCTCGCCGCTTATCCAGACTGCGACCGCAGATTTCTACACGAACTGCATCATGTTCCAGCTTGTGGACATCAAGGACACGTTCACGACGACCAGCCAGCGACAGCTGGCGGCGGGGTCTGTGCTGGCTGTGGGTGGGCGTTACGACAGCTTGATCAAGTCTGCGCGCAACCAGCTTCTAGACGCGCGAACGCCACTTGCCCACGCCGTCGGCTTCGGGATGTCCGCCAATAAGCTGGCTGCTGTGGTGGAGCGGCAACAAGGGCAGCAACAACAGCCGCCTTCGCGCTGCGAAGTCCTTGTCTCCAGCATGAGCGCGAGCATGCTGCGCGAGCACGGCGCCGATGTGCTCAAGCTCTTGTGGCGCAACGGGATCAGTGCGGACATAGTCTCGACCGTGCTCGCGGTAGAAGACCTGGTGGCGCGGGCCATCAAGGACGGCGCACAGGCGATAGTGCTGCTCAAGCAATTCCACGCCTCGGCGCCTGGCAGCACGCGCACCGCGAAGCCGCTCAAAGTGAAGCGGATCTCGAGACTGGCACAGGGCGTGCTCAGCGACGCTGATCTCGGGTTCGGCGAACTGGTTCCCTTCCTTCAGCAAGAGATCGGCGGCCTCTCGAAGACAAGGCTCAGCACGCCGAGCTCGGCCAGCTTGGAGGCGGTCGAGGACGAGAACCTGGAGCGCGAACCGAGTGAGGGCGCTGAGAAGACCATCGTCATGAACGACGTCAGTAAGATCAAGGGCGGCCGCAAGAACAAGTGGCAGCTCGAGGTCAAGGCGGCCGACGCGAAGCGCTCTTTCCTCGATAACATGAACCAGGCTCCGGTCATTTCGTTGGACCTCAAGAACGACGTCATCGAGGCCATCTGCACGGTCCCTGCGGGCAGCCCGGAGGACTGGAAGCGCCGCGTCGTCGGCCTGTCGCCGAACCAGAAGGCGTATATCATGAACGTGCAGGCGAAGCTCGCTACGGAGGCGGCGCGGCACAGTGTCATGTTGCTACACTCCTCGAAGACCGACGACGTGTTTATATATAAAGGTTGACAGCTTAACAACAGACTGGTAATTTATGCGACACCCAGCAGGCCTGAGAGAATGCTGTTGTGGTCAATGCTTTTTTTAGCGGTGCTTGATCTTCGAGGGGGGGGGCCCGCGGGCGGTGCTGCGCCCGGTGATCGTGAGCCCGGAAATTATTGCGACCGGCTAGAGTTCTCGCTGCAGCCCCGAAGCAAAATGAAAACAATAACAGAAAGTGTAAGAAGATAAGATAAAGTAATTAAGAGGATACCCTCCTCAAAAGTGTCAGTCAAAACAAAGGGACAGGCCGGCACTGCCCGTGAGCGCAAGCGCAAGTACGACGCTCAGTACTGGCGCGGCGTGCGCTTGCGCTTGTTGATGTACCGCCGCTTGGTTGCGGCCTCCTCCACGATCCGGCGGCGCTTTTCCTCGCGCTTGCGGCGGCGCTCGACCCGGAGCCGCTGTTTCTCAGCGCGCTTCACCTCAGCCTCGCGCTGTTCTTGTTCTCTCTGGAGCGTCTCCTGGCGGCAGCGCTGCTCCTTGCGGTGCTGCTCCAACTGTAGGAGCTGCTTCTGCCGACGGTCGCGCATCGACACGACGAGCGGGATGTCGCGGCCGCGGATCACTGTGACCACGCCGTCTGCGCTCTCCATCTCCGGGTTGAGGAGCCGGAGGCCGCCCAGCTCGCAGTAAAGTGTGACTGGCTTGCGGCGGCGATTGTAGAGCGAGCTCAGCACAGGCGGAACCAGCGCCGGCTCGATTGTGGGCACGGGATCTATGTGCACGGCTTGCAGCGAGTGCGTAGGCGCCTCAGCATTGGGGACGAGAAACATGCGCGCGGGCGACTCCTCGAGAGGAATGGGCCCGCCGTTGGGATCAGCAAAACACAGTGACCGCCCAATCCAGCGCCCGAATGCCGCGGGGCTCGTGGCCTTGCGGAACTGGGCAATGAGGCCCTCGTACCCTTTTGCGGACGACTCGATCGGCTCCTCTTGCAGAAAGCTCTCCGTCTCCACCATATGCTTGCTGATGACGTCCTCGTACACGGCGCGAGCATAGCTTTTGCTCAGCTCTCGCACGCTGGGAACTTCGTAGCCCGTGTGGGGATCTACGATCGGGTAGTGCTGCTCCCAGCCGAGCTGAGGTGATTGCTCTTGGGTCTCCGCGCTGGCCGCGACGTTCACGACCTCGTCGATCTCGACACCCTCGCCGTTGCCCACGTCGTTGCCCTCGTTGCCCGCGTCGTTGCCCTCGTTGCCCTCGTCGTTGCCCTCATCGCCGCTCTCGTGACCGCTTTCGATGCTGCGCTGGTGCTCCTCTAGCGCTTGCTGCAGCGTGGCTTCGTCGATGCGCATGCCGGCGTTGCCGAACTCCTGCAGGTACGCGCTGGCAGAGAGGTTGTGCGGCGCCGGCGCCGGAAAATGGTCTTGATCAAAGCGCTCAATCTCGCGAAGTGCACATACGATATCCCGTGCCATCTTCTGGCTCTTCTGCTGCTGCTGGCGCTGTGCGGCACGGGCTTCGCGTTCGGGGTCTAAATGCGATCCGGCCATTTCCCACGGCTAGGATAGTTGGACAGACTGAAGCAGATAATGCAGGAATTGGGGGCCAGCGGCCGTTAAAAACCTTTCGATGCGCGAATTATACGGGTTCGCGAAGAAGAAAATGAGCGGTCAACAATGTGACAAATCTGAAACATTAGACGAGGCTTCGTTGCTCCACCCTAATCCCCACCAAGCCGATTAGGCGAACTACGCGAACAGCACGTAGGCGAAAGGAATCGGAGATCTGGCGTCAGCGCTAGCACGCAGGGCTTTGATCTAGGGCCTTGTATCCGTGAACTCTGACCCCTTTCCTGGACTGAGCTGCGGACTCACTGAGTGACAGAATCTACGAGGAGCAACCCCACGGAGAATGCGCGCACTCAAAAGCATAGATTGTAGTAGCCATCACGCATAATTATAGAAGCCCGGCATGTGAACAAGGGATCGAAAGATTACGCGCAGGTCGCACTTCTCGCCGGAGCTGACTGGAGATTAGGTGTTGCAGGGAGATAAAATTAACTAGTTATCTAGCTAAAGCTAGGAGTAGAACGAGTCTGCACGGGACTGCGGCTCGCGGGTTGACGCGCTGCTCGCCGCCCGGTCCTCTGCACCGTGTTTTTACCTCCGGCCCGGCATTCCGTACTCCGCAGCGACCATCACGCGTCGATTACGTGCGGAACCCTACCACAATATATGCGTGTTACTTAAGCACTTTCGTGAAGCCCGGGAATAACCGTGCCGAGCCCGTGTGGGCCTGTCCTTGCAGTAGAAACCTCGTTATGATATCCACTCTCCTGCACTTTTTTATCGCGCGCAAAAAAGGGCTCTTTACGCCTTTTCCATCGAACTAGTATCGTATCTGAGCACGAGGTCAGACGAGAATTAGTTGCGAGTCCCGACATACGTTTTCCGGCGTGAGAAACCGCAACCCATCCTGCGCGACCCCTGTAACCTGTGAAGACAGGACAGTAGTCGGCGAATGAGCATCTGTATGCCCGACAATTATTTGTATAAGTATATTCTCATACCATTATCTCTGTGTGCCAAAAGGTAGAAGCGGTAGAAACTCAGAGGGAGGTGCTGGCAGCGAGCCTTCTCGCTGAGAGAGGCGATGTGAATGGCAGGAATCGCAATTGAGAAATCGCTACCGTGACGCGCTCTCTCTCCCGGTCGTGAGGTAGACGGCAGCAAGCGATGCTCGATGTTAAGGGATAATCTTCTAACTGTATGATAAAACTGTGCCATATAAACCCACGGACGCGGGCTGATAGGGCTAATACACTGGCCAGCACGCCTGCAAACTTGAATGGGTAACTGCCGCTACCCTTCTCACGCGACAGTTGTGGTTAGGGCCGTACTGACGGCAGGAACCTACAAGCCATTCTCACGTAGTAAAGCCGTCCAAAGACGGTCGGAGATGTATAGGAGACCGAATGCTATGAGTCTATCTGCGGGACTGGCGCTTTCGTTTACGCGATTCGTGCCATGCGGCTTGTGCGGCTGCGAACCCAATACATAGGCAGGATAGGAGGCGCTCCTCCACGCTGGCAGCAAGAGCAACGACGAGAACGGTGAACTAATTCACAGCGCAGATGTACCTTCACACCAGTACTATTGCTCAGCATGTTCGGTGGAGAAGAGACGACCAGGAGCATTCTCCATTATCTTCTCCTGACCCCACGCCGTGGGTCGTCCGTGTTTAAAAAGCAGCTGAAGGAACGAGAAACTAGAAACGGAAGACTCTGAACAAACCCAAAGGATCACGAAGAGCCCCAAAGATTTCCCCAGACATGAGCGCACATGTGATAAGCCCTGCAACGCCGACTCAGCGCGCACTTGCGAGCTCTCCGCTTTCATAGCTTCTGCCCATGAGGCAAAACGGCCAACTGGAACAAGGAAATTTCCAAGCCGTGACCACTCTCGCGCGTGTCACGCCGGAAATCACCGAGACGGCCGATGGTGCAGAGAAACCGCTACCCTGCGTATTGCGGCTAGGGACAAGCCGCAGGAATCCGGGACGTAATTACAATAAGCCGTTCCCGCATGCGGGTGCACAGGAATGCGGACATGGCATATATAGAGCAGAGCCAGGCGTCGTACACGTCGACGTGTCTGCCCCCAATTACAAATAAGACTAGCCGGCGGACAAGCGCGAGCCCATGGACGCAGGCGCAGAAATAATTGCGCCCAGGCACTCCGCACGCGGCGCAAGCGGCCCCCCGGCGTTCTGCCTGGCGGTTCCCGCACGGCGGAATTAGTGTGGCTGCGGAGCTGCGCTGACGGCTACGCGCTACGGCAAGGCTCGGGTAGACATAGACCCGCGCGCTTACCTCAGAGCTCACCTCATCCACGAAGTTGCGCAACCATGTCCAAGCGGAAGAATGAGGATGTCGACGATTGCGACGACTACGATGGCAACCGGAACATCATCCTCAGTCTGATTGGACAGCTGCGCCCCGGGTCGGACTTGTCGCGCATCACGCTGCCGACGTTCATCCTGGAGCGCAAGTCGATGCTGGAGCGCATCACGAACCTGCTGCAGCACCCGAACATGATTGCGCACGCGACGAGCTTGGCGAACCCCGTCGAGCGGTTCGTGGAGGTCGTGCGCTGGTATATGAGCGGGTGGCACATCGCGCCGAAGGCGGTGAAAAAACCGCTGAACCCGGTGCTGGGCGAGTACTTCTCGTGCTACTGGGACTTCGAGCACGGCGAGCGCGCGTACTACATTGCCGAGCAGACGAGCCACCACGCGCCGAAGTCGTCGTACTTCTACTCGTACCCCGCGCGGCAAATACGCGTCGACGGCGTGGTGATCCCGCGGTCGAAGTTCCTCGGGAACAGCGCGGCGTCGATAATGGAGGGCGTCGCGCGGCTGCAGCTGGGCGAGCACCGGCACGGCGGCGCGCCCGAGACGTACACCCTGACGCAGCCGAACATCTACGCGCGCAACGTGATCGTGGGCTCGCTGAAGCTGGAGATCGGCGACAAGGCGCACGTGAAGTGCGCCGAGACGGACATGGAGTGCGTCATCGAGTTCAAGGTGAAGGGGTACATCTCCGGCACGTACCACGAGATCAAGGGCCACATCATGCACAAGGGCGAAGTGCTGTACGAGCTGAGCGGCAAGTGGAACGAGGTCATCTACTATAAGACGCCCAAGGGCAAGAAGCACGTCTTTTTCGACTGCACGCGCGACAGCGACATCCACCGGCCCGAGGTGCGCCCGATTGCGGAGCAAGGCCCGTTCGAGAGCCGCCGGTTGTGGGAGAAGGTCGTCGCCGCGCTCGGCGAGCGCAACCACAAGGTCGCGACGGACGAGAAGTACGAGATCGAGGACTACCAGCGCAAGCTGCAGAAGAAGCGCGAGGAGGGCACGGCGCCGCCGTTCCAGCCGCGCCTCTTTGCGCCCGAGCGCTCGGCGCTCGAGTTCAAGATCTGCGTCGACCCCGAGCTCGTGCTCGCGCAGACGCAGCAGGACGTACAGCGCATCCTCGAGGAGGTCATGCCGATCGTGCCGGGGGACAAGTTCCCCAAGAACTTCGACGACGCGGCCGCGGACAAGCTGCAGGCGTCGCGCGCGAAGGCCGCCGGCGCGTCGGGCGTGGCTGCGAGCGACGCCAAGGCGGATGCCCCGGTGGACGCCAAGGCAGACGAGGACGTCTTCGTGGACGCGCCCGAGGGCCCATGAGGCTGCGGGCGGCCCCGCGCGCGGCGGCCTAATGTCTGCTGCTCTCGCTGTGCGCGCCGCGGGCGCCACTTGTTATGCACTACACCCTTATATACGGCGTCCAGCGGCCCGCCGCGCAGCGCCCACTCGTGTACCCCTACCCGCGCCACTTGCGGCACCCTTAGCGCGCGGCACAGTAGCTAATGAAATTGCCAATGCACCACGAACACGCGCCACGAACTAGTCTTGCGCGAGCAGACTGGGCGGCGCTGTTGGCGTTGGTCGTGGCGGTTGAAGAATTCTGCGGGCGATGCGACCAGCCGTTGAGCAAGTAGTCGCCAATGCGAACGGCAGCAGCACAGCAGCGCAGCAGCGGTTCGTGCCGCTAGCAAAGCTGAGCCTAGAGCTGCCTGTTCCGCAAGACGCCCAAGCGGCCGCTGCACGAGGCGACTTTATCCATGTACATACCGCCAAGTATCCACTTATAGTCAGGCATGGCGCGCACCACATCCTGCCGCGCAGTGTCGTACTTAGTAGCGCCGTTCCCTGCCCTGCATACATTGGCACACAAGCATTGACATGCATGCCACGGACAGCTGCAGACAGCCACGGACGCATTGGCACGGCCTGCCTTGTGTTGCCGTAGATTGCCGCGCACGGCCGTGCATTGCCATGCATTGCCGTTGCCAAGTATCTCGCACGCTTCCCCGCATCAGTCGCGTCGTAGGGCGCCGCCGTCCGCGTACTTCAGCAAGAGCCCCATCGCGTCGTGCGGGAACCGCGCGTTCAGCTCGCGCGCGAGCTCGCGCAGCTCCTCGCTCTCGAGCCAGAACGCGAACGCCCACACCGACGCGTCGGAGAGGTGCCGGCGGCACGCGTCGGCCATCCACGGCACGAGCGCGTCCCGACGCGGCGCGCGCGCGCAGGCCCAGCGCAGGTGTCCCCACGCGACGTAGAGGCTCGCGTGGCGTTCGGCGGCAGCCAGCACGAGCCGGAACTCGGCCTCCAGCGGCGTCGGCAGCGCGAAGCGCGCGGCCAGCCAGCGCCGGTGGTACCACGCGAGCGGGCTCTTGCACAGCTTCTCCGTGTGCGAGCTCAGCAGCACGCCCGTGACGTGCCACTCGCGGTGCGCGGTGCGCTCCGTGCACGCCGCCTTGCGCGCGTTCCACGCGGTCACGTTCTCTGGCGCCGCGAGCACTGCCAGCAGCGTCGCGCAGCCGTTGAACTGCTGCCGCGCGCGCGCCAGCGCCACGTACGCCTGCAGCAGCGCGCTGCGGCGCACGCCGACGCAGCCGTCGGCCACCGCGACGTCGCCCGCGTGCGGGAACAGCACGTCGGGCACGATCTCGACCGCGCGCGCGTCCGCGAGCGCCGCGTCGACGCGCTCGGCCAGCTCCATGGCGCGGCGCGGGGCGCGCGCCAGTCACGTCACGCGCCGCGCGCCCGCTTGTGCTGACTAATATGGACGCCGACGACCAGCGCTCGCTGCCGGTTGCGAACACCGTCGAGGTGCAGGGCGGCGGCCGGTACGCCGACGCTGCGCTGTACCCGCGCGTGAAGGCGCTTGCGGCCGCACGCGACCTCGGCGCCCTGGCGGACGCCGCGGACGCCGCGCGCGAGAGCCTCGCGTTCCTCGGGACGCGGCCTTCGATCACGCTGCGCCTGGACGAGCCGCGCGCCGGCACTGACCCTGCGCCCACGCCCGGCGTGCTGCCACTGCGCACCATCGTCGACCTGACCGACTGCGCGGCCAGCCGCTGGACCGTGGACTCCGCGGCGACGCTGCGCAGCGCGCAGCTCGGCGGCACGTACGTGCTGTACAACCCGCTGCGGCTGGGCGACTCGCTCGAGCTGCGTGCGCGCGGCGCCGTCGGCCTCAGCGAGCTGTCTGCTGGCTCGGCCGCGTGGACGGTGCCGCTGGCGCGGCCGCTGCGCGCCGGGCTCGTCGGGTCCTACAGCACCGTGTACGGCGGCCCGCTGGACTGTGCGACGGCGCAGCACGGCGTGTCCGCGCACATCGCGACCGTGTACCGCGGCGCGCGCGTGCAGGTCGGTGCGCGCGCCGCGAACCGGCACGTGTGCGCGGTCGGCG
>JAKUAD010000042.1:0-44495 GCA_030579095.1 Starmerella davenportii
GCGCGCCGTCCACGGGCAGCGCGAGCAGCGCGAGCAGCACCGCGAGCCGACGGCCCGTGCCGTCGCCGGAGCAGAGCCTCATGGACGCGCCATTGCCGCCGCCGCCGCGCGGCAGCGACGTGCGCCGCAAGCCCGTGAACGGGCTCATGGACGCGGACACGACCGTGCCGTACAAGTCGCTGCTCTAGGCGCGCAAATGCGGCGCGCAAAAGCAGCGTGCAAAAGAGACGCGCAAAAGAGACGCGCAAAAGCGACACACAAAAGCGACACACAAAAGCGACACACAAAAGTGGCACGGCGAGCTTCACGGCGATCCCGCGTCCTACGCGGGGTTTCTAATTGCGTCCGCGCAAGGCACGCTTGCCGAGGCGCCCACGCGCCCGACGACCTGCAAAACGACGTGTGATAAAATGCAATACGCAACATCGCACCAGAACGTCGGTGTACAAACAACGAACAGAACGACGCATTAATGACGCCCAAAACGACGCGATGGGCAACACGGTGCCAGGTAATGTAGCGCGACCAGCAAAACTGGACCACGGCACACCCGGAGGCAGCGCCTCTGCGCTCACAGCGCGGCGGGTCGCAGTCTAGTTTGACACCCGATGCCCGCAACCCCTGCAGCGCTACCAATCGCACTTCAGCAAGCCTCTATCATCGGAATGTCTTGCCGCAACAGTGCAGTAAATACGCTACGCAGCTAGATACGCTACGCAGCTGAACACGCGGCGCCGCGAATAGCGCGCCGCCAAAACCATCTAACTCTCTACATACCCCCGCGCCTGTGCGCGCCCGCTCGCAACCGCGCTCGCAGAGCTTTTTGCAGGCGACGCCGCCGGCGTGCATATCCGGCCGCGGCAAAAGCGGCCAACCCTTGCCCGGACCCTGCCCGCACACCATGGACGACGAGAGCGGCAAGCCCGGCGTGAGCGCGAACCTGCCGTCCGGCCCCGCCGTGCTCAACCAGCAGCTGACGGTCGAGACGGAGACGGTGCCGTCGGTGCCGACGCTGAACGTCGCGCCCGCCGCGGCCGGCCCGCGCGTGCGGCGCAGCCAAGATAGCGTGCCGCGGCAGTCGCAGCCGAGCCGTGCCGCGACGAAGCGGCGCAGCCAGCGGCTGGCGCAGGGCTCGAAGGCTGATATCTTCGCGGCGAAGGTCGCGCACGCGGTGACCGAGCAGGAGCAGAGCGAGAATGAGGAGACGTTCGTCTACGACACGCAGCAGCCCGCGGAGTCACTGCGACGGCCGTACGCGCGCACGAAGTCTTCGGCGTCGCTGCCGCGGCGCACGCGGCGCACGGCTGCGGACGACGATACGTACGACACCGAAAACGAGTCGCAGGCAGACTCCGAGGCGCCGCAGTCGCCGCCGGCGCCCGCGCGCAGCTTCCTCGTGCCGACGCCGCGGCCATCGCTGGCGTCGCTCGGCGACGACGACGACGAGCGCGAGCGCGCACACTGGCTGCGCCAGCTGCAGCCGCCGCCGCGCGGGCGCCGTGGTCCCGCCGCGCCGTCGCCGCTGCGCGACGCCAACGACAGTGTGCGCGCGAAGCACTCATACCTGCAGCGCTGGAAGTCCGCGAACCCCAGTGCCACCGACGAAAACTTCAGCGACGACGTCGACGAAACGTCCAGCCTGCTCAAGCACCACCCACACATCCTCGACTACAAGGCGCGCAGCCTGCGCTCGACGCACACGCGCCGCGAGGCCGCGGACGCGCCGTTCGACTCCGACGCGAGCTCTGTCGGCGCGTACTACCGCTCGCCGCCCTCGACGCGCCTCTGCGTCTGCGGCGCCATCGCGCTCGTCTTCCTGCTCAGCGTCGCCTTCGTTGTCGGCTTCATCGTCGCCACGCTGCGCCCACTGCAGGATTTCGACGTGCTCTCGATGTCCGACGTCCTCGTTAGCGACCGCGAGCTCGTCTTCTCGCTCATCATGCACGCGCGCAACCCGTCCATTTTCGCGACGACCATATACAAGTGCGACCTCGACGTGTTCGCCACGAGCAGCCACGTCGCGGCCTTTGCCGCACACGATCCAGGCGCAAACGGCGCAAACAGTGAGCTCGAATTCGACGCCCAGGCAGGTAAGTCGCACACACGCACGCTGCTGCTTGGCTCGGTCGCCGAGTTCGACTCGCCGGTCGAGTTCGGCGGCGGCATCGCCAACAGCATGCAGTGGCGCACGGGCGCCGCCAAGCTCGTCGACCCGCTCAAGACAAACGCCACGCTCTGGTCCGAGATCATCACCTACGACTTCGAACTCGACATCAAGGGCGTGCTCAGCTACTCCGTGCTGGGCCGCGCCTACTCGGTGCCGGTGTCCACGTCTTACAAGGTCGTCGCCGCCGCGCTCCTCTAATGTACTTTATTTATTTGCAGCATACGTGCTCAATGCTCCGCTCTTATTGGGAGGCGGCGCGCATACCATACATAATATATCACCCCACTACCTCTCTTTCGCTGCCTGATTATCCTGAACAACGCCTGCCGCGACCCCTACTCCGAGGCACCGCAACGCCGCTTCGCGCCCCCTGTGTCGCATTCCGCGCGTATACCGAGCATAGTTCAACCTAGCAGACTACACACTCAAGCTCACGGCCACTGCATTTGGCATCCGGGTTTTGGTTAGGTTGGTACTGTAGCGCGCGCGTAATCGCCCGGCCGCGCGAGGTTATATGCAACTACAAATTACTGCCGCTGCGCCGTTTCGCAGCGTTTTTCTGACCATGCCCGGCTCGCTGTCCTACTTCTTCCAACTGCGGAAGAAGAACTCAGCCGCGCAAAAGCTCGCCAAGGACGTGGAATTCCTCGAGAAAAACAAGCAGCACCTCGAGGACCTGAAGCTCGAGTTCAGCGAGGCCAATGCGCGCGCGCAGCTGCTCAAGCAGCGCTGGGACACGGAGTACCTCGCGGCAATAGACCTGCGCCACGTGTACGCCAAGCAGCTCGAGCGCGCGAAGCTCGACCCAGACCAATTCGCGAGCGATGTGCGCAACGAGGTGCAGTGGCTGACGGACGATGAGCTGCAGCACAACATCGAGACGCTCGCGGCGCTGAGTGGGCCGAGCGTCCGCGACCTCTCTGTGAACTCTGGGAAGAGCTCCTGCACTGAGGTCCCCGCGCCCGTCTCGAGCGACGCGCTCACAGTTGCAACTTTTAGCTTCAGCAGCACTGATCTGGACTCCTGTTCTGTGCTTCTGCCGACGCTCCGACCAGCAGCAGCCGCGGATCGCTCGTCGAACCTGAGCAGCCTCAGCGAGGTGACGTTTGTTACCTGCTCGTCCGAGCAGCACGCCGCCAGCTCGGACAGTTTCGACACAAGCACAACGTCCCACCCGCCGAGCCTGACCCTTCCAAAAGCCGCGACGGCCCGTGGCTCGAAATCCGCGAGCGCGCCGGCGGCGGCTGCGCGGCAGGCCAAGCTCGAGTCGACGCGCCTCCACAAGTCGTGGACCATTGGGACTGCGAACTCGAAGATCGAGTGCTTGGAGCACAAGCTGGCCGAGCTGCAGAGCGAGACGGGGTACACGAGCACGCTCACGAGCCTGCTCACGTCGCAGCTCAAGGTGCTGCAGGACGAGATCGCGTCGCTGCAGGCGGCAATGACCTTCCCACCAGAAACGCTCTACCACGTGCTGCAGACCGAGTTCGTGCCGCACAAACTGAACGCGTGCCGCAAGGAGCTGACGCGGCGGCAGCGCGAAGTGCCGGATCTCAAAGTCCGGTCGATACCCCCGCTGCCACCGCTGTCCTTGCAGGAACTTACAATCGACGAGCTGGCGTAGGCAAGTGACCACATGGCCACACTGGGGGATCTGGATCTCGCAAAAGAGCAGTGGCTCTCATTTAGATAGATAGTACTGAGTTATGACCTGCAACGCGCCACCGCGACGGTGGGGTGCGGCCGCGACCGCGCGGCGCGAAAGAGTCAGACGGCAAATGTGCCCACAAACTCACTCCCACCAGATCGGCAGCCAGCTCTGCCATTACAGCTCCTCCTCGGGTAGACACGAGTCCTCTCGCGCACGTTGCGAGACCTCCCCACCCCCTCCACGCCTCAAGGACCGGGCTGCCAAGCGAAATAAATTAATTGCCATGTAAAACCAGTTACGAGGACCTGCATCGGCGTGCACTGGCGGTCCCTGGCACCTGCGCGCTGACGAGAGCGACTTAGTGACGCCGAGGCCATGGCTCAGTAACGCTATTCGCGTATGCATGCACGGGCCTATCACGTGCAATTATAGGGCCCGGCGTGGCCCGCGCGAGGCGAGCCTGGTCGCAATAAACGGTGGCATTTATAATCCGGGTGTGCGCGGGAGCCACAACTGCGCGTGGCGGCGCTTGGCGGCGCTGCATGCGACCGCGCTGGCGGAGGTCTAGACCGCCAGGGTTGCGGTCACTTGATCTGTCGAGAACCCCAAGGTCTGGTTCCGCGTTAATAATCACTTGGCTTATTGGGTCCCTATATAAACCCCGCCCTGTACGCCAGATTCGCATCAACAAGTTTTCGGACCAATTCTAAACACAATGAGCACTGCAGTTATCGGAAAGCCCGCCCCCACGTTCAAGAAGGGCGCCGTTGTGAACGGTGTCTTCGACGAGGTGTCTCTCGAGCAGTTCAAGGGCAAGTGGGTCATTCTCGCGTTCGTCCCCATGGCGTTCACTTTCGTGTGCCCCACCGAGATCATCGCGTACGACCGCAAGCTCGCCGAGTTCAAGAAGAAGGGCGCTGTCGTTCTCTACGCCAGCACGGACTCCACGTACACGCTCAACGCGTGGAACAACGCGGCCACGCAGGACGGCGGGCTCGGCGGTGTCGAGCTCGCTCTTGTTAGCGACAGCAACCACACGCTCTCGCGCAACTACGGTGTGCTGATCGAGGAGGAGGGCTTCGCGCTGCGTGGCACCTTCATCATCGACCCGGAGGGAATCCTGCAGCACTCGTCGATCAACAACGCCAGCGTCGGCCGCTCGGTCGAGGAGACCCTGCGTCTGCTCGATGCGTTCCAGTTCGTCGCCAAGAACGGCGAGGTCTGCCCGGCCGACTGGAAGTCCGGCGACGAGGCCATTGACACGTCCAACGCCTCCAAGTACTTCTCCAAGCACTAATTCTGGTAGCGCACTTATAGCTTTGTAGTTAACCGCCTGTGGACGTTTACAATAATTTTCTGCGTGTGCGGCAGCCAGCCTGTCGGGGGTCTACCAGCATCCAGCCGCGAGCTAGCCAGGATCCAGCGGAGAGCCACATACGCACGCCTAACCCCAATAAGCAGCGGCCTGCATATAACCCCTACCCATGCTCAAACAGGCGCTGTACACGCAGCCGCACTCTCCCTGCCGCACGCTCGGAAAAGGCATTTCGCACGCGCGCACCGGCCCTGCTACCTAGACGCGTGCGCACGCGGAGCGCCATGCTCGGCGGCGTCAGTGCGTGCGCGCATCCGTCGCCGCGATCTCGTTAGTCAGCAACACGATGCCAGAAAGTGTGGTTGCACTAGCCGCGACGCCCGGCGCGGCGAGCGAGGCGCAGCCCGCGGGCGACGGGGGCGTCGACTACGTCGCGCAGCAGCGGCAGCTCGCGCGGAGGTCGCGCGAGAGCGGCCACGCGCACTCGTACGCGCGCGCAGCGGCCGCCGCATCGAAGGGCGTGCACGCGCTGGAGCTGACACCGGCGGACGCGGCGCTGCACTTCGCGCGCGAGGACAGCCTGCGGCAGGAGCGTGGCGCCGTGCAGACGCCGCAGCGGCAGGGCGCAAGTTCGGTCGAGAAGCGCGAGCGGCGCGAGGAGGAGCGGCAGCGGCACATCAACGAGGATCTCCACCACCAGTTCTGGACGCAGCTCGACCTCAGCGGGCAGGGCCTGTGCTGCGTCAGTCCGCGGCTGCAGCAGTACGCGTTCCTGCAGCGTCTGTACCTGAACCACAATGCGCTTGCACGCGTGCCGGCATGCGTCTGCAAGCTCACGCAGCTGCGCGTGCTCGACCTGAGTGGCAACCAGCTGACTGCGCTGCCCGCGGAGCTCGGGCTGCTGTATAACCTGCGCGTGCTGCTGCTGTTTGACAACGCGCTGCAGGCGCTGCCGGCGGCGCTGGGCATGCTCTTCCAGCTGCAGTTCCTCGGGCTGCTCGGCAACCCCGTGCTCGCGGCTGAGCCCGCGCTGCGCGACCAGCTCGCGGCGTTCGGCACGCGCGGGCTCGTGCAGTACCTGCGCGACGGTGCGCCCGCGGGCCCGGCCCCGGCGCCGCGCGTGTGGGTGCGCGTGGACGACGAGGCGAACGCGGACCACGCGCTGTCGCTGATGAGCTACAACACGCTGTGCGACTCGTACGCGACGTCGCAGCTGTACGGCTACACGCCGCAGTGGGCGCTGCCGTGGGATTACCGCAGTCAGCTGCTGCTCGAGGAGGTCCTCGCGCGCGACACCGACGTCGTGTGCCTGCAGGAGGTCAGCACGGCCGCGCTCGAGGAGCTGTGGTTCCCGATCCTGCAGGCACGCGGATACAAGGTGCTCTTCTACACGAAGACACGCGCGCGCACGATGGCCAAGGCCGCCGACGCGCGCCTCGTCGACGGCTGCGCGACGTTCTACAAGGTGAGCAAGTTCACGCTGCTCGAGAAGTTCCCCATCGAGTACAACTCGAAGGCGCTGCTCAAGGACGACCTCAAAAAGTCGACGGACATCTTCAACCGCGTCATGACGCGCGACAACATCGCCATCGTCGGCGCGTTCGAGCACGTCGCCACGAAGCGCCACGTCCTCATCGCCAACACGCATCTACACTGGGACCCCGCGCTGAACGACGTCAAGCTCGTGCAGACCGCGCTGTTATTGGAGGAGACCGAAGCCATCGCGCGGCGCTACGCGCGCAAGCACGCCGATGGCGACCTCAAGCGCGTGCCCGTGCTCATCGCAGGCGACTTCAACTCCACCGCGAACTCCGGCGTCGTCCAGCTGTTCAACCAGAGCTCGATCCCGGCTACGCACGTCGACATGGACGGCCACTCGTACGGCAACTTCACCGAGAAGGGCATCAAGCACAACCTCGCGCTGAAGAGCGCCTACGCCGAAGACTCGCAGCTCCCCTTCACGAACTTCACGCCGGCCTTCGTCGAGGTCATTGACTACATCGTGTACACCACGCCCACGCTGAAGGTTAACGCGCTGCTGGGGCCCGTCGACCGCGAGTACGCCAGCCGCTACATCGGCTTCCCCAACGCGCACCACCCGAGCGACCACATCTCGATCGCAGCGCGCTTCGAGTTCATCTGACTTATTTATTCTCTCCTAGATAGCACGCTGCGCTGGCAGGCGGCTCTGCGCGCCGCGGACGCCTGCCAGGTAGCGTGGCTTATTTTGACATGTCGCCAGGCTCAAGGAGGCACATCGCTTCCAAGCCCGAAGTCTTGAAAAATCTCAACGACCTGGTTTCGACGTTCCGCGCCTGGCTTCCGGTAGGCCTTGGTGGACAGGTTCGTGTACTCATGTTGTGCTTATTCTCACTGCCCGCGCTCGGCCCAGAAGTCACACGCTTCTTGGAGCCGCGCGACAAGCGCCGACCACTGGGGCTAGTAATCCGCGGAATATATGCCGCATAATTTCGTGTCAATTTCCACGGGTTTGCGTTTCCGCGTACTCTTTTGCCGCATCTCTCTGGCGCCCTCCATCCTGTCAATTGCATACCAAGACAACCCTTGGATACGAGCGACACAGCTCGGTTTGATTTATCCGGTTACAGGTGCCCAGAACCCTTTGCAACCTCATATTATTTGGTCGATGAACACTGCGACAGGCAGCCTCGCGGGCGCACTTAGAAGGCCCGGCGCCTGCGTGTAACTACAACTGGCTCTCCAGGAGCGACACACACATAGTCTTTGGCTCAGTAGATATATACCAATAGCAGACGCCCGAAATTCCTTCGCAGGGAATCACCTGGGATTCCTTTGGTTGGAGCGCGCAGCTCTTATTTCTCGTAGCAGATACCGCGCGCGTACAATTGTAGCACTCGGCAAGAACTGGCAGGAGCAGCATAAGTTGATGCGATGCAGAGCTAGGGTCATGTAGGAATCGCGCAGGAACGATCCAATTCCGAGACCGTTTCGTCAGGTGCCGCTTAGCGCGGGTTGTAATCAGATTAATACACACCCGCTGCAAAGATGTGTCTCCAATCCTTTCTCCAAAAAAATTTGGCGGCACTATCTCCTGTACAGTACGGACTAATTCGCGGTGAAGGACGACCGTATAGTTTCTGCATCACGCACCTGTCGCAATGTCAATTTCGCGTAGTAGTGTATGTTTCAATTGACGATCGCATCTCGAGAACCCAGTTGAGCGCAGCCAACGCGAGAGAATTCCATATTAGGATGTATTCTGTACTTCGCGATAGCCAGTGGCCGTCCATTTACTACAGCGAAACGAAAATCATAGAGGAAGAAAATGGATAAATGGAGCTGGAAGAATTTGATGACGAGGTCGAATCGGACCCTGCAACGAGCGAAGGAAGCACCGCGACCGCAATAATGACAAGCGCACAAATCGGAAGCAATAAAAAGTATAGGAGCACTGTCACCCACTTTGGCCTCCCTCTTTTCTGCAGGCCCGCCCACGGTTGCATTCGGATCCGCCATACCTTCATCAGTTCGAACCTCTGCTTCAGGTGGGCCAAGTGGTGGGGCAGCTGGTGGATGGCTATATCCTGGCTGTGTGTATCCGCGTGTGAGATAGTTTGCTGGAGAGACATATGGTGGTCATGATCAATTGCAGCTGTGCGAGACGCAGCGTCAACAACCTCGCTGAAACCTGGCTCGGACTGCGGTGCACTGTATGCAGGTGGAGGCCCTAGAGGCTGGGAATACTGTCTGAGCTCGAATTCCTTGCTCTCCTTCGACATTTATGGCTGAATCACTCGCTGTACTCGAGCAGATTACACAGTGCCATCTCTCTATATGGTCAGTACAATAAGTCTTGCTAACTGGCAACGTCAACCAGAGATTGCTCTCCGTTTCAAACCTCGCATTTATAACAGTAGACGCAGGAGGTGAGTTGCCCAATCTATGTCTTTTCGCTGTTAGGATACCGACTGCAACTTCTGTGACCTTTCAAGGGATTGCTCGTATTCGTACATGGCGGCTACAGCCTCGCCTTATTCAAGCATTTGCGGGGAGGATTCTCATTGGGCCCATAAAATCAACCTATCGGAACGACATGGCGTATGCAGACCACGTCAGACATGGATTAAGGTCTCCAAAGTGCGCAAGCTGCCGCACAGGCGTACTCATGATGGTAGCGCATGAACTCCAACCTTTTTGTTGACTGAAAAACAATACTGCACAGTCCAATTGCGCATATTTCTTAGATAGATCAAAACTACGACTATATATCCTGGAGCGACCTGCGTAAGCATACAAGTCAAGACACCCTATGATGCGCAGGAGTAGTAATATGTGCACAGAGTCGCAGCCTTACGCGCTAATCTGTGAATCATACTCTACCAGCTCAGGATCACCGGCTTTCTAAATTCATCGTAGTCATGGACCGGCTTAATATGGGGTACTCCGCTTGCATCAGCTGATGCTGGTCGTAAAATGTGTGAGCGAGAGAAAGCCTCACCACTTCCAGAAGCGGAATCGCCATGAAGAACTCGCGCCTACATTTGTTTTTAGCATCATTCGCTCTCTAACATGTACTTCATTGTCACCATATCTCGGATTCCACAAGTTCCCAATGTAGTTGATGTGAGATTTCCATCCCGAATGAGCAGACGTTCTGTTCATCTTCAATTGATTGTCGTTGGTGATATAGAGGATACAGACGCATAGTTCGAAGAACTTGCACTGGACGAAGCGGCAGTACCGTTGTGACAGATGATGGGAGCCCCTATTATAGCAAACATGAGCCCTAAACAGATGATGAGCACGACTACGACGCTCAATACGTCTAGTACTGTGACGCTCCGGCTCTGCTTCTCAGGCGAATCTTCGGCGGCATCTGTATCACCATCACCAATTGGCTCGACTCTTTCCTGCATCTCCGCTGGCTGGGCGACTGGCATTGCCGGTCGATTGTTCTCATTATCGCCGGTGTCTGCAGGAGGCGCAACGGCCTCGCTACTAGACCCCGGCAAGGTCTGGATGGTGCTATAAGCGGGTGGAGATCCTGAAGGTGGAGCGTACTGTTCAAGTTCAAATTGCTCTGTCTTGTCAGGCATATGTGATGATGAGGATATAGACATCTGCGCGCAATTATTATAAGCTACAGAAATATGATTAGGGCACCAAATCAAGGTTAGCATGTGCAGAAAAAGGTGTCGGAGGTTGTCCGTGTTTCTGGATGTCCTTTTCCGGAGATAGGTGCGAGAGAAGTACGAGGGGCAGCTCCGAGTGAACCTCTATAGATAGTTCCACAGAAGAAGGAGGAGATTTCCCCGTCGAGCCGGATGATCTGCTTCATATTTCAATTTTCAAACGGTACGCATACGTAACAGCGAACGCCATAGTCGATTTTTGAGAGAGTGCGACCCCATTGCGGAGGGCGAGAGCGCTATGCAGAGCTCAGCGTTCACAAATGCGAACAAGAACCCAAGTTGTCTGTGCCACCGAAAAAGCGAAGGCAGCAGTATCATAACAAATTTAACACCTCCGCTAAACAACACACGATTAAGAGTGCAAACGCATTCGCTCTTTTAATACCACTCTTACAAATGGAAGCCCACTGCCGCAGCGTTGATGCCGTCCTCTGGTGGCGCATCGGCTACGACGTATTACTATAATAGTCAAATACGGTCATGTCGCGGTCCTCGGTAGCCGCACCGCTGAGAACTGCCCTGAACAAAAGGAAGCTCTACCCTTGGCGGCATAAGCACTAGACTGGAAGCAATAGCATAAAGCTGTGCGCACCGTTTATAGGGATGCGACAGTGTTTCACAACCGCAAAACCATGTTGGCATACCGAGACCTATTAGAAAGAGTACCAGACATCCAACTGTAAAATTTTCGGCCTCATAATAGAGCCTGAAAGTGGTTTGAGTTTGACAGAACATGTGTCTCATGGAATGCAGCGACGGCAGCCGATCCCAAGAATAACTTCACCAGCAGAAGCTGTTCACAAGTGCGTTACCACAATGACGCACGAGTCTAAAACATGAGTGGTGCCGTTTTCCACAGCCGATCTCCGACGATCTCACTTGATTGATTTGAAGAGGTCATCATACCGTCAAGGCACAACTGTGAGCACCTAGTGAACATCTAAAGGATCGGCCCTATGTGCCGCGAGGGTCCTCTTTGGCACAATCACGAAGCAGCAAGCTCATGAAGAGACTGTACAGTCTTGCAGAAGCACAAAAGGGGAGCGCCAGCAGGCGAAGCTGCCCACAGAAACAGCAGCAAACAGCCTCTGATGTGATAGAGGAGCCAAAGATGGGACCGCCTTGCTTCGGTAGCGTGCGGCCGCTTGCGAGGCCGTCGTGGGACAGCAGCGAACATACCCTACCTCGCGGGTCGACGGCTGCTTCGACTCAGTTCACACAGATAGATAGCGCTCTTTGGCATAGCCCTTTGCCGCCAATTTCAGCCTTGGCTGCGTTACGGATCCCAGTAATCGCACACCTTGACAATGTTTGGATACGGGCGACGCAGCTCGACTTAGATACATCACAAATGGTTACAGATACCCATAACGCCCTTAGAAAACTCTCTAATAACCGAAGAACTCTGTGGCTGGCAGCCTCGCGGGCGTACCGAGCAGGCGCGGCGTCGGCGTGAGACTGCAACTGGCTATCCAAGTACAAATGTACCCTTCAGATCAGTGCGGATGTAGTAATAGCAAAAGCCCACAATTCCTTGGCAGAAAGACACCTGGGCTTCCCCCGGGGGATTTGGGCGCACAGCTCTTATCAGGAGCCCCGCACGTACAATTATGACCCCTGTCAATGCTTTATGAGCCGCGTTACTAGCAAGGGTCCAGCGCACCGCTGCCAGGACGATCGAGCGCCCACAGCGTCGAGCAACGATACGTCGCGCAGGCGCCGCCCACGCACAGCAGTCGTGACAATTATAGCCTGCGTCTGCCGATTTTCCAAGCCCTTATTTCTGTTTTTTTCTAGATGGCCCCAGAATAGGCAGCAGCAGCTGCGCGGGTGCCAGAAGCGGAAGACTGAGAAATACACTACAAAAAAAGACGCGCGCGGCTCAGCGGGGCACGCAGCCCGCGGGCACGTTCCAGTGGTACATAGCGCTGCGAATTGACACAAAGCCGCCGCAAACAGCAGCCGAGCGGTGTGTGTACCGCCAAATGCCACGTCGACGGCCAACAACCGGCGCGCGCGGCCCAACGCCCCCAACTCGAATGCAAGGGTAGCCGCACACCTAAACCTCACTTTTATTATGTAATGTTGTGGTCGTACCGCAGACGGCGACCACATGCTCGCGAGCATCGCGCGCTACGGCGAATGCGCGCGCGCGCATCCAGCCTAAGGGCATTGTGGCCCGAGCGCGCGGCAGGTTCCTGCGCCTCGCCGCGTTGCCGCCCAGTGACTAATCTCGCGACGTGCGTGGACGCCAGCACCGGCGCGCGCGTCTTCGTAATGCCATCAGGTGACACATCGTTGCGGATTTCTGGCCGGCGCCCCGATCGCCTTTCATGGACCCGCGCGACTCCGAGCTCGAGGCGAAAGACGAGATCATGCAGTTCATCGACTTCGCCGACGCGCCGTTCTCGTCCGAGCTCGAGCTGAGCGAGGACGGCGCGAGCAGCGTGACGTCGAGCGTCGAGATGCCGTTCGAGCCGCTGGACTACTCGTCGCTCGCGCTGGACAACGCGCTCGCGCACGACATGTACGCGGCGTCAGCGCCCGCACCTGCGCACGCGCATGCGCCTGTGCATGGCCTCGCTGTGAAATCCGAGCCCGCGTGGATGAGCGCCGTGCGCGACGCGACGCAGGCGTACACGCGCGTTGCGCAGAGCGCAGCCGCGGCGCCGTTAATCGACCGCGTCAAGTTCGGGCCCGTCGGGCGCACAGCGCGCTCGGATCCGGCGTATGTCGACCGCGCGCTGCTCGACGTCGACCGCGGCGCGCTGAAGTACCAGCTCGTGCTCGACAAGTTCCCTGACAAGTCGCGCGTCGAGACTCAGATCAAGTGCACGCTGACGATCACGACACCGGATGGCCGCGCGCCCGCGGAGTCGCTGCTGCGGCTGCCGCCGGACACGATCATGCGGCCGCGCTTCCAGCTGCAGGACCCGGCGCAGCTGCGGCTGCCCGAGTTCGCGAACGCGACGCTGTTCCTCGAGATCGACGCCATCAACCCGCAGGCGCCGCACGAGCCCGTCGCGATGTGCGCGAAGTGCCTCGCGCGCGAGAAGAAGCGCGCCTTCCGCAAGAAGACGCTCGACCCCACCGAAGAGCAGTGCTGGGCCGAAGCGTCGCCGCGCCGCATCGTCATCATCAATGGCAAGGAGGTCGTGCAGATCCGTCCCAGCGGCGTCGTCGAGCTGCCGCTGCGCATCGGCTGCTACTGCCGGCACCACGCCGCGAAGGGCGGCTACGAGCTGCTCTTCGCGCTGCGCGACGGCCGCGGCGCGCTGCTCGGCTTCACACGCAGCAGCCCGATCTTCATCACCGACTCACACAAGGACCAGCGCCGCCCAGATGCACTGCACGCCGACACTGGGCCCTACGCGCGCGCGCGCTCGGGCAGTGTCAGCACGGCCTCCTCGACAAGCCTCGCGAGCCTCGGCAGCGTTAGGAGCAGTCTCAGTGGCAGCGTCGGCGGTAGCGTCGGCGGCGGCAGCGCCGCGGGCAGCGTGCCCGCGTCGCCGTCGATCCCGAACTGGATCGCCAGCGTGCCACCGGTGCAGCCGCCGAGCGTGCTGCGCGCGATCCCGCCAGCGGGGCCGACGCGTGGCGGCATCGAGGTCACGCTGCTCGGCACGAACTTCGTGCCGGGGCTCATCGCACAGTTCGGCGACGCGCCGGCCGTGCAGACCCAGTTCTGGTCCGACACAACCGTCATCGCGCACCTCCCTCCGTCCGCGCAGGCGGGTACGGTCGCGGTCACGTTCCAGGGCCTCGACTCGGCGGCGAACCCGGCACAGTTTACGTATGTCGCCGACGGTGACGCGAAGCTGCAGGAGCTCGCACTGCAGATGGCGGGGCGCACACAGACGCCCGCGCACGTCGAGCAGTGCTCGACGACGGCGGAGCCTCTTGCGCTGTACGTGCTCGACCACGCGGACGAGTTTGGCGCGAACGTAGACCTGCGCAACAGCGAGGGCCAGACCATGGCGCATCTGGCAGCGATGCTGGGCTACGCAAGCGTACTCGCGCGCCTGGCGCGCCGCGGCGCGCAGCTTGACGCGCAGGACGTCAGCGGCATGACGCCGTTGCAGTTCGCGTGCCTCTGCGGGCAGCGTAGTACGGCGCGCCTGCTTCTGCGCGCCGGCGCTGACCCGTTTCGCCGCACGCTCGCGGGCGACGACGCGCGCGCGCTCGCAGACGTCGAGGTCCTCGATCTGCTACCAACCAACGCGCGCGCCTGGTTCGCGCAGCAGAACCGCCGCTGTGCCCGCGACGTCGCTGCGGTCGCCGAGGAGGTCCTTGCGCCGACGCGGCCGCCGGCGCAGCTACAGCCGCTGCCGTTGCAGCAGCTGTACGCGAAAATGCCCCTTGCGCTGCCCTCGCCGCCTCCCTCGGACTCCGCCTCGGACTCCGGAGACGCGCCGGGTGTCCACGCCGGAGTTTCGTCTAAACTGCCGTCCGGCCTCGGAGATGGGTTCTCAGTAGAGTTCGCGGCCGGCGTGCAGTTGGACTCGTTGTCGGAGCTCCCGGAGCTGGCGTCGGCCGACCAGTCGGCCGACCAGTCGGCGGCGCCGTCGCTGTCGGGCTCGGCCGCGTCGTCGCGGCCCGTGTCGCGGACGCAGTCGCGGTCGCATTCCCTGCCGGCGCGGTCGCAGGACCCAGCGCGGCCGCCGCCCTACTCGCGGCTCTTCCCGGACGGCCCCGCGCCGGTCGCGGGCAAGTCGGGCACGCTGCGGCGCTCGCTCGAGGCGCAGCTCGCGCACGACCGCATGCTGTTCACGTTCTGGATCCCGCTGCTGTGCGTGACGCTGCTCGCGCTGCTCACAATCTGGTTCATGCAGCACGGCGAGAGCGCGAAGGACGCCGCATACCGCCGCGTCGGCCGCTGGGGTTCGGGCGTCCTGCGCTGGGTTCTCCCGGCCGTCGCAACGCATGGCCGCGTGCGCTGACGCTGATGATACCGTGGCCGCGGCCACGGCCGCGTGGCGCTTGTAAATAGTATTTATTCGCGGCTTCTGCGAAGCCCAGGACACCTCCACGGATGGCTGCGTGCGCGCGTGCGCGCGTGCCCGCGCGTGCGGGGTCACGAATACATGCACATATACGAATACACGAATAATATTGTGAATGCTTTCTGTCTATGCGGAGATACATGTATAGAAGTGCCGCCTTGGTGCGCGACTGTCTCCTTGCACGGGCCGCTCAGTACCAGCGGCGCCTGCGGCTCACGCAGAGTCTTAAACTAATTCGGCTGCCTCACGGGTCACTAAATCGCGGCAGCGCGCGTGTCTCTCGGCACACACGGCGCCGCCGCGTCCCGATCGGCGGCCTCCGCCGCTTCTACACGGCAGGACCAGGCTCCAACGGCCTATGCGGGAGCACCCGGCCGAGCACGACGGCGGAAACGAGGCTGCACGCGCTGAAGATGTAGAACGACGCG
Organism: Starmerella davenportii; assembly: GCA_030579095.1. Classification (NCBI taxonomy): domain Eukaryota; kingdom Fungi; phylum Ascomycota; class Dipodascomycetes; order Dipodascales; family Trichomonascaceae; genus Starmerella; species Starmerella davenportii. The sequence continues at coordinate 15,739 of JAKUAD010000042.1, forward strand.
TGCCCGATGCGTTGGTCCACGAGCGGGAACGCCGAGAGCACTGCGAACGTCGACAACCAGCTGGACACTGTGCCGACGCTCTGCGCGGCGCCGAGCGCCTCCGGCGGCGTCACCTCGCCGACATACAGGAACGGGATCGGTCCGATCCCGAGCGCGAAGCTTACGGTCGTCAAGAAGACGGCGCTGACGGTGAGCCACTGCCGGCCGGTCGTGAGGCCGAACGCCAGCGCCGCCGTGAACAAGCCCATCGCGCGCAGCGACGCGAGAAGCAGCCGCCGGCTGCCCACGCGGTCGACGAGCGCCGCGCTGGCCGCTGTCGTGAACAGGTTCACGATCGACACGAGCAGGTTGACGACCCGCGCCTGGTCGGGCAGCACGTTCGCCAGCACCTGCACGCCGTACACGATGATCGCGTTGACCCCCGTTAGCTGCTGCACGGCGAAGATGGCCACGGCCAGCAGCAGCGGCCGCCGGTACCGCGGGTCGCGCGAGAGCGCACGCGCGCCCGCACCGTCTTCGGCGGCCTCGACCGCCGGCGGCGCGTCGCGCGGCACGGTCAAGAGCGCAGCCGCAGCAATCACCGACACGCCGGCCGCGCCGCGCATGATGAGCCGCCAGCGCTCGCCGGCATAGATAACGCCGAGCAGCTGTGCGAGGATGATGCCTGCGTTCACGTTCAGCTGTGTCGACGTACCGAGCAGACCTTTTAGGTGCGACGGCGAGTGCACACTGATGTACACGGGACTTGCGACGACGCACGCGCCGGAAGCGACGCCGGTCACGACACGCGCGGCCACGACCGCCGCCTGCGTATGCGCGAGCGCCAGCGCGACCGCACCGGCCACGAACACGGCCGCGCACGCACGCAGACACCCGACCACGCCCAGCCGCTGCATCAGCGGCGCGGCCAGCACACTGCCGACGAGCCCGCCGACCGCGTAGATGCTCCCGGGCAGCACGGGCGACCACCCGGGTATGCAGTCGCGGCTCGCATCACAGCCCATGTACGCCATCGGCGCGTTCAGAATCGCCATGTGCAGGCCGAACTGCAGCGGCTGCAGCGACACAATCGCCGTTCTCACCAGCACGTCCACCATCGACTCGCGGCTCATGGGTTAGGAATCGGCGGCGGCGCGCGCGTCGCAAGGGCACGAATTCCGCATGCTCGGGCGGGCTTTGCAGATTGGGAGGGGTACGATACACTCACTTTAGAGAGTGGCTGCTTAGTTGCGAACTTTCATGGTAGCTGCTAGTTAGGACCCCCCTTACGAGCCAACCGCGCGGGTCCCGCTAGTGCGGTCGTATTTCAGAGCCCCGTTCGCATGTAGGCGGCTAATAATAAAGGCATAGCATATTTCCACACTACTCCGCGATGATCGTCTTTTTTCACTCCGACCGGCGGACGTGTGGCTCGCGGCTGTGCCGTGCAGGGTCGTCTCGCGTTACATTTCTACATTCAAATCACGTCTAGCTCGAGAAACTGCGAGCGCTTCGCCAGCTCAGGCGTCGCAAGCGGGGTGGGTGGAGTGCCGGCAGCGTCACTGAGTTCATCATCGTGCTCGTACGCGCTGCCGCTCTCGAACGGCTCGAGCGCAGGTAGCGGCTCGAGCGCGTCGAACGGCTCGAAGACGCTGAGGCCATCGTCGGCCAGCAGATTCATGATCATCGCGGTGTCGGGCACGCGCGTGAGTGGTGGCGCGCGGCAGCTTCTGAACGCGCAGTCGCCGCGCGCGCCCGACTCGGACGCGTGGTACTCGTGGTCCGCGAGCGAGCGGCGCGCTGGCGGCGCGTACAGGTGCGTTGAAACCGGCAGCAGCGGGTACGCCGACGACCCAGTGCCGTACCGCAACGACGCCCGGCTGCGCACCACGACCGAGTCGGCCGCGCACTGCGTGTCATGCATGGTGCGGAACATCTCGCGCACCTTCTCGCAGTAGCAGTGGTACTCGGGGATGGCGCTGAAGAGCAGGTTCTCGTCGTCCACGAGCGATTTCAGGTACGCGAGGTCCAGCGTCAGCTCCGCGCTCGTCGCCTCGAGGGTGATAATCTGCTTCTCCAGCTCGGGCTTTTGCGACTTCCAGTACTCGAGCTCCGGCTGCAGTGAGTTCAGCTTGCGCAGGGCCGAGCGCATCGACCAGTACGGGTGGTAGTAGTACATGTACTTAGTCTTGCCGCTCGCGCTGGTGCAGCGCTGCTTCATAGACGCCACGAAAGCCGAGTACCGCAGCGAGTAATGCAGCTTGCTGACCGCTGACGACTTGAACGGTGGCGGTACGAACCAGTCTGACTTCAGGTACGCGGGCCAGTTCGCCGACATGGAGTCGTGCAGCTTGATAATCGCGTCCAGCAGCGCCGCGTCCTGAGGAAAGACGACATCGAAGTCGTCGAGGTACTCCGCCATTGCGCGCTGCACGAGCCCGACATGTTTAGCATAGTTAGACTTGTGCCAGTTGGCGTACTCGATGTCCTGCTCGATGCTATTCACGCGTATGCGCAGGCGGCCAATGTGGTTCAAAAACGTTACGCAGCTTTTGATGGTCATGTTGACTTTGGCGAGGCCATTGGAGTCCGTCATGGCCGTTCTGGAGGATAGGCTACTCGACTGTGTGGGAGAGAGAGGGAGAGCGCGCGCGCTGGGGAAACGGCCGCTTAATTAGCGCGTAAACAGAGCGCGCATATGCGCTTATTAAGTTATCTTGCCCTACTTCCTAATGTGGTAACAAGCTCAGCTCGTAAGCGGGCTTTCGTCTTTTACGGCCAGCACGCAATGCGGCAGTGTTAAGTCTCGCGCGTACGCGCAGGCGCTGCGGTACAATCGACTGGGATGCGAGGGTGCCGAGGCGCAGCGGCGCGGCTCGTTTCTATCGCCCCGTGCCGCTCGGGTAAGTCGGCGTTGCGCAACAGGGCTCAGGGGGGACCCGGCATCCATCTATGAAATCAGTTCTCGGGAGCAAATAGGCGCTTCGCGCACGCACGTCTATATTTAATAGACGACGCGCAAGCGGTGGAGAGAAGCAGCGCGTTGCCGACAGCTGCACGACGCGCGCTGACGTCTGCGCGCAGCTTCTGTGGCGCGCAGCGGCGCAAGCGAGGTTGAAAGTGCCAGGGTGCTGCTGGTCCGCAGCGTACGCCACGGGGTCTAGCACAAGTACGCGGCCGGTATATTGTGGCACTTTTAACGCAAATGGTTTGCACGGTCTGTTAAGTGTATGAATTCGTAGCAGTGACGTCGACTAATTTTTAACGCGGTCAGCGGGTCCTGCGCATGGGCCGCGGCTTGCTGAATTTCGGCGCGGCTTGCGGGGCCGGCGCGGGCTGGTTCTCGCCGAGCTCCTCGCGGATGGCCGACTCCTTGAGCTCGGTCTCGGGCTGGTAGGTCTCGAGCGTGGCGTCGACGTGGCCCAGCTGGTTCAGATAGCTCTGGAAGGAGAGCCTGGTGCTCGCGTACACCATGCGCTGCTTGATCGTGGCCGTGCGCGGGCACACGAACGAGAACAGCGTCTTGCCGTCGAGCTTGAGCACGACAAAGGCAGGGGCCTCGCGGCTCTCGAGGTCTGCCGCCACGCTGGACACGGTCGTCTCCTGGTCGAGGTCTATAGTCTCGCTGCCGTCGTCGCGGACCGAAAGGACCAGCGCCGCGCCGTTGCCCAGCTTTTTGAGCGCCGCAGACGCCGCCTCCGAGACGCTCGAGTCGATGGAGAGTAGCGACTGGCCCGCGACTGACGTGCCGCGCGTGCCGCTGAGCTTCTCGTTGTGCGTGATGGCCTGCAGGCTCTCCTCCTCCTCGGTGCGCGGCGCGGGCGCGGCCTCGTGCTGCGCGTGGGCCTCGAGGCCCTCCTGGCTGACTTCGTCGAGTGCTGTCCAGAAGATCGTCGTCGAGAATGTCGACGAGCCGCCGAGGTTCCGGAACACGGTGGCATGCGACGAGGCGTACTTCATCTTGATGCGCAGCGGCGCCGCGTCGGGCATGTACAGCACGAACGCGAACGTCTGCGCGTCCAGCCGCAGCACGATGTAGCGCGCGTCGGCGCCGTCGCCCAGGTGCGCGCGCACGTCCCCGATGTTGCCGGCCACGCGCGCGTGCAGGTCGACGTGCTCCTTCTCGTGGTCGATGGTCAGGATCGCGGCGACATCGTCGCTGCCAACGAACCGCGGGAACTCGGCGCCCAGCGCGTCGCTCACGGCGATTCCGGACTGACTCGACATGGCTCCCAGCCGTCACGCCGCGCGCGCAGAGCAGGGCTAGGGCATCACTGCCAGCGCGGGCCACACGAGTTACGGCTACGCGATCGCTGGCGCCGCCAGCAGCGTGCGCGCTGTTGAGCTGCAGCATCGCCCCGGACACGGTACTGTTAGGCGTCGCGGGCACATGACCTGGCGTCGTGACACGCAGGCACGAGCGTGCAGAGCCGCAGATTTGCTGATGCCGCCGCCCAGAATAAACGAAAAGTTCGATAAGATGTACTCGCTGCCTGCGGCAGGGTGCTTCTAGACGCGTTTTTTTCTGCGTCCCCCAACCGTTCTCGCGTCGGCCGTAGCAGCTTTTATCAGCACTCGCGGCATAATGACTAACTTAGTGCACGATGATGACGCACGCGCAGGCCCCGTGATACTATATACGAACATATATATACCCTATAGGCCAGCGGAGCGCAGCGCACAGGCATTCTAGGATGGCTACCGTGGTATTAGGAGCGCAGTGGGGCGACGAAGGCAAGGGAAAACTGGTTGACATCCTTTGCGACGACATCGACGTGTGCGCGCGGTGCCAGGGCGGCAACAACGCGGGCCACACCATCGTGGTAGGCAAGACCAAGTACGACTTCCACATGCTCCCGTCGGGGCTCGTGAACCAGAAGTGCCTGAACCTCGTGGGCACGGGCGTCGTCGTGCACCTCAAGTCATTCTTCACCGAGCTCGAGACGCTGGAGAGCAAAGGCCTCGACTGCAGCGGCCGACTGTTTCTGAGCGACCGCGCGCAGCTCGTGTTCGACTTCCACCAGCGCGCTGACGGCCTGCGCGAGGCCGAGCTTAGTGGCTCTGGCAAGGCCATCGGCACGACGGGCCGCGGCATCGGCCCGGCCTACTCGACCAAGACCGCGCGGTCCGGCCTACGCGTGCACCACCTCGTCTCGGACGTCCCGGGCGCCTGGGAGGAGTTCGTCGTGTCCTACAAGCGCATGCTTGAGGGCGAGCAGAAGCGGTACGGCGGTTTTGAGTACGACGCCGACGAGGAGCTTGCGCGCTTCAAGCAGTACCGCGAGCGTGTCCTGCCGATGGTGGTCGACGCGGTCCCGTTCATGCACGACGCGCTGGCGCCGGGCAGCACCAAGAAGGTGCTGATTGAGGGCGCCAACGCGCTCATGCTCGACATCGACTACGGCACCTACCCGTACGTGACGTCATCCAACACCGGCATCGGCGGCGTCTGCACTGGGCTCGGCGTGCCTCCGTCTAAGATCGGCGAGATCATCGGCGTGGTCAAGGCGTACACGACCAGGGTCGGCGCGGGGCCCTTCCCCACCGAGCTCTTAGACGAGACTGGAGACCTTCTGCAGACTGTGGGTGCCGAGTACGGCGTGACCACCGGGCGCAAGCGCCGGTGCGGCTGGCTGGATCTCGTCGTCGTGCGCCACTCCACCCTCATCAACGGCTACACCAAGCTGAACATCACAAAACTCGACGTGCTCGACGAACTGCCCGAGATCAAGGTCGCGACGGCATACAAATACAAGGGTGTGTTACAAAAACATTTCCCGGCTAACCTGAGCCATTTGGAGTCGAAGGATATCGAGATCGTTTACGATACGCTCCCGGGCTGGCAGCAGAAGACCAGCGACACGCGCCGCTACGAGGACCTGCCTCAGAAGGCTCTCGATTACCTCGCGTATATCGAGAAATTCGTTGGCGTCCCTGTCGGCTGGGTCGGCGTGGGCCCTGGCCGAGACGCTATGCTCTCTCCCAGCCCGTAAGCCGCGACATAATTCAGTCGTGCTTACACTTTCTAGAAAAACGTAAATACTCAGATCAGCGAGCCTGCACACACTATCGTGCGTTTCCACGGGCGCCCTGGGTACACGGTGCCTAGGGTTTCTGAGACCTTGAGGTTGCTGAGTTATTCCATCAGGCTTGGGTGAACTAAGTAATCACCCATCTAGGTCTAGCCCAATCACTTTCCGGTAATCTAAAAATGCACTTCAACGCATATATCGCGCACATAGTACATACCGAGCCGCTAAGCTTTTCATGCATGTGTGCTCCTCAATGCACCCCTTTTCCGGGTTCGGCTACATAAGTACCCGGGCCCCACTATAGCGCCCACTACTGCGGGCCAAGCCCTGGATGGCTGCAGGGCACCATTAAAAGCCACTATTTAGTAAGCGCATATCAATTGGAAAGATGCGTGGCTATATATTTTAAGCGATTTATCCAGACAAAAAGTCTGCTAATAAACCGCAGACGTATTTCTGGCATAATACCCTGTCACCTGGGCCTCCACCTAAGTAAACTCACCGCCGACACAACGCACATGCACTCCACCGTTGCTACACATGTGCTAATCGTCTCGCTTATGCAGGAGCCCTGCCCTGCCCTCGATATTCTTGTCCAGCAGTACGACAAGATCACCCTAATAACCAAGCCCATGCTTCAAAAATTCGGCACATTAACCCGTTAATCTCAAATTTTGCATTGTAGTGGAGAGGATCGTCACAGCGACTCGTCTTGCTGAGATCTGTCAACTCTTTGCATCTCATGGTATCAGCAAAGATCGGCGTGATTATATCATATGCGCTTATAAAGTACGTGGATACATATATGCACGCTGACATAGCACTTCCTCTGAAATCAAGCTGCGACACGATGTTGACGAACGAAAAGAAAAACGATTCAAACCATGCAATAGGTCTTTGAGTGCTCTCGCTGTATATTCCTGCTCCTCAGTGTGTTGGCCCTTTCCAAAGACGTGATCCGCCAGGGTTACGTATTCTATACATGCGCATATCTATTTATGGTGGGCTATGAAGTGGGGACCCAATGCGCGCTGACATTTTTTCATGATACATTTAGCGTCATCTCCCGAATCTGCGCGCGGCGCTGCCAGGATTCAAGGCCATGTCCTGTGGAGGGTATAATTCAGTAATTGCGTCAGCAGTGTAATGCAGCTTTTGCCGTAATAAGCAGACGCAGGCTGCGTTTGAGCATGCACTTGTGGTGTAAATAATGTGGTTTAGGTTTACAGATCGACAAGGATTGATAATACCCTATTTATAAACTTCGAGTGCTCTTGATTTATTCAGGGCCGGTTATCAAGAGGTCTTACCTGCCGGCGGGAAGTCCAATGGCCAGACTCACCAACAAGTGCAGGGAATGCCAGCAGTATAAACCCAAGGCAGAGTTCCAATCTACTACCGAGGTGGGCATCTTTTCCAGGGTATGCTCAACTTGCTTGAAAGACGTTAAACACGACTGTATCAATCTGGACCAGATAGCCACGAGTTTCTCGGGGGACCTTGAGGTTGCGAAAAATTCGGACGACTTGCTCACTTTCAATTCCACAGAGCCCACGAAACTGTACAAATACAAGTACGAGGTGTGCACCCCGAACGAATTTCGTACTATTTTCGATTTTGAGGATGCCAAGGGTTCAGTCCAAAAAAAGTTCGTCCAGGAAAAGATTCTAAACCAGCTACAAGGAATCTACAACTTCGTTTTCAAAAAGTACACCAGCACGCCGTACGGCGCCTCGGCGAACTACATGTGCATTCATGATCATCATATCTACAATTTGCGCTGCAAGTGCCGACAAAAAAGAGTTCCCACCCCAGGAAAAATCTCGGCAAAGTCGCCGCTCTGCAAGGGCTGCCTATACGTATACTTCAACAGTGACGTCAACTCCGTGACAATTGAGCATCGGCACATGCATCATGTCGAAAAGAATTCCGTGAGCGGCCTATCACTCACCCAACGGCAAAAAATCTCATACTATGTTGAGAACAGCTCCCCCAATGACCACCTCTACACGAATGCGGTCTACAAAGAGATCATGGAGAGTGGGTCGACAGTCAAGAAAGACTCCATATTTCGAGCGATTCGGCGAGCCGTTGAGCGGAAACGGCGGGGCGAGAATCCGATTTTGAATTCCCTGGCACGCGTGACAGACTCAAAACTGGCCGGTGTGAAGGTACACCAGTTTGTCACTGAGGGCTTCGTCGGCATCGCGTTCTTCTCAAAAGAGCAATGCGCCACGCTAAACGCTGTTGAGAGCGCCCGATTCAGTTCTGTGTTCAAGCTGCATGGGAGAGATATCCAACTTCTCGCAATGCACGCTCCCACGATACTTCATAGTCAAGCAATTGCATACGCCGTGCTGTTTAAGCGCACGCGTAAAAGAAAAGCCAGCGACGAGGACCACGACGATCACACCAAGCGCGTCGCTGCAGAGTTCAAGAACTACAAGAGTATTGTCGAGCAAGCAAGCAGCTCTCTGGACTCTGTTAGCTATGCCGGCAACACGCTCAAAAAAGATTCGTGTCGCGAGGGCACAGCTTGGACCGTGCAATGGTTCCTCGGCCTTTTGAAAGACGATGGCCTGAAGCCGGCTCAAGTACAATGTCAAAACGATGACGAGCACATCAAGGCCGTGCGTGCTGTACTCGGAGAAAAAGTCCGCGTTTTCGTGTCGTCTGGTGAAGTCAAGCGCGCTGTTGCTAGACGCCTGAGCGAGAAAGAGCGCATCAACGAAGAGGCGATCGAGACGTACTTTGGACACGCTCCGACCCGGGCGCAAGTCAAGGGCAACTGTTGCTGGGCTACAGCATCGACAGCAATACCTTGCGACTGTACAAAGTACAAGCCCTGCCCGCAGAACCACGCCAGCGTACTCGCGAGGAACTATCCCAAGATGGCCGAGGCTGACATAGAGGACTTGATGCGAATGCTGGACCGGCATGCAAGCTACTCCAGCTCCGCGCCCGTGGTCACCGGACACGGCGAGCCCGGAGTGCTGCTTTCTGCGCCCCAGATCACTAACATGTGCATCAAGGAGGCATTGGAATGGTGCTTGGCACGCTCAGCCTATTCCCGCTGGCTCTATCTTTGGAGGAACTGGTATTGTGATGAGAAACGCCCCCTGTGGATGCGGGCAGAGAAAGAACTCTTGGGTGTCACACAGGTCCCCGAAATCGCTCACTCCCCAGAAGATACTAGGATCCTGACCGAGGACGACTTGAAAAGCCCGCAGGATTGTAAGGAATTCGATCTAAGTGTTAGGATACAAGAACTCCTTTTGTCACTACCGGCTTCACTGGAAGCCGGCGTGCGAGATGCTATCAAAAAAGAAGGACTCAAAGAAAAACTCAGCTTGATGCTCGCAGAGGCAGCGGAACTCCAGGCGACCCCGGTGGTACTCGAGCAACAGGCAAACAAATACCAGACCGACCCTCTGGAGCAGCTTTGCGACTGCAGCGAGTACAGTTACGGAAACATCAGGATGTGTAGACATATCTTGGCTCATCTCGACCTAGATCTGCTCGGCGTATCCGAGAACGCAGACAAACTCGAGCAGTTCTGCCGCGACCTTGACATCCAGAGCTCTGCACCGTACTGGAGACACAAAAACCTTGTCGTCAGAGACTTCAAGCGAACTCGTGACGCAGCAGACGCGCATCAGAGTCCAACGAAGCAGTCGGGGGCTCCAGGCGTGCTGGTATCTGTAGGTGCTGCCTCCGTAAACGCTAGCCCCCCGGAACTCAAACCCGAGCTGGATCTTGAGCCGCAATACCATGCACCAGAAGGCCATCTTGAACCAATAAAAGAACCCACAGTACCGTCGCCGTCCTTACTCTTAGCCGCTTATGACGCGCGGGCATGTCTCACGAGTAGGACAACTGGTCCAGCTGCTAGTTGTGCAACGCATTCAAGAGGGCAAGAAAAATAGCACAAGGTACGCATAAAGCAAACGAATTGCATGCCTTGGTCGCTCCATGATGCTCAATTTACGAGTAGCACTATAATTCACTTCTTCACACTTCTGCATTTCAGCTAGAGGGCGCCAGTGCCACTCTGTGCAGAAGCAGAACTAGGCTATGCAATGGCTGCCGTTCTCTCCACAACATCGGCAGTCAATTGAATCGTCAGTTGAAGGAAACTGCAGCGACTCAGGCTATGCGAACCACCCACAATGACACCCGGCACCCTCTAGGCGCGTTATTAACAGCAACAGCGCAGCGGCAAGGCTCGCGCGCAACGCGTTGCTGAGATGATCAGTGGTCTTTATAACTTCTGGGCATTCCAATCATGCGCTTTGAAACAGTAATCTTATAGTATACTATTTATAGCCCCGACCGTGTGGTCTACACCTCCATGCAACGCGAGATCAGGCTGGATGACGGACCGATAGTCAGACCAGGGTCCACGAGACTGGCACGTGCTAAGTAATATGTGCCGTAACATTTCCACAAGTCACTTCTAGCTTGCAGAGAAGCCGTAGATGAAGCATACGGTGCGCAAGGCTCGCAATCTACACAATTATCTACGTCGCTACACGTTTATCGGGTCCAGTGCAGCAGCTATATTTAGCCTGCGCACACCGGTTTTTCTGACTGCGCTATCACTAATCGGACCCAGAGGGGAAATAGTGCTGAATACGAAAGCACATGACCGGGTTCCGGAAACGGCGAGTACCCGAGTCGACGAGAAGCAAGCGCGTCGAGCGTGCGAGCGAGCGCGAGGCAGCACGAGGCGCATCCGCCGCAGTTGCCTCAGAAGCACCTGACAATGCCGGTGCGGCCGCGGCGCCGCGCGAGCTGGCAATGCATGCTCCATCTGCGAGCGCCGAGTCAGGTGCCGCTCGCTCGGCCCACCCGTGCAGAGCTGCGCACACTCGTGCTATTGATTCGGAGAGGCGCGCACATGTGCAACCCGGTTGCGCAATTGGCCAAGGGTCTGACCCCCACCGGCCGGGCGCGGTGCGAGCGAGCCACTTGTTCGACTACCAACAGAACATTTGTAAAGAGTACAAAAAAAAAGGGTATTGTCGGTACGGCGAGGAATGCAAGTTCCTGCACGAGCGCGACTTTGAGTACCCGAGCGCGGCTCACGGAGGAACGCGCGCAGGCCAGGCAGAGGGTGCGATCGGGGTCGCTGCGGAAGGCACGATAGGCACGGCACGAGGCACGTTACAAGGCGCTGCACGAGGCGCTGCGCAAGGCGCTGCACGAGGCGCTGTGCAAGGCGTTGTGCGAGGCGCGGCACGAGGCGCTGCTCGAGGCGCTGCGACGGACGCTGCAAGAGTTGCTACGAAAGGCTTCACGGCGGGTACATACAACACTAATAAGGAAGCTACGAGGGACTTAGAAACGCACATCCCCAACGGCACAGCCGAGAGAATTGTGCAGCGTCCTGGCGCGGATGCAGAGGGTGCGCGCGAGAGCGCGTGCGCGTGCGCGGTTTGCCGCGAGACGCCGGCGCTGCCGGTGCGTCTCGCCTGTGGGCATCTGTGCTGCGAGGCGTGCTTTCTTGGCGGCCGCCGCCAAGTGTGCGCACACTGCCAGAGGCCGCTGGGCGGGTCCGCCGAGCCAGTGTAGGCTTTAAGCCCTACAGACCGCGCCACGTTTCACGTGTAGCTCTGGGTCTGCGTTCGGCCCTGACACAAACCCTGCATCGGCGAAAAATAAACGCGCGCCCATGCGCTTCTCCATGCGCGCGGGCGCGCATGGCAGTAGCGGGCGCGCTGCCATTTGTCAGCACCGATGCTGGACTGGATCACGGCGTTCGTGTTTCTGGGCTTTGTGGGCGCGCTCGGGCTGTACATCGTGCTGAAGGCGCTGCGGTTCCGGCTGCGCGACCCGCCCGACAACTATGCGCGGCTAGTGGCGATCGCGAACGTCGAGGACGCGCCGCTGCCGGCGAAGATCCGCACGCCCGTGGTGCGGCGACTGCTCATCCAAGGCTCGCGCACGCCGAGCGCGCTGACGAACCTGCGGCAGATGAGCGCCTCGGCGCTGGCCGTCGACGTGCCCGTCAAGAAGCCGCTGATCTATGGGTTCTTCCACCCTAACGCGGCGGCGTTCGGCGGGGGCGAGCGCGTGCTGTGGGCGGCGATCAAGGCGCTCGTCGAGAGCGACGAGCGTGCCGTCGCGGCGATCTACGTTGCGGCGCAGCCAGGGCTCGACCCCGAGCAGGTGCTGGCCACCGTCGCGTCGCGCTTCGGCATCGCGTACACGAAGAAGCAGGGCGACCGCATCGTGTTCATCGTGCTGTCGCAGGCGGCGCTAATTGCTCCCACGACGTTCCCGCTGCTGACGCTGCTGGGGCAGGCGATCGGGCAGGCCGTGCTCGGCTACGAGGCGATCGCAAACCTGATGCCGGACGTGTTTGTGGACACTAGCGGCCTGGCATTCAGCTTCCCTGTCGTCAGCTGGTTCGCGAAGGTGCCCGTCGTTGCGTACGTGCACTACCCGTTCGTGCAGGAGGCGATGGTGCGCGGGCTGCATGCGCGACTGACGCGGCCGCGCAGCGTGCTGAAGTACGTGTACTACAAGGCGCTGACGCGCGCGTACCGGTGGGCCGGCGCGTACGCGGACGTCGTCAGCGTGAACGGCTCGTGGACGGAGAAGTACCTCGACTGGCCGCAGCCGAAGCGCGTGATCTTCCCGCCGTGCGCCGTGCAGGACTTCGCGGCGCCCGAGGGCGACAGCAAGCGCTCGGCGGCATTCGTGTACCTCGCGCAGTTCCGCCCCGAGAAGCGGCACGCGCTGGCGATCGCGGAGTTCGCGAAGGCGCGCAAGCGCGCGCTGAAGAGCTCGGTGCCGAAGCCGCACCTGATCCTGATCGGGTCCGTGCGCAACGACGACGACAAGGAGTACGTGCGCAACCTGCACCTCGTCGCGAAGGCGTGCGAGCTCGGCGAGAACGACTACGCGATCGTTGAGAACGCGCCCTGGGACAGCGTCAAGACGATCCTGAGCGCGTCGAGCTTCGGCCTGAACGCGATGTGGAACGAGCACTTCGGAATGGGCGTCGTCGAGATCATGGCCGCCGGCCTGATCCCGATCGTGAACGCGACCGGCGGCCCGTTCATGGACATCGTGCGCGACGCCGAGGGCGCGCCCGGCTTCTTCTTCCGCAGCGAGCACGACCCCGACTACGCGCCGGGCAGCGGCTTCCCGACCCTCAGCGAGGCGATGCTCGAGGCGCTGCGGCTGCCGGCGGACGCGCAGGCCGCGCTGCGCGCGCGCTGCTTCGCCGCGGCGCAGCGCTTCAGCGACGGCGCGTTCGAGGAGGCCTGGCGCGGCGAGCTCGAGCGCGTCGCGCCGCGCGTCGCCGAGTGCGTCGCCGAGCGCAAGAAGCTGAAGCTGTTCGACTGAGCGCGCGCGTCGGACACCTTCAGATGCCGCTCGCGTTGTTAAAAAAAGTCCATGCTAGTTGACAAAAAAGCGCGCCGGCGACGCGCCAGCGAGCCGCGCGCGCGCATGCACGAGAGTTCATGCTACATAGATGCAAGTATTAAGACGCCGCTTTTTTGCGCGCTAGCTGTGGAAGAGCTCGAGGTCGCGCTTCGACTTGTAGAGCAGCGAGTCCGACATCTCGGCGGAGGCGGTCGACGGCGCGATCGACGACGCGGTCGACGGATCGAGAGAGGCGCCGCTGCTCTCGTCGTCACTCGAGCCGCTGTCCTCGCGCTCGACATCACTGAGGTCGCTGATGACGCTTGCCGCGTCGTTGTCGACGGCGCCGGAGAGCACGGCCGCAGCCGGGTCGAGTGTGCTCGCACGGGTGTGCGCAGCGGTCTCCTCGACCTGCGCGGTCTCAGATGCGGCGGCCGTGATCGGCGCGGCGGTCGCCGCTGGCGCGTAGAAGCGCGCGAAGTGGTCGGCGTCGGCGATCGCGGCTGCAGTGGTCACGGCAGCCTGCGCGGTCGGCGAGTCGGCGAGGCGCGCCGGCGGCTGCTGCACCGACAGGCTGCCGACCAGCGACGCGACCGACGCGTGGTACGTGGGCGCCGAGGAGAGCGTCGACGACTTGATCGACTCCGTCGAGCCGATCGACGGCGCACGCGCGGTCGTGGAGGCCAAGGCGGCGGCCGACGCGGCGGTGACGGCGCCCACGGTGCCCGCGGTGGCGGCCTGCTGCTGCTGCAGTTGCTGCTGCTGCGCATGCCGCTCCTGCATCATGTCGACGGTGGTCTGGTGCTCCTGCGCGTGCGCGCGGTCGGCCGCGAGAGCGGCCTGGTGGAAGCGGCGCACCGAGTCCGGGACCTGCCCCGCGATGATCTGCGCGATGGCGCGGCGCCACTGCTCGGCCTGCTCGGTCTTGAACACAAACTTGTGCAGCTTGCCCGTGCGCGAGCCGTGCTGGCGCGCGCGCAGCACGAACTGGTCGTGCGTCTGCGCCTTGGCGTCGTCGACGAGCTCGGCGTCGAGCAGGTCGATGGCCCACACGGGACGATGCCGCGCGATCTCGATGAGGCTCTGCAGCGTGAGCACGTAGTCGCCGCCGGTGTACGAGTGCAGCACGCGCGTGCGGCGGTCGAGGCTGCCTTGCAGCGCAGGCACCGCGTAGATGCTGTTCTCCTCGGGGTAGCCGAACTCCTCGCCGCTGCGCTTGCGCACGTAGTGTTCCGCGTGCTCGCCTGTGAACGCGTGCGGCGCGAGCTGGCTCTCGAGCCAGTGGCGGTACTCGAACAGCTTCGGCTGGTTCACGAAGCCGCCGACAATCGAGCTCACGCGCTGCGCCGCGGTCTGGCACAGGCGGCCCTCGATCTCGCCGTAGTGCGCGAGCACGCCCTGGATGCGGTCGCTGACGGTCGCGTCGATCGTCTTCGCGGCGTCCTGCGCGTACGCGAACGAGTCCGCCTGCTTGTTCATCTTGTGCACGATCTTCGCGATCCTGCGGTCGATGCTCGCCTTCAGCACGAACGGGTCGACAGCCGGCGTCTTGCGCTCGACGCACGCCGCCACCGCGCTCTCGTACAGCTCGATGCGCTCCTTCAGCGTCGGGTCGACCGTCGCTGCACCGGCGGTGGGGTGCAGCGGGTCGCGGAACGCGCTTGTCCACGACTTGAAGTCGCCGATGCTGCGCTCGAGGTCCGAGATCAGCTCCGCGAGCTTCGGCCGGATCTCGCTCGTCACGGCGGCAGCGGCCGCGTCCAGCGCGGCCGCCGCCGCGACGTGCACGCTCTTCAGCGTCAGGAACGCGTCGCGCACGCCGTCGCAGCCGGCCGCCGCGAACGTCGACGACACCTGGTCCGCGTCCGCCACGGCGTCCGCCGTCGCGCGCTCGCACACCGCGCGCGCCTCGTACGTCTTGACGACGCGCGCGAAGTACGCGTCGAGGTCGAAGCATACCTGGTACCACCCTTCGCTGCGCTCGATCATCGCGGGCACGGGGTTCAGCGCCGAGTCCGGCGCGCTCGCGCGCGTGGCAGCAAGAGGCATAGTGGCCGGCTCGTTGCGCGCGGCAGGGTTGTTATATGCGAGCGCAAGCATGGGCTGGGGTTTCGCGCCGTTGCTGGGCGAGGCGCGGCTGCCGCCGGCTCCGGAGCGCGCCGGCGGCGACCGTGCGCGGCCGCAGCAACGCGTGCCGTGTGCGATGCCATGTGCGAGCCGGCTGCACGCGTGCTGCACCCAGCCCGGCGCCTAGCGGGCTTTCCGCGAGCAAGCGAGACGGCGTGCAGGCGTGTGCATCGCGGGGTGCATCGCGTGCTGACAGCAATGCAGGCCCGCGCGGTACGGCATGGCGGGCGGGTGCCGCGAAATCGCGCGTGGGGAACGTCGCGCGGTTAATAGCGAACGGTATTTTGTTCCGGCTCGCGAGTGTGGCTGAGGCCCTGGCAGCTTGTAGGTGCGCATGACGGAGCGCTGTGTATCTGCAGCTCAACCTCCACTGCACTATCTAATTGCATGCCACAGCGTATTCGTCGGGAAGTTACACTGGGCGGTCAATTGGAAAATGTTGGTACATCGTAGACTGGTTTACTCTGTCTGGGAGCTCAGGACGTAGTTTATAGAAAATATCAGCCGGCGCAGCACGGCGGGTAATGCGGTGCATACGGCGCGATACGTGCGACGCGCAGCGCTACGAATCGGTTGGGCTCCCCTGGTCAGCTCGCTCACACCTGCTGTTAGAGTGCCGCGTTCTCGGCTGGAATGGACCGGCTGCGCGTCTGCAAATCGACTTGGCCATGTATCAGTGTAACAGAACCGATTCCTATCCCACAGGGAATTACCCGGGATGCCTACCACCGAGGATGCCTTGTACGTACTTCAGACCCGACACAGTCCTGGCACTTCGGCAGAGGCTGTTGCGCAATTTTTTACTCCGCATTGAATGCGTGCACCATTAAAATGCTGTCCGCAGCCACGCCGAGGTGAAAGTGCGCCAATTTTCGAGCAGCACGGCTCTATTTACAAACGGTCTTGATAGTCTTCTCGAGCTCCGCAAGTCATTCTGATTGAGATCGTGCTTGGATCGAAGATTGGCGTAAGGACGAAGCAAAGGCTGACCGAGGTGGGTCTCTCTCCGCAGTCCACGGTGTATTCTGAGCACCTTCTAGTATTCCTGGAGTCGCTGCGACTTAGCAGGCGCACCCAGACTATCCAGGCGGCAGCAACGAGAGGATGTTCAATGGTACATACATACTAGAATTCCAACGTGCGTGGGACGCCTCTATAGTCTGTTTGAAGACACTGACAGATATGTACAAGCGCTGCATGGCGCTGAGGGCCGGCAGCATCGTAGCTCGTATCAATGCTCGCGGGCGAGGTCGAGGTGGCGGCCGCAGCACGCCGTCCTCGCGCGCACGCGCGCATGCACACGTCTAAGTTCTATACAGCCGCCGCAGGGCGTCTTAAATCTACACAGCGCGTGGCGCGGAAATCAAAGCTTGGGGATTTTCAGCGACTTCGACACGTAGGCGCAGCCCAGCGCGAAGAACATGAGCACGGAGGGGTGGAATGCAAGGTATGTGTTTTCGAGCACGAGGCCGCCCGGCAGGTTCTCCAGGTGGCGGCCGCGGATCTCGAGCAGGAACATGACGCCGACGAGCACGAGCGAGGTCGGGATGGGGAGGCCCTCGAAGTACGCGACCTTGCCGCGGGCCTTCGAGAGGATCGCGGCGGTGACGTTGTAGCGCGCCAGGCGCAGCAGCCCGCAGAGCACGAAGAAGCTGAGGATGAGCAGGTCGAGCGTGGTCTGCATGCCGAGCGCGAAGCCGATGACGGCGGGCGCGACGCCGAAGGAGACGAGGTCGGCGAGCGAGTCGAGCTCCTTGCCGAGCAGGCTCGACTTGTTCATCCAGCGCGCGACGCGGCCGTCGAAGACGTCGAAGAAGAAGCCGGCGAAGGTGAACGCCATGGCGCGGTGGATGTACACGCTGCGCGCGTAGCCGGACGTGATGTAGCGCGCGCTCGAGACGACGGCGTTGAAGCCGCAGTAGCAGTTCATCATCGTGATCCAGTCGGCGAGCTGCAGCTGGCGCACCATCGAGAGGTGCCGCTTGTCGTCGACGTATTCGAGCTGCTCGCGCTCCTCAGGCGGTGGCGGCGAGGGGCTCGGCGAGAAAATCGACATGCGCCGCCGCAGCGGGGCCGGCTCGCGTCCTTGGTCCATTGATGCGTGGCGGACGGTCGGAAGCAGCCGCGTCGTCAGCTACTGATGAAGTAACGTGTCCAGGGCAGGGGTACTGCGCCCGCATGTGGCCTGAATGTGATCGTCTGGCGCTGGTAAACGAGACGCTCGGGGGCGCCGCAATGGGCGCGATGTGGAGCGGTGGGCCGGCGATCGCGGGTGTGCGGCGGAGCGGGCGCCGCGTGCGCCACGCGGCCGTGTGGCGTCGGAGGCCGACGCTAAACGAGGCTGCTAGGGTTGAGCCTTCGCGGCTACGCTCGGGCCTGAAACGCGACTGCGCGCCAGCAGCCGGGGGGGCGAGACATCGCATCGGGTGCCACCAATTCGCTTTTTCCGTAGGCGTTAAGAGAGGCCTTCTGCGAAGATTGTCGATGACTCGCGGGGATGCGCTGGGACGCGCAGGAACGCCCAGTCGGAACAGTGCCTCGCCAATCTCAGCAGAAACGCACGTATCAGCTCCCTGGTTTGCTTGAAGAGGCCAATTCCGCATAACGCGCGTTATGAGGAGCATTTCTGATGCTGCGCACGCTGTCCATCGGCTAAGAGAAGGCGCGCACTTGCAGATGGCGTGCAATTGCGGAAGGCGCGCGGTTGCAGAAGACGCACCCTTGACCGATCGCCCTGTTTAGGCGTCCGAAGTCCTTGAGCGGCTCTGAGCGAGCCGTCAATGCCCGATGCCGCCTCCTAGGTATATGCCCACCCCGGCCCCTAAGCATACATCTATCCAGTCGGCCATTCCTCCTTCTGCGTTGTCGCAGTGGCCTAGATCCCGGAAAGAGCCAGCACGAACGGGGAACGTGGCGTACATGGTACTAACTTATTCGTGCGCTGAGGGAGTATGGCGGCCGCACTTCACGCAGCCCGGTGACACGATCCCCGCCGCGAACAGCAGCTTCCCTGTGCTGCAAGCGCAGCACTCGCGACCCATGTCCAGCCAAAGTGAGAGTTTGAGCAAGCTCCGCGGCTGTTGGCGGGGCCGGCGGCTAAGCGCGGCGCGACTCGCGACAAGCGCCCTTACATAACCCAGTCTTTATACCATGAGCAGCGGCGGCGCCGAGCTGGAGAAGCTGCTGCGCAGAGTCGAGATCTCGCCCAACGACGCCAAGACACACTTGAGCCTTGCTGCCGAGCTCACGCGCGCGGGCGACGTCGACAAGGCGCTGGAGCACGCCGAGGAGGCCGCGCGGCTCTCGCGCGGCGGCAACGAGAGCCAGCTGCGCCGCGCGATCTGCCTGTGGCGACTGCACCGGTACGGCGAGGCCAAGGCGCTGGCCGCGTACTTCGGCGACAGCCCCGAGGCGCTGACGTGGAAGCAGCTGATCCTGAACCGCCCCGAGCCGGCGGCCGACGTGCCGTGCATCCCGCCCACGCCGAAAGGGACGGGAACAACGGTGGAGACTCCGCAGGATCCAGACGCGCCGAGCGTGACTTCGGCCGTGGCCGGTCCCAGCGGCGCCGCGCCCTCTGTAGCGCCCTCCGCGCCGGCCGCGAAGTTCGACTGGTTCCAGCGCGGCGACGAGGTCGAGATCGTGCTCTACAGAAAGGGCCTCAACAACAGCAGCACGCGCGTTGCGATTGAGCCGCACCGGCTGCGCGTCGAGTCCGACGGCTTCGAGTGGACGCAGGCGGTCGCGCCCGCCTTCGACACCGCCGCGTCGACGCACCGCGTCACCGCGTATAAGGTCGAGTTCGTGCTGCGCAAGCTCGACACGCGGCACTGGGACTCGCTGGACGGGGCCGTTGCCGAGCCGGCGCCCGTGGAGCGCCCGCTGGACAAGTGGGACAGCCTGCAGGTGCCCGAGGAGGACGCCGAGAAGTCCGATGACCCAGACGACTTCTTCCGCAAGGTGTATGCGGAGGGCACGCCTGAGCTGCGGCGCGCGATGACGAAGAGCTTTGTGGAGAGCAACGGGACGTCGCTGTCGACGAACTGGGACGACGTGAAGAGCCGCACGTTCGAGACGGTGCCGCCGGAGGACATGGTGGCGAAGAAGTGGGAGTAGCGGCCTGCGCGCTTCGCGAGCCAGCCGCGCGCATCCCCACGCTTCGTCGCACTAGCATTCGCGGACGTGCACCGTGGAGCCGGACGGTGGCAACCCTACAGCGGTAAAGCTCTGCTGCACCCCGCTCTTTGCTGCACCCCCGCAGCGTGCCGTGTGGAGCGCGGTTATGATGCGCCGCGCCGCCATGCAGCCGCCGCCGCGACGCACATAAGCGCGAGCGCCCCCATTACCTAATCAGGCTGAGCGATGGAGTTCGAAGACGACGTGAGCTTGAGCCCCACGTCGCCCGAGCTGAAGGCGGAGGCCGGCGCGGTGAAGCAGGAGGAGGCCGGCGAGAAGGGCGAGGACGACGTGTACGAGGACAGCCTGGACCTGGACACGAAGAACCAGGGGCAGCGCGTGATGCTGGTGCGGCTGCCCGAGTACCTCATCGCGAAGCTGCAGGAGAACCGCGGCGAGCTGAGCGGCGCGGACCTCGGCAAGGTGCTGATCCCGCAGGGCGCCGGCACGGACGCGCGCAAGATGCGGCTGCTGCTGAACACGGGCATCAGCGCGCTGAACCCGCTGCCGCACCAGTACGACCTGAACATCACGAACCAGAACGTGCGCAACGAGTACATCATGAAGGAGCAGGACTTCCGCGTGAGCAAGGGCGCCGACGCGGGCAGCGGCGTGCGGCGGCTGAAGAAGACCGCGCTCGTGGGCCACGCCGTGAACGAGTGCACGCTCGTGGCGGACGTCGCGGACTCGAACTACAAGTACGTGCTCGAGCAGCGCAAGCTCATGGAGCTGCCGAACGCCGAGCGCCAGACGACGATGCTCGACAGCCTGGCCGGCGTCGGCGGCGCGAAGTACGGCGCGACGCTGCGCCAGCAGAAGGCGTCGTGGCGGCGGCAGGTGCTCAAGAAGCAGATCGCCAAGAACTCCACCGACGGCAAGGCCATCCGCATCCCGCGCAACGAGCTGCTGGACATGCTCTTCCGCGCGTTCGAGGAGACGCCGTACTGGACGGTCAAGGGCCTGCGCGAGCGCACGCGCCAGCCGGAGGTCTACCTGCGCTCCGTGCTCGAGTCGATCGCCATTCTCAACAAGCGCGGGCCCTACGCGATGAAGTACGGGCTCAAGGAAGAGTACAAGGCGCTGCAGAGCTCGGGCGCGAGCGTCGAGAGCATGGTGCAGCAGGCGCCGCGCGCGCCCGAGGGCCAGGACGGCGCCGACGACGGCGAGCGCGCGCGCGACGACGACGACGACGACCTCGAGATGGAGGTCGTGGAGATCGCGTGAGCTTGCAGCGCCGCGCTACTAGGGTCTACGGATTCTGCTAATGTGCTACTTACCACTCGCAGCGCGCGTACATCTGGCGCACACGCGTCCCAACAGGAGACGACCGCGCAGCAGCAGCGCGTGTGCGCACGCGCGCTAGCCGGCCGCGAAACGCCCTGAGTTTGGCGCGCACTGCCTTCCCGCGCGCCAGCAGCCGGCTGCGGCCGGGATCGCGCCGAGACACCGCGCGCTGCACGCGCGCCGCCACTGCCGCATTTGGCATCCCACGCGCGTCCCAGCGCGGTGTACATAAGCACACATTTTCGGGTATGCCAGGGGCACCCCATGTGGTGACGTCGCTGCTGATTAACGGAAACTTCCGCGTCCGGGTGCGATGACTAAAGCGAAGTTGTTCCACGTTGTAGCGCGGCGTAGGCAGCATGAGCGGCAGTCGCGAGCAGGAGGACGCGAACAGCGTGAAAAAATGGGAGGAGATCTCGCCCGAGGCGAAAGCCGAGAAGCTGGAGAAGCACCAGCGCAATCTCAAGAGCTACATGTCGCTCTTCGTGATGATGCTGCACTTTTCGGCCCTGATCCTGACGATGCGCCAGTCGCGCATGGGGCCGACAGATCAGCGCTACATCGCCTCCACGGCCGTGCTGTGCAGTGAGTGCCTCAAACTGACCGTCTGCGTGCTCAAAAGCGTCTACGACATCGGCCTCAAGCGCACGCGCGAGGCCGTCTTCGGCCCGGACAACTGGAAGCTCTCGATCCCGGCGCTCCTCTACGTCGTCCAGAACAACCTGCAGTATGTCGCTGCGACAAACCTCGACGCCACCACGTTCCAGGTCTCGTACCAACTCAAGATCCTGACCACCGCGTTCTTCTCCGTGGTCATGCTGAAGCGCTCGCTGCTGTTCAAGCAGTGGCTTACGCTGCTCATGCTGACGCTCGGCGTCATCCTGGTGCAGCTCCCGGACAGCTTCTGGACGCACGCCCTCAACCTGGACAGCGAGATGGCCGAGGTCGAGCCGGAGCCCATCATCGGCCGCACGAGGCTGATCGGGCTCATCGCGGTCATCATCTCGTGCGTCTCCAGCGGCCTGGCCGGCGTCTACTTCGAGATGGTGCTGAAAAACACGAAGTCGATCTCGCTCTGGGTCCGCAACATCCAGCTCGCCCTGTACTCGCTCATCCCGGCCGTGTTCCTGGGCTGCTGGCTCTACGACGGCAAGGAGATCGCCGCAAAGGGCTTCTTCCACGGGTACACCCCGATAACCTACACCGTGATCTGCATGCAGGCCTTCGGCGGCATCCTCGTCGCGATCGTCGTGAAGTACGCGGACAACATCCTGAAAAACTTCGCCACCTCGCTGTCGATCATCCTCTCGGCCATCGTCAGCTACGTGCTCTGGAACACGGGCATCTCCAAGGGCTTTATTGTCGGAGCGTCCATGGTGATCGCGTCCACGTTCTTGTTCGGCATGCTCGACCAGAAGAAGCCGCGATAGAGCGGTGCCGGTGCGTCCTGCGGCGCAAGCAGCCGCGCCGGCGGTCGACCCCGACGACGCTGTCCCGTCATGCGGCAGCGCTGACCGCCTATTGTACTTTTTATGTCATAACATTTCGCTAGAGCTCCTTTCGCGACTTAGCTCGGGATTCCGAGGATTTTATGCGTACTCGTCAGCCTAAGACTGGCGACGCATGTCGATAATATAGCTCTTCCAGCATTCCACGCGCAGCATGCCGCGCGGCGTTCCATTCCCAGCAAGCATTCCGCTGGACTAGCCCGCCGGTATGTGCGCGAATTCAGAAGACAGCTGCAAGTCTCACATGTGCATGTCTCACTGTCTCAGCTTCCGCCTCTGCAACAGTCGCAGTGGGGAGCGGACATGCATTCGCAATTAATCTGCCAGAGTACAAGGGCAAGCCGAACCGGCCCTTTGCTCGGTAACCGCAGCTCTGCGCACAAATCGAAGCGCACCTGCTACTTTAACGCTAACGAGATGGGATCCGACCTGCAAGCCTCAGCGTTGCGCCCTTGACGGCGGAGAGGAATAGCTTGTTGATATAGTCGGAACAAATAATTGACTGCCGCTGGCATTAGCGCAGCTGGCTACAATCTAACCACCCGCCTTTGGCGGTGCTGCTATTTATCTGGTCAATCTCCGCTACTGGGTCCAAGGGTCTATCCCGCAATAACTGCTCGAGCACCAGCGGCTCCATCCACTCACAAGGCCCAGTACAACAAATCCAGCCCACTAGATACTCTGGGGGATTGAACGGGGCTGGCTTTTCAGCGACTTATGCATCAAAAAGCAGAACCGTTCACGTATCCATGGAATGTGACATGGGCTCGATCAAATATCTATAAAGTGCCTACTGGAATGTATGAACGCACCCGCTCATAACAATATGCGTGCTGCTCATTAAAGCGGCTGACCAAACGCACCTGAAATGGCATGTCATGGGTGCTTGCGGGCTTGCTGCAGGCTGCTCGATCGGGACATAAGCAACTGCAGGCAGAGAGCTCTAAACTGGAGGCAGTACACTGCTGGACTTTGGGGACCAGCTAGCTGCCTGGAAAGTTGTAACTATGTAATGTGTGTACGTGGATCTCATTTAAGGGGCCAGTCCTTTCATCGCAGCAAATCTACTGCGCGCGATACGCAGAGGACCCATGCAGACCTTCGTAGTGATATCCGTAGTATTGTTGACATGACGTATTGCATGACAGGTCTGACAGTTTCGTGGGCAGTATAATTTCGACGGCAGAAAATCAATTTGCCGCCGAGCAAATGAGTTCTGCAAGTACATGCCCCTCTAGAGGCCGCCTTATTAGCTTTTATTTGTCGTTAATTAGCCTCGACGGGTCCGCACAGCTTAAAGTAAATTACAGCTTGGCCACTAATATCTCGTAACGTTTACAGCAGCACATGCACGACTGTGCACATGCGCGACAAAGACGCGGAAGCACTCGGGATCGTTTCAGATACGTTGCTGGAG
The DNA here is from genome assembly GCA_030579095.1 of Starmerella davenportii. Lineage (NCBI taxonomy): Eukaryota > Fungi > Ascomycota > Dipodascomycetes > Dipodascales > Trichomonascaceae > Starmerella > Starmerella davenportii. Next base: position 39,639 of record JAKUAD010000042.1, read on the forward strand.
GTCAACTAGTGCAATACGGCAGTTGCGACGCGCGCTCTCTTAGCTATTCATGCTATGAAAAAATCCTGCACTTGCGTCCCCGCGCCGTGCACTATTCCATCACCCATGTACGTACCTGCCTGATAAAGCGCGGAACCAGCCCTTGCATGCGTTCTCGCGAATGGCTGCACCTAAGACGGTGCAGCCACCCCTCACGTGACACGCACATTCACTCAACTTATTTTAGTCATCGCGCTCGTTTTTGTTCACTCCACCACTAGTGCACGTCATAGTCGAGCTGCGCGCGGAAGATCTCCGGGCGCCGCACGACTGGGATGCGCGCTAGTTCGCGGGATGATATGATGAAAAAAATTGTTTGGCACCAGTCTGAGCCGTTCTCGTCGCTGATTTGTTCTCAGGCTATATGGCGAGACCGGTGATGTGGTAACTAAAAACTTGCACTTTTCTGATCGTTTATGTATCCGCCTGCCACCCTTATCCAACTATGTAGACGTCATACACTGTAGCCAGCCACTCGTTTGAGGTTTTGCCTGCACCTCAGCCTCGCCTCATGCGACTGTCGGGGGCGTACATGAGCTGTAACGTCTTCCGAGCCACCCCAGCATACTTTGTGCGGCCCGTGGCATGCGATTCCACTGCGCAAGGTTGGGCGCGGACACCTGCTCGGATTTTGGGAGTATAATACCTCAGGAATACGATACCGAACGTGCGCCCCGCCCCGACCCGTGACCCGAGGCTTATGTCGCGCTAACCATCTTGCGGCCTCAAGGTTGCGAGTCTACAGAAATATAATTGCCCTTTGGTGCCGACCGCGTTCGAAGTACAGCGGTTATGCATGCACCGCATTTGACGTATGTTTCATAGATTACGACGACGCGCGTGTACTCAGATCGACGCCATCTGCGCTTACTAACGACGTCAAGTAGGAGGTGGCTGCATACAGGATGGACCCTGCTACTGCATGAGACACCAGACAAATTGCATATGCACTGCTTTGGGTTAGGATGTGAGACGCGTTTTCAATGAACCGGAACGCGTCGCGCCCATCGACGATCCCTCCCCCGACGACCCGGCGTTGGTATACGACTAAAAGCAGCCGAACTCAAGTACGCGCACTGTCGGTGCCAATGTTGAGGCTTGCACAGCCGACTGCGCACCCTGCGGTAGGTGCTGACAGGCAACCTTCGAATGGCTAGGCGTAAAAGGAGTTAACCCGAACCCTATTCGTTTAAGGTATGCCGCCGCCTGATTTAGGTTTCACTTAGGTTCAAAATTTATGAGCGAACAAAGACAAATTTGCAAGGCAGATTCCGCCCAAAATTATGCCAGCAGAACTGTGCCTTGCATCCGTAATAATAGTTGCTGTAGGCAGAAATTAAATACGCCGAGTTGCAAGTCCATGAATTTTCCCGTCTAGCAACACTGCGTTATTATCTGCATGGATGGTCACGTGTGTGGCATTTCTAAGCCCAACCTCATCTCAAGGCTGCATGCATGAATCCAATTTATCCGTGGCCCTACCCCTCTCCCTTTTTAAGGAAGGAGTAGAGCCACCTTGGGTAAGATAAAACCCGGCAGATCGCTATTCGTTCCGGTTTGCCAAGGACATTGTGAGCTTGCCCAACTCAGCGTTGGCCAGATATTACTCGACCCCGCAGCACTGCTTTAATATAATACAACACAGAACGACAATTAAGGAGTCCCCTGACTTTCATCGTCCGAAATTGATCACCCCTGCTGTTGACGACTTTCTTTCCCCTGCCAGCTTCTTCTCGCCGATAGAGAAGCTTCGAATATAGACACACTTTTGGGCCCGCCAACACCGACCGCGCCCGCACCCCGCATCCCTAGCATTTCCAACATTTTTTTGCACGCCAACATGGAGTACCCGAGTCGCGTCGTTTCGCCGGCTCTCGACAAGCTGGCCCTTGACAACTTTATCCGGCAGCCCGTGTCGGAAGGCATGATCCAGTACCTCGCTTCGGCGACGCTCATGACGATCAAGTGCGACCCCGTGTACCAGGCGACGCCGCCCGCGAGCCCCGAGTCCGAGCCGCGGCTGCTCGTGGCCGAGCCGACGATTTCGTCGCTGAGCGTGTTCATCCGTACGCTGGTGAAGCGCTCAAACGTGCAGACGCCGACGCTGATGACGTCGCTCGTGTACCTCGCGCGGCTGCGCGACCGGCTGCCGCCGTCGGCCGTGGGCATGTCATGTACATGCCACCGCGTGTTCCTGGCGGCGCTGATCATCGCCGCGAAGAACCTGAACGACTCGAGCCCGAAAAACAAGTACTGGGCTCGTTACACCGCCGGGCTGTTCACCGTGGCGGACGTGAACCTGATGGAGGTGCAGATGCTGTACCTGCTCGACTGGGACATGCGCGTGACGAACCGCGACCTGTGCCTGCACTTCGCGCCATTTTTGGCGCCCATCAAAGATTCGCTGCTCGCAGCGAAGATCTCCGCGCAGGCGGAGTACCCCCTGTCGCCCGTTTCGCAGACGTCGTCGGCGGCGAACTCGATCCGCCCGCTGCGCATCAAGCCGCGGCCGCTCACGCCGCCGGAGCTGTCCGCATCGTCGTCGCTGGACAGCCTCTCGAGCATCGACTCGAGCTACGTGCACACGCCGCTCGACGCGCGCGCGGGCTTCGCGTACGACAAGCCGCTCGGCAAGCCCGACGCGTACGCGCGCCCGGACCGCTACTCCGCGCTGGACCCGCGCAGCCTGCACGCGGACCTCGTTGTGCGTCCCTGAGTTCCTGGGGCGCGCTGCCCGCAGCACCGCTTGCGCTGGTCGCGGTCCCGCTGCTGCGGCTGACGCGTTCTCATTTTTGTCTCTCGCTTTCTAGCTAATACGTACGGCAGAGTAATCACACTAATAGCATTCGACTTGCGAACATTGGACGCAAGGGACTAGACACAGCGCGCGGGTTAGTGCCGTCTGAGTCTGTCTAGTGCCTGCTCAACAACGCTTGAGTGCAGCGCTCGAGTCTAGTTAGTGGTGCGCGAGACCGACACTGTTATCGGCCGCTACTTAGCCGGCTTATGGCGTGCGCGCCGTCGTCTCGCCAGCGCAGGGAACCGCACTGGCGCATAGAATGCACTGGCGCACGGCGCACGGGCGCATGGCACGCATGGCACGCATGGCACCAAGAGCCACGCGCGCGCAACTAGCAGACTCGCCGTATGCGCATGCGGCGTTTTATTTATACCTCAGCGGCTGCAGCTGCAACCGCGGTTCCGTGCAGGCTTCGTGGCGCCTGCGCCGCCGGCCGACGAATTGGCTCGAGCCGCTTTGTACATATCTACACAGTTCCCGCTACCTGTTCAGCGCCCTGCGCGGTCTCCGCAGGCTCGTCCACGCGCGCCAGATGCGCCATTTTGCTCACGACGCCGTCGACGTGGCTGTGCAGCGCGCTGCACGGAACAATGTCCCAGCCGCGGCCGGCGGCGTAGGCGCGCAGCTGCTCGAACTTCGGCTCCGAGCCGTCGAGGTCGGCCTTCGTCGCGACGACGAGCAGCCGCTTGCCCTCCAGGCGCCCCGGGCCAAGCTCGGCCAGCAGCAGCTCGGCGTCGGCGACGGGGTCCGCCGCGTCCAGCGCGACGAGCAGCGCGAGGCAGCGGCAGCGCTCGACGTGCCGCAGGAACCCCAGCCCCATGCCCCTGTTGGCGGACGCGCCGCGGATGATGCCAGGGATGTCCGCAATCGTGAGCTGCGCGCCATCGGCGCCCACGTTCACGGTCGCGAGGCTGGGCACAAGCGTCGTAAACGCGTAGGCGCCCACCTTGGGCCGCGCGCGCGAGACCGCGCGCACGAGCGTCGACTTGCCCGCGTTGGGCAGCCCGACGAGCCCGACGTCCGCGAGCATGCGCAGCTCCATGAACACGGTCAGCTCAAGCCCGCTGCGGCCTTTTTTGGCCATCGAGGGGCTGCGCAGCGTCGTCGTCTGGAAGTGCATGTTGCCGAGCCCGCCGAGCCCGCCGCGCAGCAGCAGCACCGGCGCGCCCGGCGCGTCGAGGTCGAGGCCGCGGAGCGGGAACAGGTCGTGCGCGCGCTCCTCGCGCCGGTTGATGAGGTCGTAGCGCTTGACCTTGTCGACGATGCTGCGGAAGTGCGGGTTCGCCATCCACGCGCGCTCGTCGCGCTCCTTGAACGTCCACCCGCCGACGCCGTCGGCGAACGCGGGGCGCGCGAGCTGGATCGCCTCGCCGCCGCGCGCGCGCGACAGGTTCGCGACGACGTCGACGGCCGTCGCGAGGTCCGCGCCGGGCGCGCACGCGCGCAGCTCCTCGATGGGCGGGCTGTAGAAGACGCGCGTGCCGACGGGCACGTTGAGCACGACGTTCGCGCCGCGCGCGCCCGTGAGCTGCGTCGAGCCGCCGGCGCGCCCGTTCTGCGCGCGATAGATGTGCCGCAGGTGCCGCAGGCTCGACACGTTCGGCGACGCCTGCACGAACACGCTGCCGCCCTGCCCGCCGGTGCCGCCGTCGGGCGGGCCGATGGCGTGCCCGGCGCCGCGCAGGAACGAGACCTTGCCGTCGCCGCCGTCGCCGCTGCGCAGCTTGACCAGACACACGTCCTTGAACCCGGCGCGCGGCCGCGCGCGCAGCTGCCGCCACGACTCCAGCAGCGTCCGCGGCAGCGTGTACGCCCGCCGCGCCAGGTGGTTGTTCGCGGGCACGTACCCGGTGTCCAGCATGTGCTGCGCGCGCGCGAGGTCGTCCGCGTCGCGCGCCACCCGCGCGCCGCTGAACGCGCGCGCGCGCGCACCCCACCCGTTAGAGGCCAGCACGATGCGTCCGCCAGAGCTCACGCCCACGCTCGGATGCGTGCTCTCGAGCGGCACCGCGAACGCT
>JAKUAD010000043.1:0-44106 GCA_030579095.1 Starmerella davenportii
GGGCCGCGACCGTGCACGTCGAGCGCGTGGCCAACGTGCCCGCGGACGCCGCGCGCCGCGTCGCCGCCGTGCTGGGCCGCGGCCAGGCCGACCCGCAGCGCGAGTTCGTGTGCCTGCAGTCGCGCGCGCACCCGGGGCAGTGGACCATCTTCGGCAACCTTGACGCGGATACGCTGCACGTGCGCTCCAAAAACGGCCAGGTCTTCTGCGGCCCGCTCGGGCGCGACGAGCCCGTGGCCGAGCCGAACGTGTTCGCCGAGGTCGCGCGGCGCATGCAGCCGCGGCTGCTGGACGCCGCCGCGGCCGCGCGGTACGCGCACCTGCCGTTCGTCGGCGGCTTCGTCGGCTACATCACGTACGAGGGCGCGTGCCAGCACACGACTAACCAAGGCGCGTGTACGGAGTCGGGCATGCACAGCGACGTGTCTCTCGTGCTCGTGACCGAGGCCGTGCTGCTCGACGAGGCCGCGCAGGAGATGCACGTTGTCGGCGACCGCGCGTGGTGCGCGGCCTTCCTGCGCGACTTCGGCGCCGCTGCCGCGCCGCCCGCGCGTGACGCGCCGGTCGTCGCGACGGAGACGCGCACGGTCGCGTACGCGGAGTACGCGGCGCAGTACGACGCGTGCATGCAGCGCCTGCTCGCCGGCGACTCGTACGAGCTGTGCCTGACGGCGCCGGCGACGGTGCGGCTGAGCTCGGCGAACACGTACGACGCGTTCAAGCAGCTCGCGAGCCGGAACCCGGCGCCGTACTGCAGCTACCTCGCGTTCGACGACGTGCTGCTGGCGACGTCGCCCGAGCGGTTCGTCGCGTTCGACGCTTCGCGCTGCGAGTTCCGGCCGATCAAGGGCACCGTGCGCAAGCGGCCGGGGCTCACACGCGCGCAGGCGGCGGCGATCCTGCAGACGCCGAAGGAGCAGGCCGAGAACCTGATGATCGTCGACCTGATCCGGCACGACCTGCAGCACCTGCTCGCGAACGTGCGCACGCCGCAGCTCATGCGCGTCGAGGAGTACCACAGCGTGTACCAGCTCGTGACGAGCATCGAGGGCGACTTTGACCCGGCCGGCGGCGTCGGCGGCCTCGACGTGCTCGTCGCGAGCCTGCCTCCGGGCTCGATGACGGGCGCGCCCAAGAAGCGCTCGGTGGAGATCCTGCGCGCAGTCGAGCCGGCGCCGCGTGGCGTCTACTCGGGCGTGCACGGGTACTGGAGCGTGCACGGGCGCGGAGACTGGAGCGTCGTGATCCGCTCGCTGTTCCGCGCGCGCGACGCAGACGCGCACGAGTACACGCTGGGCGCCGGCGGCGGCGTGACGGTGCTGAGTACCTGCCAGGGCGAGTTCGACGAGATGCACGCGAAGCTCGACGCCGTTCTGGCTGCGTTCCGCCCGTGACGGAGTTGCTGCGCCAGCGTTACAACGCTACGAACGCTGGAGTGCCGCTGATTCTCTTCTAAGAAGCCCTGAGATGGGCGTGCGGAACAACTAATTACGCTGTGAACAGCTGCTTCATATCCGAGCAGCCTCGCAGGAATTTAGAAAGCAGCAAAGAGGGAATGTGCATAGAGCAGCTAGCTACTGCGAGCAGCTGTGAGCAGCTGCTCACTTTCGAGCAGCCTTGCAGGAGTATGGAAAAGCGGCGGAGACATGCGTGCGGAGCAACTAATTACACTGCGAACAGCTGCACCCTTTTGAGCAGCCTCGCAGGTATCACGCGAGCCTTAGTACGCGTCTCCAGGGTCCCTTGTGCACTATGGTTTGCGGAAATTTGCGTCTCGCCTCGGCTATTGGTGAGCTTACAAGCTCGGCCGAGACTGGCAAAAGTGGGGATCCGGCCCGAGCGGGTACGGGCTCGACTTACGCCTTGTATTCACTGCGTGAAGACCGTGCTCTCAGTTTCCGCGTGCTGCCGCTCAACATGCCGATAACGACGGCGCACGTTACCCGCAGCACACTTGCGTCATGCCTGTCAGCAATGCAGACCGAAACGCGCAGCGGCGGTTTTAGCCATTCTCGCCGCGCTTCGCGTGTGTAAAGTGGAAGCGACGGATATGTATGTATATAAATGCCGGCCCCAGCGGCCGCGCAGCAAAAACACTGCCTTGGCGCGACCACCGCCGCACCGGCCGCTACCGCTGCGGACAGCCGCATTGAGGGCCCAAACGCGGCGCACAGCCCGGCGGCGGCCATCGGCGCGCCCCGCGCGCCGCCGGTAAGCCGCGGCGTCGCGCGCTGCGCACCCCGCGGCCTGCACATGTAAGCCGCGCGACGCCTAAATAAGGGATGACCTAACGTAATGCGCGGTGCCGAGTCCGCCGCCGCGCTTCGATGAGTGAGGGCGATGTGATCACACAGGCCCCCGAGGGGAGCGACGTCGACTTCGTGTCGGTCGTGCAGCTGCCGCAGACGATCTCGCTCAACCTGAACGGCACGCTGTTCCGCATTCCGCGCGAGCGGCTGCTGTCGCTGCCGCAGAACATCCTGTTCGACCTGAGCACGGGCATGGCGCAGCCGTCGGAGACCGGCGACGAGAACGACAGCGTCATCTGCGTCGACTTCAGCCCGGAGTGCTTCGCGCACGTCCTAAGCACGCTCGAGGCGAGCGACCGCGACCTCGAGCCGGTCCCGCTCGCGGACTTCAAGGTCTCGACCGCGGACATGACGCGCGAGTTCCTCAAGTACGACGAGAGCAGCGACGAGGAGGAGTGGGACAACGACAGCATCGAGAACGCGCCGTGGGTCCAGGCGCTGCCGTCGGGCATCCCGGAGGTCTTGCTCAAGCGCCCGGCGTACATCATGCTGCGCGAGGACCTCGACTACTACGTGCTCAGCGACCCGAAGGCCAGCTGGGACGCCGTCGCGGCGCTCAAAAACGCCGTCGGGGACGAGCTCGTCGCGGGCGGCAACAACGCGCAGGTCTTCAACAACCTGCGCAACAAGGACGTCTTCGACAGCCCGGAGTACCACCTCATGCAGATGCTCGTGCTCGCAGGCGTGTCTCCAGAGGAGACCTGGGGCGTGCGCGAGCGCAAGCCCAGCAACTCGAAAATCATCAGCATCAAGCTCAGCAGAATCAGGGTCCCGGACGAGCTGATGTCCGACGCCGCCGTCCAGGCGCTGCACAAGGTCGTGCTGTTCTGGCGCAAGCCGGCGAAAAAGTGCTGGTGGGGCCAGTTCCAGCACGAGAACGTCAAAATCCACGCCCGCCGCGTGTGGACGCTCGAGCTCTGCATCACGGGGCTCGCGGGCTAGCCGCCTTAATCCGCGCCCGGCGCTGCCGGCCTGTGCGCGGCGCTCTGTACTTGGGGCCGGGCCGTCGCGAGCTGATCTGTCTCGAACGGCGCGCCCGCTGGCTCAGCGGTGCTTGCACCAGCGCCCCACCACCAAGCTGTAATTTAGTAGAACCTTGGATCCTCGGGCACGGTCGGCCCGGACGCTCTTAATACAACTATTTATTTCTTACCTAGAAACCTCTGCGGATGTCGCCGAGTGTCGAAGCAGTTTCGGTTAGCTAGTCGCAAATGGGCCATTGAGTTCCGCAGGGGTGTGTTGGTTGGACATACGCGCGTGGTGCCAGTGTTAGTCTCGGCGGGCTGGGCCAGGAACTTGCGAGCGCCTGCTATTTTACAAGCCTTCACCATTCGCTCGGTACGAATGTAGCAGCCAGATGCAAGCATTCACTGCGCGTGACGCTACAACTGCACGCCATTTCTACAGGCCTTATTGAATTCAAATTACGGAAATCCGTAAACTAGCGCAGTGGTATACGGACTGCGACTGCCCGCCGTTTCCACAACTCTTCGCCTTCGGATCCCACTTGAGCTCCATAATCAGTAGCAGGGCTGGAAACGTTTAGACCACCGCAGTAGCATAGTGGCTCTCTGCGCAGCTACAAGACATACCGTCTGCGGCCTACACGGCCGCATTACAATCCCATAGAGTCACGACAAACCGGAACAAATCGCTCGCAATCGTCAAATAAATTATAAGCTAGAGGTACTATCTCGATTAAGGCCGGCGGCACCAGAACCGGCGGCCGCGCGCCTGTTGATTAGATGCAGATAGGGCTCGTCATTAGTATGTATACAGCAGGCCTCAGTAGTCCTCCTCGGGCTCCTCCTCGAAGGTCTCGTTGGCGGCCGCGAGTTCGTCGAAGGTCTGCCTGGCCGAGTTGAACCACGGGTCGGTGAGCAGCTCCATGGCCGTGGGGCGCTTGCTGGGGTCGTACTGCAGCGTCCGCTCGAGGATCGACCGGCAGCCCTCGTCGAGGCCCTCCTCGGGGATCATCGGGCGCTTGTTTGCGCCGATAAAGTACATGATGCTGAACACGTTGTCGCACTCGGCCCAGGGCTGCTGGCCCGTGACCATCTGCAGCACGACGCAGCCGATGGACCAGATGTCGACGCTCGGCAGCTTCGCGCTGGGCTTGCCCTTGATGACCTCGGGCGCCATGTACATGGGGGTGCCCTTCAGCGCGTCGACGTTCGTCATTGTGGTGGCGCTGTTCGAGTTCGTGATGATCTTGCTCGCGCCGAAGTCGACGATCTTGATGAAGGAGCCCTTGAGCAGGATGTTCTCGGGCTTGATGTCGCGGTGGACGATGCCGGACTCGTGGAGGTACGCGACGCCCTCGAGGATCTGCAGCGTGAAGAACTGCACGATGCCGATGTCCTGGATCCCGCCGTCCTGCAGCAGGTGGGCGAGCGAGCCGTTCGGGCAGTACTCCATGAAGATAAAGACGTGCTCGCGGTGGACCTCGACGCCGTAGTACTTGACGATGTTGGGGTGCGAGACCATCTCGAGCACGGTCATCTCGTCCTTGATGCCCTTGAGCACCTTGCTGATGCGCTTCGACGAGCTGATGCGCACCTCCTTGACGGCCATCGTCTGGAAGTTGTCGAGGTTGCGCGCCTTGAAGACGGTGCCGAACGCGCCGCTGCCGATGGACTGCCCGCGCTGCCAGCGCATCGTGCTCGCGGCGAACGGCGACGAGGCGAACGACAGGAACTCGAACTCGGTGTTGTTTTTGTCCAGGATCTTGCCCTGGTTGTACTTCGCGGCGTGCCGCTGCTCGAGCTGCTCGAGCTTCTCGAGGGCCGGGGCGCGCGTGGCGGCAATGATCGCGTCGTCGTCCTTCAGCGAGACGAGGGCCGGCGTCTGCTGGCGCAGTTGGAGCACCTTCGTGCGGTTCTCGAAGTTCGTAAGCGTTGCGGCCTTGGAGCGCGCACCCATGATGTCGAAGTGCGAGATGAGCAGCGTGACGCAGTCCGCGACCTTGCGCTGCAGCTTCTGGAACTGGTCGTCGCGCAGCGCGAGGATGTTCACGCCGCGCGTCATGACCATGACGAAGTCGAGCGCCTGCACGGTCCACTTGAACGTCTTGTTCTCGCTGGGCGGGCAGTCGTCGGTGACGAAGTCGATCCACTCGAGGCAGAGGTCGAACAGCTTTGTGATGACGCGCTCGCGGCGCAGCTCGCTGATGAGCGGCAGGCTGCGGTGGCCGAACTCGCGCGCGAACTGGAACATGCCCTGGACGGTGTCCCTGCACTCGAACTCGCGCACGCGCGCGCGAAACTGCACGGCGGACGTAAGCACCGAGAGCGCGAGCTTGTACGTGACGGTGCGCATCTTGTGCAGCTCGAGCTCGACCTTGGCGAGGTGCGACTTGCGCGCGACGAGGACGCGCAGCTTCATGAACGGCGGGATCGGGAACTCCTGCAGCTCGCGGTAGCCGCCCTGCACGACGAGGCGGACCTGCCCCGCGAAGCGCGGCATGTTCTCCATGTCGACCTTGAGGTTGAGAATCTCGCCGTCCCAGCTGAGCGCCTCGACGACGTTGATGATGATGATGCCACCGACGGGCTCGGACTTCGGCGGCGGGCGCGAGTGCCCGAGCAGCAGGTCGCGGATGACCTCGGGCTTCTCCTTGAGGCTGGCAGTGGCGAAGGCGTACGTGCCGTAGTGGGACGTGGAGTCCGTGTAGACGAGGAAGAAGTCGTGGTCGCTGAGGTACATGAGGAACTCGGCGGCGTCCTTGGCGTGCAGCGAGTACTCGACGGCGTTCTCGTAGGCGTTGGAGAGCGTCTTGTAGAAGCGCAGCAGCTTGCGCTGGATGCTGCGGATGTTCTCGATGGTGGACGGGAACCAGCGGTTGATCTCGAACTGCGAGAGCGTCTGCGGGCCGTGCATCTGGTGCTCCCAGTACGCGAGCAGGCGCGAGAGCACGCGCGAGTGCAGGCTCGTGAACTTCTCGGCGACGCTGATGTCGCCGCCGTCGATGAGGCGGCAGCTCTCCTGCAGGAAGTAGAAGTGCAGCTCGAGCTGCTCGATGTTCTTGAAGCTGCGGAAGAAGCTCATCGTCGTGTGCCCGCCGTCGAGGAACTTGTTGGAGAGCAGGTCGAGGTAGAAGCGGATGCAGCGCAGCATGAGCTTGTTGATGAGCGCGCCCTCGGAGTTCGTGAGGACCCAGCCCTTGTCGAGCACGGGCGCCGTGATCTTCATGTACTCCTCGGTGAGCAGCAGCCCGAGCGACATGTAGCTCTGGAACTTCTGGATGCTCTCGTCGATGAAGGCCATCGTGAGCGGTGCGACGCCGAAGGAGGTGGAGAGGCGCAGCTCGATGATCTCGCGCATGACCTTGACCGGGAAGCCGATGATCGGGTTGAGCCCGGACAGGAACAGCGGCAGGCCCATCTCGACGAAGGCGACCGAGTACGTGATTGTGCACGCGCGCGCGCGCTCGACGAGCGGGAAGAGGCGGTGCTGGATGTGGCTGCTGAACATGGCGAGCAGCGTGTCCTCGCGCTTCCAGATGCGCTGCACGAGGGGCACGCGCGCGGCCTCCGGGTCGTCGCCGGTGGCGTTCGTGGGCTCTGCCGTCGGGTCGGCGGCGTCGTTGCCCGTGAGGCGGCGCAGCAGCTCGAGCTCCTCGAGGATGGCCTGGTAGAGCGTGTACCAGGAGGTGAGTGCGTCGACGCGCGCCTCGAACTCGGCGCTGCCGTAGAGCGGCAGGAACTCCTTGAACGCCTTGCGTGTGGGCCAGAGCGCCTCACAGCGCTCGAGCATGTCGAGCGTGTCGCGGACGCGCTCGAAGACCTCCTCGATGGAGGAGAAGGTGTCCGTGAGCTTGAACTGCATGACGCGGTCGAGGACCTCGTGCGAGGTCGAGCGGCCTGCGGCGACGAGGCGCTTCTGCTCGGGCAGCGAGCGGCAGGTGACCTTGGCCTTGAGCTCGAGCCAGCGCGCCTCGTCGTCGGCGGTGGAGTTCTGCGCGCGCTCCATGCGCGACTTCTCGGACGTGAAGACCTCGCCCGTGAGCACGGACGTGAGCATGACCTGCCACTCCGTGCGCTCCTTGAACTCGTTGGCGTGCGCGCCGACGTCGAGCGGGAAGTCCGCGGCCTGCAGCGACGAGCCCTCCGTGTCCGTGAGCGAGTCCGAGTCGCCGCTGAACTCGTCCTCGCTCGACGAGCGCGGGTCGAGCGGCGCCGCGAGCGCCGCGTGCGCGCCGTGCGCGTGCGGCGAGCGCGACTCCTCCATGAGCGACGCGCGCAGCTTCGCGACGTAGTCCTGCTCCTGCGCGAGGTACTGCGCCTGCCCGTGGGCCGGGCGCGAGTTGCGCCGCGCGCGGGACTTCGCCTCGTCGAAGCCGGGCTCGTCGTCCATTGCGTAGTCATCGCGCGCGTGACTAACGCGCGCGACATGCAGCGCGCGGACCTCGACGAGTGCATCGCGCGCATCACGCGGCGCGAGCTGCTGCCCGAGCCCGTGGTCGGCGCGCTGTGCCACCGGCTGAAGGAGCTGCTGGTGCAGGACTCGAACGTGGTGCACGTCGCGGCTCCGGTCACGGTCGTCGGCGACATCCACGGGCAGTTCTTCGACCTGCTCGAGATCTTCCGCATCGGCGGCGCGTGCCCGGACACGAACTACCTGTTCCTGGGCGACTACGTCGACCGCGGGCTGTTCAGCGTCGAGACGATCTCGCTGCTCGTGTGCCTGAAGCTGCGCTGGCCCGCGCGCGTGCACCTCATCCGCGGCAACCACGAGTCGCGCGCCATCACGCAGTCGTACGGCTTCTACACGGAGTGCCTGCGCAAGTACGGCGACGCCAAGGTGTGGCACCACTTCACGTCCATGTTCGACTACCTCTCGCTGGCCGTCGTCATCTCGAACGCCATCTTCTGCGTGCACGGCGGGCTCTCGCCGTCGATCCAGACGATCGACCAGATCAAGCTCATCGACCGCTTCAAGGAGATCCCGCACGAGGGCGCCATGGCCGACCTCGTCTGGAGCGACCCCGACGACAGCAAGCTGCAGTTCAACGTCAGCTCGCGCGGCGCGGGCTACACCTTCGGCGAGGACATCGTCAAGGTCTTCCTGCAGCGCAACCACTGCACGCACATGCTGCGCGCGCACCAGCTGTGCCAGGAGGGCTACGACGTGCTTTTCGGCGGCCTGCTCTCGACCGTCTGGTCCGCGCCGAACTACTGCTACCGCTGCGGCAACCTCGCGTCCGTGCTCGAGATCGACGAGCAGCTCAACCTCAACTTCAACATCTTCGACCAGAGCCCGGACAACGAGAAGTACATGCAGACCCAGCAGACCCCGGCGATCGTCGACTACTTCCTCTAACGCATGACCTATAGAACCCCGCAGGGGGCGCAGCACGCCGCAGCACAACGCGCCACAACCGCAGGGGGTAGCAGTGCGGCGCTACTGACGTGTGGCGTCACGCAGCCGTGCGACAGGAGGCACGCCAGCGCTGCTGGGCCGCCGCGCTCACAACGACGCTGCCGTTGTTGGGCTGTGGTGGCGACCGTCCGTTGCGGAGCGCGCGTGGCGTGGCGCGTGCGGCATGACAGCGCGTACAGCCATGCAGCTGCATCACAATGCGGCACGACGGCCGCGGCTCCCGCTTATACCGTCTCAGGCTGTCGTTCTGTCTGGGTTTGTACTGCCGCAAAGTGTTACAGCCGCGTGCACTTCCCGATGTCACAACGTCACAATGCCCTCGTCACAACGCCCTCTTCGCAACGCCCTCTTCACGCCCCCCCCTCGACACGACTCATTACTGCATTACCGAACTACATGGCGACCCTCCAAACTCGTGGTCGCATTCCAAAATTGTCGCCCCGTCTGCGGCGCAGAGCGTGGCTTCGTATATAGACGTGCGTGTGTGCGCTACTGGAGCAGCTCGCGCGCGACGTTGCGTTCGCACGCGCGCGCGCGCTGCACATGCTTCGTGTGGCTGCCGCGCGCCACGAGCTCGCCGCGCTCGACGTTCCAGATCTCGACGCTCGTGAACGCGAGCGTCCCGCCCAGGCGCAGCAGCGCGCCGCGCACCTCGAGCGTCTCGCCGAGCTTCCCGCCCGGGTTCAGGAACGACGTCGCGATCTCGACGCTGACGCCCGTCTGGAAGAGCCCCTCCGTGCTCACGGCGAGCGAGCCGCCGATGTCGACGAGCGCGGACAGCACGCCGCCGTGCACGCTCTCGAGCCGGTTCGTGTGCATGAACTCGATCGGCAGCCGCAGCACGCACGCCGCGGGCGCGGCCGCCTCGACGGTCAGGCGCGCGAACAGCGTCTGCTCGACGCCGGACGTCAGCCGGCACTCGTCCCACACTGCGCGCACGAACTCGAGTCTGCTCACCGGCGCCGCCATGCCGCGCGGCGGCGCGCGGCCCGCGTTGGCGTGCTCGCGCGCGGCGCACGCGATACGGCTAGGCCGTGCAGGCCGCGGGTTCGGGCACGATTTGGGGCAGCGCAGCGCGCGAAAAAAAGAAAAGAATTAGGTAACGCCGGGCTCGCGAAAACCCGCACTTTTTCACACCGGCCGCCCTCACGCCCGGTCTCTTTTCTCTCCACACAGGGCGCGCGCAATGGTCAAAAAGCGCGAATCGAAGGTCGGGTACCTCACGCGCACGCAGGCCGTGCGGTACCTGCAGGTCTCGCTGGCGGACTTCCGCCGGCTGTGCATTCTCAAGGGCATCTACCCGCGCGACCTCACCGGGCGCGCGAAGCGGCGCATCCAGAAGGGCAGCACCAAGCCATTGACCGCGTACTACCGCAAGGACATCCAGTACCTCGCGCACGAGCCGATCCTGGACAAGTTCCGCGCGCACAAGGCGTTCGCCAAGAAGCTGACGCGCGCGATCGGCCGCGGCGACTACACCGACGCCGTGCGCATCGACCGCAACCGCCCGCGGTACACGCTCGACCACATCATCAAGGAGCGCTACCCCACGTTCGTCGACGCCGTCAACGACCTCGACGACGCGCTGAGCACGCTGTTCCTGTTCGCGCAGATGCCGGCCACGGACAAGGTGAGCCACCGCATCACCGCCGACGCCGAGCGCCTCTCCACCGAGTGGATGGCCTACGTCGCGCGCGAGCACCTCCTGCAGAAGGTCTTCGTCTCGATCAAGGGCGTCTACTACCAGGCGCGCGTGCACGGCGTCGACGTGCGCTGGGTCGTCCCGCACAAGTTCCCGCAGAACGTGCCCTCGGACATCGACTTCCGCATCATGCTCACCTTCCTCGAGTTCTACACCACGCTCGTGCACTTCGTGCTGTTCAAGCTCTACACCGAGGCCGGCCTCGTCTACCCGCCGCAGATCAACGCCAAGCGCGAGCACGGCGTCGGCGGCATCGGCACCTACATCCTGCAGTCGCGGCAGCCGACGGGCCTGCTCGCACCGACGCCCGCCGCCGGCAGCGCCGAGAAGGAGTCGCGCGCTAAGATCGAGATCGAGAAGGCCCTGGCCGCGGACCAGCGCGAGTCCGGGCCGGCCGACGCCGCGCAGGCGGACGAGGACGCGGACGCCGACGACGCGGACGCCGAGGAGGGCGCCGACAAGGCGCTCGACGAGTTCAGTGCGGCGGCCGACGGCGGCGACGTGCTGCTGCAGCCCGCACAACGGGCCGCAGACCTGCTGTTCAGCAAGCTCACGTTCTACGTGGGCCGCGAGGTCCCGCTGGACCTCGTCGAGTTCGTCGTCCTCGCGCACGGCGGCGCCATCATCAGCGAGGCCGCGCTGGACGAGCAGATCGACAACGAGGACGAGAGCGCGGACAACCACGCCGCGCCCGTCGTCGACCTGACCCGCGTCACGCACCAGATCTCGGACCGCCCCGCGCTGCGGGACCCCGTCGTGGGCCGCGTGTACGTGCAGCCGCAGTGGCTGCTGGACAGCGTGAACGGCGGCAAGCTCCTCGAGCACGCGGCGTACGCGCCCGGGCAGGCGCTGCCGCCGCACCTGAGCCCCTGGGGCGACCGCGGCGAGTACGACCCCGAGGAGAGCGACGACGAGGCGGTCGAGGAGGTGGCCGCGGCGGCCGCGCGCGAGGCCGACGCCGAGGCCGGCGTTGACGCCGCGGCAGAAGCGGCCGGCGAGGCTGACGACGCCGAGGACGACGACGAGGCCGACGAGCCCGAGCCCGAGGAGCCGCGCGCCGGCGCGAGCAAGCCCGCGCGCAAGCTGAGCGAGAAGCGCAAGCGCAAGGTCGACGAGGAGAAGGAGCTGCGCAAGTCGATGATGTCGAAGAAGCAGCGCGTGCTCTACGACAAGCTGCAGGGCAGCATAGACAAGGAGGAGGCGCGCAAGCACACGCTGCGCGAGAAGCGCCGCCAGCTGCGCGGCTGACGCCGCGGCGCGCGCGTTATCTACATTACTTATTCTACGATAGACGAATGCTGCTAGTGACAATAATAATAATACGCACATGGGCATTATACAGAGAAAGCTTTCTCGCAAGACGCCGAGCGAGGCGACTCCTTGTCTTGTATTAGATGTTCTATTTTATGGCGAGCGAAACGAGTTCACGCGTGCGCCGTTTTTGCGAGCGCCCGGCCCGCTAGGAAAGCGCATCCGCGGAGTCACCGCGGCATGCGCGTGTCGAACGCCTGGCGCTGCGGCTGCCGAAACGCCACGACGCCCTTCAGCTCCTGCTGCGTGCGCAGGATCAGCTGCGTCGCCTGCTCGACCGCGGCGAGGTCCGTGACCTTGTCGACGTCGACGAACATGACGACCACGTGCTGCGCGCTCACGCCCGCGACCGGCGCGCCGTCCTCGTCGAGCACGCGGAACACGCGCAGCACGACGGCGCGGTCGCGCACGACCTCGAACCCCGCGAGTGTGCACGCGGAGTCCGGGACGTACCCGAGCTCGCGCAGCAGCGCCGCGCCGCCGCCGTCCGCGACGCGCGCCGCGAACACCGGCTGCGAGACGACCTTGGTCGCGTTGCCGGCCTCGGGCAGCCCGCAGCTCTCGACGCGCGTCTCGCCGTCGGCGGACACCAGGCTCAGCCGGTACAGGTCGCCCGCGACGCACGGGCGGAAGCTCTGCCGCCGCTCCGCGAACTCGCGCGCGTGCATCCCGCACAGCGCCTCGACGCACTGCCGCGCGAGCGGCAGCTCCGCGTCTGCAAGCTGCCCGTATAAAGCGAGCCGTTGCACCATCGCGCGGCAGGTGCTTTATGTAAGAACCGAGGTTTTGGTATGTACACGTACGGACGGGGCTCGCGTTCCCAAATAAGAGAGGGGGGAGGGCTGCAGCGGGGCAGCGCGGCTGGCGGCAGCTGGCGCCGCAGCGGCGCGCGAACCGCCGCTGGCGACGCGCGCGCGGCTGCACACATGCCCTGACTAACGGCGCAGCGCCGACCCCTGCCCCACTCAACGGCTGCTGTTGACACTCTTGCCATGGCCGAACCCGCGAAGCAGGACAAGCGCGCGCCGGGCGCGGAGCTGAACCCGCGCACGACGCACTTCGAGTTCTCGGGCCCCGTGGGCACGCTCGTGCTCACAATCGGGCTGCCGCTGCTCGTGAACGTGCTGTGCGTGGCATGCACGAAGGACGGCTGCCCGCCCGGCGTCGGGCAGGTCCTGGCGACGTGGCGCACGACGCCGTTCCTGACCGCGCGCGTGTTCAAAGCGTACCTGCTGTGGCTCGGCGCGCTCGCGCTGGCGGACCGCCTCGTGCCCGGCGCGCACGTCCCGGGGACGGAGCTGCGCACGGGCGAGCGGCTGCAGTACAAGTTCAACGGCACGAACGTGATCGTCGTGCTGGCCGCGCTGCTCGCCGCGCGCGGCGTGGCGACGCGCTGGGAGCTGCCCGAGCTGCAGTTTGTCTACGACAACCTCGTGCAGCTCGCGAACGCGAGCATCGTCACGTCGTTTCTGCTGTCCGCGTACCTGTACGCGTCGAGCTTCTTCGGGCGCAAGCTGCTCGCGCTCGGCGGCAACAGCCACAACCCCGTCTACGACTTCTTCATGGGCCGCGAGCTGAACCCGCGCATCGGCAACCTCGACCTCAAGCTGTTCCTCGAGATGCGGCCGGGGCTGCTGCTGTGGGTGCTCATCGACCTCGCGATGGTGCACCACCAGTACCTGCGCTACGGCCGCGTCAGCGCGTCGATCCTGATGGTGACCGCATTCCAGACGTACTACGTCGTCGAGGGCACGTTCTACGAGCAGGGCCTCGTCTCGATGATCGACACGACCACGGACGGGCTCGGGTTCATGCTCGTGTTCGGCGACATCTCGCTCGTGCCGTTCACGTACTCGCTGCAGGCGCGCTACCTCGCGGACCACCCGACGACGCTGTCATGGCTGCAGATCGCGGGCATCACCGGCGTGTACCTGCTGGGCATCGCCATCTTCCGCCTCGCGAACAACGAGAAGAACAACTTCAAGCGCGGCATCGCCACGAAGCGCCTCAGCTACATCCAGACGCCGACGGGCTCGAAGCTGCTCACGTCGGGCTGGTGGGGCATGGCGCGCCACATCAACTACACCGGCGACTGGATCAGCTCGTGGGCGTACAGCCTGCCGTGCGGGCGCGCGCTGCTCCCGTACTACTACGTCGTCTACTTCGCCACGCTGCTCGTGCACCGCGAGACGCGCGACGAGGCCAAGTGCGCCGCGAAGTACGGCGCGACCTGGACGCGGTACAAGGAGCTCGTGCCGTACAAGTTCTTTCCGTACATTCTGTAAGCGCTACTACGCGGCGTGCCTACGTGCGGCTGCGGGCGCCTGCGTGCGCCGTCGCCACACACTGTCGCCACAGTACCGTCTCCACGGTACCGTCGGCACCTACTGCAGCTTCTTCTTCTCGCGCTGCGCGACCGCCACCGGGTCGTCCTTCTCGAGCACGGCCACGACGACGTACGCGATGACGACGGCGTTCGCGATGGCCGCAGCCGTCCCGCCGCACACGAGCGCGTTAAAGCCCGCGTGCCGCAGACCAAAGAACGCCAGCAGCGGCAGCGCCAGCATCGCCAGAGTGAACGCGGCCAGCGTCCGCACAACGCGTTTCGGAAGCTCGGGCTGTGACATGATGAGTAAGCGCGCGGCGCGCTGCGTTATTTGAGTACCGCGCGCGCGCGCGGTACCAACAAAATCCGCGCGGCCAATCCGGCGCGACATTGCTATTTCCTGGGTTTGCGCTCGCAATACGCTCTTTGCTTCTGCCTATATAATTTTATGTATATATAAAGCGTCTCAGTGTGATTTAACCAGTTTGTTTATAGGCAGTGGAGACGAGCCGGTGCTGCGCGACGCGTCGAGTCGCGCCGACCCCGCTAGGCCCGTTACCGACGGGTTCAGCCCTGGGTAATTCCTTGCTACTTACTCCGCTGCGCCTCTCGGCCGCGCCGGGCCCGCGGCTGGGCGCATCCGGGCCGCATCCTGCCTGCGTCGTGTGTTACTTAATTGTGGCCCATCGCCCAACCGCTACCAGTCTGTCCCGAGACCCGTGTCGGGACGCCGGCGGCGCCAGCCCCGTCGAATCCGGGCCAATTTGGGTCCTGCACCCCGGTTTTCCCACACACCCGCGGCGCGGCTCCGGGCGCGCGGGCCCGCGTGGCGCGCGCCGCGCGCATCCGCCTGCAGCGCGCGCATCGCCTAAGCAGAGCTTAAATCCCAGCGCACCCACGTAAGCGCTGTATGCCTCAGCCCCGCTGGTCGCGGAACCGCCAGAACTCGGGCTTCCGGACGGACGCGGAGACGTCCGGCCGGGCGCGGGCGCACGAGAAGGTGCTGCAGGCGTGGCGTGACGACGGCGCGCCCGCGCCCGCCGGCGTCGAGATGACGCTGGAGCAGCCGCGCGACGGGCGGCGGTGGAACCAGTTCGAGGCGAACCGGCAGAAGTTCGGCGTGCAGTCGACGTTCGACGAGCGGCTGTACACGACCGAGATCAACCGCGAGCACCCGGACTTCGCCGCGCGCGAGCGCCGCGCCATCGAGATCGCGCGCGAGATCGAGGGCCAGGCGCACGGCGGCAACGCGCACCTCGCCGAGGAGCGCAACACGCGCTACGACGACAGCGGCCTCGACGAGGAGGACAAGTACTCCGGCGTGCGCCAGTTCGCGCGCGACGAGGCGCGCGCAGCGCAGGAGCCGGACTACGTGCAGCAGCGCGAGCGCGCCGCGCGCCGCGAGGACGCCGACGCCGAGCCGCGCGCCGCGCGCCCGTTCAAGCCGAAGCACAAGTTCAACGTCTCGGCCTCGTTCACGTCGCTGCAGTTCACGCCGCCGCCGCAGTTCGGCGGCGTGCCCATGCGCCCGGCCATGCCCGTGCCGTACGGCTTCATGCCGCCGCAGCAGTACATGGTCCCGCTCCCGCACATGCGCTCCCCGCCGCCGGCCGCCGCGCCGCCGCGCGACGTGCTCCCGCTGGGCGACGCGTTCGACTACTTCGCGCAGCTGCGCGGCGCCGAGCCCGCCAAGCCGTTCAACACGCCGGTGAACTGGCACGGCGCCCCCAGCGTGCCGGTCCCGGAGCCTGCGGTCTCCATGCCCACGCTCGTCCCGCCGATCCCGTTCATCCCGATGAGCTAGAGGGGCTCTGTGCAGGCGCCGGCAATGCGTCTCCGCGCCGCGGCCACCGCGAGTCGCGGTCTCCCTTGCCGCGCACCGGCAGCCGCTGTATCTTGCGCGCTGGCGTTCGGCCGCCGGCGGCCGGGTCCACGCAGGGCCCGCGCAGGGCCCGCGCAGGTCATCGTGGCAGCTTCTGTGTGGTTCCTTACACGCCTATCTAAGTCTATACGTCTATCTACCACCAGCTCTATGTCAATGCATCTATTCGTCGTCGTCGTCCGTCGGGTGCACGCCGCGGTACGGGGACTGGATCTGGCTGTGGCCCGTGAACGGCTCGGCGTTCTTCGCCGCCAGCCGCTCGTCCGCAGCGGTCTCCCACTCGCGGCTCATCGTCTTGGGCTTGTCGGGCAGCGACATCCTGATAAGCGTGAACACGCCGCCGGCGATCGCGACGCCCAGCAGCGTGCCGAACACAATGCGCGCGACCTCGCCCTTCGGGTGGATCGGGCGCCGCGGGCCCCACTCGCCATACGAGATGTACCACGCGGCCTGCTTCTCCAGCGGCGTCAGCGTCTTCCAGTCCGCCTTCTGCCGCTCCGTGAGCGCACTCACAAGCTCGTCGCGCTCACCTTCCGTCATCAGCTCCCACCGCGTGTCCAGCTTGCGCAGCGTCGGCACGCTCAAGGGGGTCGAAGACACCGCCGCGGGCTTCGTTGCCGCGGCCGACGCCTGCCGCACGAAGCGCGCAGCGCCTAGAGTCCGGGGGTTTGCAATACTGCGTAGCATTTACGGGAGACTGCTTTGTCGCTTACGTATTTGCGGCCTCGTCACTGGCCAGCTCCATCATGTAATGCGCAGGCAGGGGGGCCTGGTTGGCTGCTAGCCGGGACAGCAGTTACAGGCCATGCAACATCCGTGCTGGCTTCGGAGCCCTATAGTATTTGCTGGCTACGGCGATTGTGCTTTGCGCTTGGTGTGCGCCAATGCGAGCGCGACGTCGGCTGGTCGTCATGTGCAAGCTGATTACTGTACGCATGCTGCTATCTGCGTTTGGACTTTCCACTGGGTTTTAAGACCTCACTAACCGGGAGTGTTTGACAGACAATCCGCTGCCGTCACACGGGAAAACAAAGCAACAAACAAAAACAGTTAGCTTTGGTCACCAAATATCGGTCTCATAACATTGGGTTGCATTGGATATCTGCTCTACCCACGCCGAGAAGCCTTAAGCACAAATTGTCTGCCACCGAAACCACGCGCCAGAGTTAGGTGTTATGCACACGTTGAAAACATGATTGATTGCTCCTAACCCTCATCGTGCAATGTCCGGGCTGGCTCGTTCCATAACATGCCTCTGGATGGAACGGTGTAATTCGTGAACCTGCACGAACGTGTGTGCTGTTCACCATGTCTACCAGCAAAATAATGTATGGTTAGTTTATTCAACTTAAGCAAATCTTCAATAGACCAAGGTCATCTTATCCGGCCTGAAGACTAGAATATTTAGTAAGAACTTCGTTAGATGTGCGTGCATTGTCCGTGCCCAAGTCGCCGTCAGTGCACACTGGTTTAGACTACGATACGCGGCTGTATCCTAAGTGGAGACGGAGTTAACTGTCCTCAGTACTTGAAGCTGTATCCATGAGACTAGAAGTGTGATCGCATAGCCTAGCCCTCCAATTTTCCGGCGTCTACGACGCATCCCCGAAGAGGATAATGTCCACAGCGGGGTAAGGGTAAATCGTATCCGCGTAGCCCCCGAATCGGCAGAGCTCGGGTCGTGTTATATTTGGATCTCACAAAGCTGCGCAGAAGCCTCTCTGTACGCAGGCCTGAGCCAGCATTGACAGGGCCCGATCTGTTCTGTCTGCACAACCACTTTTACCGATACTCACCCCATTTCTCGGAATGGGAAATGTGCCTATGGCGGGTAGATTAAGAATCAGAGAGTATTCTAGGGTTAGCGCATGCAAGCGCGATTTGGCAGAGTGACCACTCTCCGTTCAGGACAATCGAGCTGGATTGGCACCCAGAGAGGCCCTAAAATTCTGAATGGAGTTTAGACTACCGCCTCGCATCACAGAGAAACGATTCTTCGTGCTCTGAACCTTCTGTTAGCAACGGAACATGCAATACCAGCAGCTTTTTTCAGGCAAAGTGGCTACATGCCTCTCCCTGCCCTACTTAATACGTGGATTGTCTTTCGGTGAGGTATATAAGGAGTCCTGAATGGCCCTCTGTCCCTACCTGACGACACCATGATCTCCCACATCCTCAGCCTTGCCGCACTCGCTCACCTCTGCCTCGCGGATCGGCCTATTCCCGTGGCTCCTACGACGAGTCCTACACCGTACCCCGTCACAACCACGTGTACAAGCTCTTCCGTCTACACGTCTGTCTACACTAGCTTCTTCGAGTACGACTGCAGCTACGACATCTACACCGACGAATGGGTGATTGGCCCTGAGTACTTCGAGACCAGCTATTAGGTGATAGCGTATCATTAAGTTTGTGGTTTTAGGACAGATCTCCGCTGTAAACGGCCCAGTCGTGATTACCATCGATTTAACATTATTTTACACGCACTCTATATAATCTATCCTGACTCCAAATCCGGATTATTAGAGACCGTTCACGTGTTCGGGTTGTTGCCGCGGCATATACCCGGAGACTGAAGGGAGACTGGGCTTAGATCTAACAGCGACTGAACAGAGGCTGGATAGGGATGGCTCGCGCGTATTCTTGGCATGCTCTGTCGCGCGCGTAATGCTAACTAGGAGAAATAGTCTGAGCCACACATACGCGCCATTCCAGGACAAGTGTGGAGTATGAGTGCATCGGTATGTTTGTGCACACCGCACACTGTTTTTACGTCACTGCGCTTCTCGCTCGCCTAAACGCACGCCATAATGCAACAAGCTCAAGGCACCTACATACATAGAACTCGCGTAGCACAGAAAATTGTCCAGCACTCTATTTATATGGAAATTCATAAAACATCCTGCCAAAATTTAAAGCAATTGCAAGGGCGGCAGATGCTGTAGAAGTCTCAACGATAAGAACTAGTCGATTTTTATTCTTCCCAATAACTGACGACAGCACAGCATCTCTAGAGAATCTGCGCCCCGTCGGCAGGGTCTATTCTGCCAGCGCTGCGGTATGCCGAAACGGTCAGAGCGTGGCTTAGCAAACCACTGACCTAAGCATCAGATCGTCACATTAAATTGAGACGCAGCTCGTCCTCACGTAACCAGCTGCTGGTATTATTAACTCATCAGGCTTGCACGTTTGTCGGAGCCCTGGGATGTCCAGCTAGCAAGTGTCTACCCATTACGCATGTTGAAGGATGAAATGGCACAATTATCCGTCCCTCATAGCCGCCGGCAGCCGAAATTCGACCCGGATCTAGACCGGTTGGTCGACCCACCGGATTATAGCATCTATGATCCACAAGCGGACTTATCCAACATCGTGATGTCGCCATACTCGTTCACATACACGAATACGATCAACGACCTTCTTTTCACGCGACTCGTGGCCATGCAGAAGGCTGCAGAAGGCGGTGAAGGGAGCGAGCTCGCAAACGCATTGCTGTCGTTGCCCGCCGAATTGTACCGCGGCTCTGATCTGAATTCACTGTACACGTTGCTCAAGGGCAATACGCGCATCCTCTCTTTGCTCACTGACCCATACATGGATTTCGTCGACAGAGAACAGGCGCCAACGCATCCACCTCCTATACAGCGCAGAGCCATCTCAATGACGCTGGATCCGAGGGTGGCGATCGAGCTTGGCAAAGAGAATGCCGACAAGATCTTGGGGATCCCTACTCCTCTCCAGCACCTCTCATCCAAGGTGAACCTTGGCCAAGCCGTGCTTATTACAAAGTCGGCAGCTCCGTTCAAGGTATCGACATTGAACGATCAGGCGTGTCGACTGTTCAGCATCGCCAAGAGCGACGCCCAGGACAGCCTGAATATACTCGATTTCCTGCCCGTCCAATCGCACTCATACCTAATCGACTTGGTTGTGAACCAACCCAATATGAAGATAAAAGCAAGCGGGTTGATTGTTGAACTCAAGGATTCATCGAAGTTGGTCAGTCTATGGGTCGAGACCATCAGCCAGGACCTACTTGTTTGGGCTCTCGAGGAAGTTCCGGTTCACGATTCTGTGCCGCGATTCTTCGTAGCCAGGGGACCTTGTACGTCGTATACGACCCTTGACGGGGAGATTCTGCTTCACTCCACGAAGTTCGAGACTAAGCCAAGAAGCATTGCGTGCCTGGTTGCCCTTGGCCCTGACTTATACATCAAAAACTACAATCACCAAGTTTTCGAGTTGATGCTCGGATATTCCCAGTTTGAGCTCGTAGGAAAACACGTGGCAAAAGTCTTGCCACAGTTCATGGAATTCTGGCCATTCATAGAGCATAACTGCACCACCCCCGGCGTCGTGTTTCCGGAGCATCTTTTTCGACGGTTTGTAGGAGTTTCGCCGTCCAGTCCGCGATTCCTCTCGCCAAATCCGCCCCGCGACCCTAACGTCTCCGTGTACGCTGTGAACAAATTTGGTGTGAAGGTGTGCGTAGATATACAGCTGCGCGTGGTGAGCCCTGATCTGTTGGTTTTGTGGATCACCTATACCCACCAGGACCCGGACTATCAAGATACCATAGACTCGCCTAAACAGCTCTCGGTGCCAACCATTGACTTCCCTAGTGATGCCGACAACGAAAACCGTCACAGCATAGATGATTCAAGAGATGTGGAGATGTCGGGTGCCTCAAGTGATTCACTAGATCAGTTTAGGCAACATAAACCCGCGGAGGGGTTAGAGGCCCGGGTGTCTAGTATTTTTGAGGAGGGACTGGACAAGAGACGAAAGTCAGAGGCTTCGCTAACGACTGTCTGGTCATCGTCTTCTATTGCAGCTTCGCTGCGGTGCTCTCCGGAGCCAAATATGATCCCTCGCCAGGCTTTAGACGACATAAAGGTCGGGTCAATGAAGCGTACAAAGAAGATCAGCCAGTACGAACTCATCCGAGAGCTAGGTCACGGATCGTACGGTGAAGTTAAGCTAGTTTGGGATCCGACGAAGAAATTCGTGATTGCTATCAAATCCATCTACAAAGACCGGATCCTCGTAGACACCTGGTCCAGGGACCGCGAGCTTGGGGTCATCCCCAACGAAATCAAGATTCTGAACCAGCTTCGAAGAGTACCTCATCCTAACATTGTTGACTTCCTGGACTACTTCGAGGATACTTCATGCTATCACATGGAAATGGTACCGCTGAGTCTGACCAGAGTGCTGGATTTGTTCGACTTCATCGAACTCAAGCATGCTCAAACTGCGCAGGTGCAACTGCTCCTCATATTCCAGCAGATCGTTTCTGCCGTAGCCCACATTCATTCTCTCGGCATCGTTCACAGAGACCTTAAAGATGAGAACGTCATTATCGACAACAACAGGTTCGTAAAGCTGATTGATTTTGGTTCAGCTGCGTATACCCGACAGGGTCCGTTCGATGTGTTTGTCGGTACAGTTGACTATGCAGCTCCCGAGATACTCTTCGGCGAGCCTTACGAGGGTCGAGCGCAGGACAATTGGGCTTTGGGAATCTTGTTGTACACCATCATGTTTTGCGAGACCCCATTCAGAAGCCCTCAGGATATAATGAACGCTTCGCTCCCGCAAAACATGCTCTGTCTCGGGAAATCTCTGATCGACAAGCTACTCAAGAAAAACCCCCATGAGCGTGCTTCGGCTGCAGAGGTATCTGTTGAGATCAAGCAAATAATTTATAACGAAGTTAGTTAGATATCCATACCTATCGCTTGCAAAAACAGTTCCATCGCCTGCGCGGTAGAGTCGCGTACCAGTAGTGATTGCATGGCACTAGAGCTAACGGTTGTATATGTTGTGCTATCATTAAGATGAAGTATGTAATGAAATCTTCCTGATACTAGTACACTCTTTTAGCGGCCCTGCCCCTGAACCAAGCCAGGAAAGTGCCGTCGATGAGACTAACATCGCCAAAGTCACCCAAAAAGTACCGCAGCAATGAGCAGCACACGGCAGCAATGATTGATAGACCAAGGAGTGCTACCATGACCATGTTGCTATCACGATATCCCGTGGCTGCGTCCGACGGCCAGCCGCTGTACAACGCGTACGAAGTGGTGACAGAACCCAGGTTTCCTAATCCTGAAATTAAAGCTGTGGCCATCGCGACTCCGATATCGCCATGCCTCCTCCGGAAGATACTCGCGCCCCAGGACATTGTCGTTGGCACCGTAGCTCCGAGTCCAAAGCCGCAAAGCTGAAGCCCACCCCACCGCGTCCAGCCGCCGCTGGCGAACGTGGTGACAAACAGGCCACATATGATGATCGAGGTAGAAAAGGAGAACACGAGTCCCCTATGCTGGGGGAAGTAGTCAGCCCAAGGTGTCACGACCAGAATTCCTCCCATGTCGAACAGCCAGATAGGCGCCGAAAGAAGCGACAAAGTGATTGGTGACCACGCTGGATTGATGCTGGTCAAAATCGTCGTGGCATAGTTCTCAATTCCAATGCCACAGCCGACAACTCCAAAGTACATCATAATCAGCGGCCAGATCCTGACGTCCTTCAGGACCCCGAAGAATTTGGCCCAGCTCCAAGTGCGATCCGCGTCGATCCTTTCCTGCATATCCTGAGCATGGAGTGCGGCATCAGCGTCAGTCAGAGGGTAGATCCGGGTTCCGGTAGGGCGTCCCGGCAGCCAGAAGTAGAGGATGATGCCGTAGAAAATGGTGACGCTGCCATACACGATGAAGTTCCACTGATATCCTGTGTATCCCCTGTGACCATCAAGTTTCTGGAACGCGGCACCTAACAGCCCCGCCACGGCGGCAGAGATCTGAGCGGCAGTGAAGTAGTAACCAACACGGCTGACTGCTCTGTGATCCGGGTACCACATTGAGATGTAGTATGCCATACCCGGCCAGACGCCAGCGCTTGCCAGCCCAGCAAAGAACTTCTGAGCTTTGAGCCCTGACGCATTCTTGACAGCAGCCAGGCAGGCAGCCACAACACCGATGGTAATAATAATGCGGCTCATCCAGGCGTGCGGTGCGACCTTGAACAAGCAAAGATTCATGGGAAGATCGAAGATGATGAAACCGACGTAGTTGAGTGCCGTCGCAGTAGAGACATCGTTGGACGTCAGCTTGAGCTTCTGAATGATGCTGTGGCCAACGTTCTTGTTCATAGTTAAGGCGTTGCCGTAAGCAGCACTCGAGTAGCTACTCAGGAAATATAATATCCAGAGAGCAGGGATAATGCGCATATCCAGCTTTCGGTAGATGATGTCCAGGCGCTTGCGATTGACCCTCTGCTCCTCTGTGTCAACGAAGCTTGAGCCGGTCTCGGGTACCTTATCAATGCTCTCGTCGGCTGCATAATGAACATTGACGTTGCCCTTGGTGTCGTCGCACGAGGGCGGCCGACTGGTGGCGAGACTGGTGACGGGGGAAGCGGATGCCTCAGGCGCTAAAGTCATATGATCCTTATTGGACTAGCAGCTTGTGAATTGTGCTTCTCGTGAGGTGCAAGTGTACCTTATATACCGTTCCCCCTACCCCAAAAAGTCAAAAATGAGTAAAAATGCATATGCAATCATATTTGTCATTTGGATGTGCAATCCGTGCATAAAACGCATAAATTCGTATTATTAATATATATGTAATATGATTATTTGAGTCGCATAGCGACTTTTCACCGCCATTATTCTGTCGACTGACGGCGTCCCCTATACCTAAGGTACCAATACCCAAACCCCAAAGAAACGACCAGTAAAGAAGCCAGCGGAGAGGCGTAATAGGGTAATCCAGTTTTTGTTTTCGGAGGTGGAACCCATGGAAATACCAGCATCATAAAATTGCTGGCGAGAAACACCGCAATAGCTGCAAGCGGTGCTCTATACTTCTGGCTCGCGATCCAGTTGTATTTATCCGGTGACCTGTGAACGAGAACCAGACCGATCGTAATCGCAGAAGCAAAGATGGCCACTGGATATGTGCTTACATCAACGACAAAGTTGTAGATGTCGCCTGCAGGCGGAAGTGTCAGCGTCAACACGGTCATGACGAAATGCAACCCTAGCGCAGCTGCTGGTGTGCCCCATGGGCGATCTGAGGCCAAAAATGCCGAGAAGGGCAGGATGTCATGTTTTCCAATCTCTTGTACAACTCTGCTCAGCGCATAAGTCACTACCAAGATGTTCCCCAAGTTAGACCCGCATATAACAAGCGGAAGCAACCGCGATGCAGCTGATTTTCCGAAGAGCTTGAGCAGGAATATGCCCGCGATAAGAACGCCTGACTCTGCAACATCCTCCTTATAGACTGCTGCAAAGTAGGCGTAGTTGCAGAGGGTGTAAAGAAGTGTTATACCCACCAATGCAATCACGCCCGCGCGCTTGATCGTCTTTTCGGGGTTAGCGATTTCCCCTAGTACCATGTTACACGTCTCCCAGCCTCGGAAAGAGTACGAAACACGCATCAGCGCTACGCCGATGTTGTATAAGCCACCTCCAAAACCGTCATTATGCCACAGATCGTCGCCAAAATTGTGCTCGGCGACTTTTCCATCGTCGACGTTGATGATTTTCAGGGCCAGAAGTGGACCACAGAAAGCAATCAAAATCAACACAAACACCTTGGCGAAGCCCAACACGTTAAAGGCAGTTCTACCAGCAGCAGGAAACCGCGCGTGAAGCAAGCACACCAACGCTATCGTGGTGCACCCTATCAGCTTGGTGCGTCCAATTTCAGGTTCCAAGCCGAGACCCAGTTGCAGGTAATTGCCAAAGGCGAAGGTGTTCGAGGTGCTGAAGCTTAAGATGGCAGTTGAGACGCTAAACACCGTGAGCGCCAGTTGTTGTGGTCGATGAAATACTCTATCCAAATAATTTTTCTCTCCCCCACTATAAGGCATCTGTAGGCCGTACTCTAGGTACACGCTGAATCCGCATGACGCGACGAACCCTCCAATGACCCACATTACCATCGACCAGCCAACGCTTCCCGTGGACTGGTAGATCGAGGAAGGGATGGAAAATATGCCAGTGCCGATCATCCGGTTCAATATAAGGAACACAGCAGAGGTTAACCCCAAGTGGCGTTTAGTCGTGGACTCAGGGCGAAGGTGCCCTTCCAGGCTCATAATATCATACTCAGCGTCCGAAATGAGCGTTAGCTGCGACTCGGGGTCTGCAGGCATAGTATACTATCGAACTACCAGTAGTGCGGTATCTAATTGACAGACACTGATAACGATTAAGGGGCAAGGGCTTGATGATACTCACGCGTCAGCACGAGCTCGGTCCTGCAGGCCGCCTAAATGCAGGGGATATGAATTTAAAGAAGTTGTAGCACGTAAATATCATGCAGAGAACGAAGAGCCGTGATTATTGATCTTCACGATATTAGAAACGCAAATAGATCCAAGTCACGGGCAAGCATTGCCTTGTCAAGAGGACGGAAGAATCACTGAAGTACCACCTACAGCAGGTAACGCAAGCATTTCGGCATTCCACTCAGCGTCTGGTTTACTTCGCATCGCTATGCTTTCGCCGTCGCTGACGCTTGCACCGTCCTGGCTGTCATTCCGAGTGTACACAGCGAGTACCACGGCGAGAACAATCGCTGTAGAGCTCAGGCCGAGCGCAAAATACATGCAGCTCCTATGCACCCGCAAAATATCGTTAGGATGCCGTTTCAAAATCTGGCCTTCGATTGTCGCCGAAATGCCTAAAAATAGGGACATGCCATACATGATCATTGTGTTCAGGAGCGAGCCAGCCAGCCCCTGGAACTGTGGAGGGAGACTATCGCTGAGAATAATCGAGCCAGCAGGAAAGCTCCAATCCATGCCCCACACCCCCAGAATCCAAATTCCCATCGATATCTGGAAATACGACTGGTGCACCGGCATCTCTAACAGCATGACGTCGCTGCACATGAACACGACCATGGAAAAAACCAGCAAATACTGAGCTCTGATCCTGGAGATGAGGTACCCGCAAACGAGAGCCGCAGACGTGCCAGATACGAGCACTGGCGTCAACGAGGCACCAGCTTGGATGGGATTGTAGCCGCGCAATTCCTCCACGAAAACAAAAAACCGGAAGAACAGAATGCCAAACGAGCCCCAGCTGAAAAACAGGATGAGGAGCGTGAGCAGGAGTCGCAGGCTGCCCATAACGAGAGGCGGGACGAGCGGGTTTGAAGGAAAGCGCCGTTCGTATACAAAGAACACGGCAAACAGGACGACACTGATCACCAGCAAGGCAATGATATAGGACGTGTCCCAGCCCACTGCTGGCGCTTGGTTCCAAACAAAGTTGAACAAAACAAGAGCGCTGACACCAATGCCACAACCGATCCAGTCGACGGCGACCTTCTGTCCTGTGAGCTTTGCATGGGGGCGGATGTAAGGGATGCTCCACCAAGACAACGCTGCGCTCAGCGCGATCGCGATAGCGTAGTGGTAAAACACCCACTCCCACTGGGTGGTGGTTGTTCCAATCCACCCCGCTATAATGGGCCCCAGAGCGCCACCCAGCGGCGCACTGAGTCCGATCAGAGAAAAAACGAAATGCTTCCGCCTGCTCCCGGGTTTATATACCCGTCCCGCGGCGCCCATGACATTGGGCAGGACGAAAGCCAGGCCTGCGCCCTGCATTGCTCGGCAAACAATGAAAAATGTGGCCGTGCTCACGTAGCCCGCTACGCCGGCCAGAATGCTCCAGACACAAGTCCACGCGTACCCGCACATGATGGTCTTCTTGAGGCCGTAAATGTCGCCGATCCGGCCGCTCATGAGGATGAGAGTGCCTTGAGCTAACGAGAAGCTGGACATGTACCAGGTCTTCTGGCTCTCGTTACTGTCGTAGTGTTTTGCTAGCACCTGGAGTAGGGGAAGACACACATTAGAGGACGCCTGCGTGAGGACTTGTCCCAGTAGCACGCTTATAATAAAAACATACTCCAGCTTCGGCTTCTCTGCAAAGTAGCGGCCATCTGTGAACCTGTCTGACGGAAGAGCCTGGTCATCGCCTATTTCCTCGCCACCTGACTGCCGGGAGCGGGCCGAGTCTATGCTGCGCCGGTCAATGAACCCAGGTGCTCCCAGCGGCTCGTCATGCAATGAGTCTAGATCTGTAGCCGAGGCTGTGCGGATTATTGCCGGGATTTTGGCCTTCAAGTTCGCTATTCGTGTAGGCATTTTTTGGGCGGTCTAAAAAAAGCGAGCTTTGGACAGGCAATGGCAGACGGGAATTGAACAATCGCGCGAACTCAGTTGGATAACAGCCTAGTGGAAGAATAGAGCTCAGAGTAGCAATCAGCTGCGGATATAGCAGGCTGAGCACTCTCGTGCTGTGGCTGTGACTTATCGCCAAACAAAATTCCCGCTATATAGTACACGTGATACTGCATCGAATAGGGTTGGCTTATAGCGAACGACGAGTGACATAAAGTGCGGGGAGAGCCCAGATAACGTACTCACAAGGCCGGCCGCGTCATTGCCTTTCCAGGCCGCTCGCGTTCGCTCATTGAGGCAACTACAGGCAATTATGTGTTATATAAGCGTCATTGAATTACGCGGAGCTGAGTGACGAATTTTGGCGGCCTACGTCGCATTTATAAGGATACGTTTAAGACAGGGATCACCAGTTACGGATATTAGGGGGACACCACGTCGATAAAGGGTGCTGGCTTGCTCGCGGGACTCCAGCTTAGTCTCAAAATTAAGAACCACCAGGACCCACAGCGCGGTATCGCTAGCTAGTGCTTACACTGCGGGGTCGCGACATATCAATGGTGGTGCGTCCTGTCGCGCTCGGCGTCCTTGACCAGTTTTTCGTTCACCGGAAGACCCTTTCGGCGTCGAACCTGATTGACGTAACCGAGTGCCAGGTTTTCGCGGTCTGCGACCTCGCCGAGATCCTCGAGCTCCTCCTCAGTAGTCGGCACCCAGAAAGGGTCCTCTTCGAGTAGTTTATAGCCAGCAAACACGAGCTGGGGGTTAGCGGCCCCACTTGTCCGTTTTCTAATCTCCTCGCTGAACCCCAGGCTCTCCACGACGGGCAGCTCTGCCTGAATTTGGAAGAAGGGAGTGCCTTCTTTGAGCTCCTCGGTGATCACCTTGCCCCTGCGCCGCGTGATCACGCCGTACAGCTTCCCTAGCACCTCGGTACTGGCCTGAATCTCGCACAGGTACTCGGCCAGCATGATGCGCGGGCTCCAGCGGCGCATTAGTTCCAGGATGGCTCGCTTGGTGGACGAGATTAGGCGCCGCTGCGCGATGGAATTAGAGCCGCCTGCATCGTTGTGCAGATTTAGAATGGTCACCTCGACGTCCTGAACCGGCTCTTCCATCAAAGGGCCTTTGGCCATAGCCGCGCGGAAGCCGGCGACGATGCTCTGCGTGCCCAGCTTCTTGAATTTGAGCACGCTGTCCGGTGTTGCGTCGAGGAGCCGGTTGCCCTGCTCCGAAACGATCGCAGAATCGTCGCCTGCTGCCTTTCCACTTGACGCACCAGGCGTCTCTTTTGAGCCAAGGTTCTCTTCTGTCTTCGCTGGTTTTATAGGGCTCACCGAGAGCGTCAGATGACACCCGCCGACGTCGATGCTGAGCGTGTTGCCCTCAGCCTCGCAGGGAGCGAGGATCGTCTCCTTGAACGGCACAATCGGAGACGAGACGTCGATTGGGACCCGCGCGTAACGCGTTTCCAAGTCGTTCAGACACCGCTCCAGATGAAGCTCGCCCGAGGTCGCCAGAATAAACTCGCCGAGCTCTGAGATCTCAAACTCGACGCTGGGATCCGAGACGTTGAGCATCCGGAGCCCCTCTTCGACAGCGTCGAGCTGGGTGGGATCCTGCGGCTCGACCGCGACTCTGAGGATCGGCGCGGCTATTCTAGCCGAGCGCGCGAGGTTCGGCCCCACGATGCCCAGGCTCACGAGCGTGCCGCTCTTGATGATGTGGTCGTCGAGACCGCCGAATCCAACAATCGCACCGGGGCCCGCCCGGTCGATGGGGATCAGGTCCCTGCCCATGAAGATGAACAAGGAGGCGATTTTTACGGTTTTGCAGTGGTCTTCCGGATCGGCCGGGTCGTACCGCGGCCCTAGGAGGTTCAGTTCCATGCCTGGAACGAACGTCCCGCTGAAGACGCGCGCGAAGCCAATGAGAACGGACTTCTCGTCCTTGTCACCGGTGCTGCCGTGGAGCCGCAGCGAGGAGAGGCGGTCGCCCAAAGCGCCAGCGCTTGACGCGACCAGGGATGCAGGCACGCTCACGACTTTCGAGATGTAGGCCAGATTAGGCCCCAGCGAGTCCGCCGCGGCGACCGACGTCTTGAGGCCCTCATCGACGAGCTCGCTATGCGGCGTGTTATCCAGCAGCACGTGCATGCGGCGGCCCTGCGCAGCGACCGGCGACGGCAGCGAGATGAGGCACGAGATGATCGCGCGCGATATTGGGATCCACTGGTGGAACACCGACTTGACGTCCGTGAGGTCGACGTTTTTCAGGCTGAGGGCCGCGCTGATTTTGCGGATCTTGTCCTCGTCGGCGTACTGGTACGCCTCGTACACGGCCCAGAGGTTGTCCATGATGAACTGCTGGAAGAGCGACTTGCGCTTGGCGTTGACGCCCTTCACCACGCGCTTCGTTTTCGGGTCCAGGTAGTACTTGCCCCAGAGGAACCGGGCCAGCTTCGCCTTCTCGACGCCGAGCTTCTTCTCGTAGATCGCGGCGAACTGGTGGACGGTGAAGCCGAAGCCCTGGATGGCGCTGCAGAAGACGACGTTGTTGTTCGCGGGCTCGAAGTACAGGGTGTCGTCGTTGTCCTCCTCGGTGGCCATGCGGCGCCCGACGTAGAACTGGCCCCACACGGCGTTGACCTGCTCGACGAGCTTCTCGAGGTGCTCAGCGGCGTCGGCCGCGCTGAGCTGCCACTCGTAGAACAGCTTGTCGATTTTGTTGATCACGAGGATGGACTGCAAATCCTCGTCCCAGGCCTGCTTCAAGGCGTTCACGGTCTGGCTGCAGACGCCCTCGAGCGCGTCGACGAGCACCATGCAGCCGTCGCACAGGCGCGAGGCCTGCGTGACCTCGGAGCTGAAGTCGACGTGCCCCGGGGAGTCGATGAGGTTCACGACGTACTCCTCGGTCTGCGTGCGGAAGTAGAGCGAGATGGCGCTCGCCTCCATCGTGATCCCGCGCTCCTGCTCGTCCGGGCGCGAGTCGAGGTATCGGATCTCGCCCTGGTGCGCGTGCGAGATGATGCCGTTGCTCGCCAGCAGGCAGTCGCTCAGGCTGGTCTTGCCGTGGTCGATGTGTGCCAGGATGCACACGTTCCGGATGCTGCGCGGCGCGTTTTCCAGCCGGCACAGGCTCTTCGGATCGGCCGGCATCGTCCCGTTACGTAAAGGCTTGGCGATGAGTAAAGACGCGCTGTTTACGCCTGGTTCGCGCCTTTTAAGGGCCGTTCAGAGGCCGTTCGCGGGCCATTGAGACGACACTGGCGCACCATTAGGGCGCCGTTCGAGTCTACTGGCCATTTCGGGCACCCATGCATGCGCATAAATGTATTGTATAATTCTATGATACGGAACGTGCGCGGGGCGCGCCGGCCAGGGACGCCCGCCTAGCGAGGCGCGTCTATGCTTTTTTTGCTCAGTTAGGCTGCAGGAACTTGTAGTTAGAGAACGTCGACTGGTCGTCCAGGTCCTCGGGCTCGCTGCCCTGCTCCATGGGGTCGTCGCGCAGGCTCACGGTGAACTCGAGGTCCTCGGCGGTGATGGTGTCGTAGGCCCTGTACACCATGAGGAATGCAAAGAGGTTGCACGCGGTGCCGAAGAAGACGCCGTCGATGTAGTGGCGCACGGCGTTGCAGATGAGGAACCCGAACGCGTACATCAGCAGCTGCCCCGACACGAGCGTGAACAGCGCGAGCACGTACGTGCCGAAGGCCCACCAGTTCTTGAGCATGAACGCCGAGAGGTACAGCGAGAACAGCGTGTAGAAGAACAGGAACACGGCGTTGATCACGTACAGCACGATCATCAGCGCCGTCGTGTTCTGCGGGTTCAGCGTCGACGGCCAGCCGCTGTTGCCGCCGTTGAACGTGAGGATCGCGATCACAAACGTCGTCAGGCCCCACACGCAGCTGGTCGCGCGCAGGCCCCAGATGCTCTTGCTGTTGCCGTCCTCCCAGAGCTGGTAAAAGAGCAGCGACGTGCACAGCAGCTGCATGATCACGGCGCTCGAGAACCCGCACTGTATTGCCACGAAGTACGGGTACGACGCGCTCACCGCGGGCGACACGCCGGCGTCGGTGATGAGCGACCACACCTCGAGGAAAAAGAACATGTAGAAGAGGTCGAGCATCTCGCGCCGGCCGACGGCCGTGTACTTCCCGTAGATGTTATAGATCGCAATGCCGATGACGACGATGCCGCCAAGGTGCAGAAACAGGTTGCCCACGCCGAATATCATCGTGTTGGCGATCATGATCGAGCGCGGAAAACATCGCGAAATCATGCCTTGGCCGAAAATCGTCGTCTCGCCGTAGGGCCCCACCAACTGACATAGCGGAATGTCAGCACGGCTGCAGATCAATTCAAAGGACCCAAAGGCCATGGACGTCTGCTAGTTCAGCGGCGCCGTTTTCAGTCGCGAGCCAAGTTCAATAGTGGATCACGTGTGCGTCTGTTGATTATATGCGAATTACGTGTGGCGGCTAAGCCTATTATTAGGCGCGCCCTGCGGTAGCGCGCGCCTTACACGAGCCGAACTGCGCGATAACCGGACGCCCAGCAGGTCTCACTTGCCCAGACAGTGGACCGCCGAGCTTGTTCCCCCAGACTTGATGCGGTGTCGATGCCGCGCGTCGTGTGGCGCCAGTACCTTAGAAGCATAACGACGTGGTCGATTAGCAGCATCCCATGTAGACGTTCGGCTATATCCCATTCCCGTCCTAATCAATGGGATGGCATCGGGCACAACTCGCTTGAAAC
Organism: Starmerella davenportii; assembly: GCA_030579095.1. Taxonomy (NCBI): domain Eukaryota; kingdom Fungi; phylum Ascomycota; class Dipodascomycetes; order Dipodascales; family Trichomonascaceae; genus Starmerella; species Starmerella davenportii. The sequence goes on from JAKUAD010000043.1 coordinate 31,889, forward strand.
TCGCAAACAAGTCCTACAATACTCACGACGCGGTCGGGTATACTGGTAAGACCCAGAGTTACCGCTGCAAGGGTCGAGATTGCAAATTCAGGGCACCTAACCGGCAGTGTGGGTGAGTGGTTTTAAACCGACGCCCTGCTAAGGCGTTGCCCTTTGGGCGCGCAGGTTCGAATCCTGCCGCTGTCGTGCATCCTTTTTTGATATTTTCTGCGTCCAAGAACTAAAATAGTCGATGTCGCGCTTTTAGGACTGTCAATCGCTGCGCGCGTCTTGGAACTGCCATTTGTGGTCTCGTCCCACAAACCTTACCCACGGGAGCGTAGTCCTCAATGGCGAGCGGTTCCAGTCTCTCCCACCGCAGCCAGCCGCACGTCCTTTGTCAATGGCCACGATGCACAGCTGAAGTGCGCTCCATCTCAGTCCTTTTCCCGCGGCCAGATGGCCTTAAGTATTTAACACTCACTAACCGCATGCGTAATTTTTTTGCCAGACTTATATAATTCTTTTATCCAGAGCAGTCCGGATGGCTTTGATGCCAAACATCGCCAAGGGGAGGGCCCTGTACGAGCGTTTGGGCTCCCCCAAGACGGTAGTCGCGCCAATGGTTGACGCTAGCGAGCTGGCCTGGCGCACGCTGTGCAGACAGTACGGTGCGGAGCTGTGCTATTCCCCGATGTTCCACGCGCGATTGTTTGGAACCACGGAGAGCTATAGACAGAATCAGCTGTCGTCCGAGGATTTCCAGGGAGTAGATACGCCGCTGGTGATTCAATTCTGCAGCAACAAGCCGAACGAACTTGTTGACGCAGTGAAACTGGTCAAGGGCCGCTGCGATGCCGTGGATCTCAACCTTGGTTGCCCGCAAGGCATTGCCAGGAAGGGACACTACGGCGCCTTTCTGATGGACGAATGGGAGTTGGTTGCCAGTCTGATAGAGGCGGTCAATACCCAGGTTCCAGACGTTCCTATAACCGCGAAAATCCGGGTCTTCGAGGACAGGGAGAAAACTTTGGCCTACGCCAAGCGCCTACTGGAGGCGGGCGCGTACTGGCTCACCGTACACGGCCGTACGCGAGAAATGAAAGGACAGCAGACGGGGATGGCAGACTGGACTCAGATAGAGTATCTGCGGAAGAATCTGCCCGAGAACCTGGTCTTGATTGCAAACGGCAATATCATATACAAGCGCAACATCGAGGAATGTCTGCATGCCACAGGGGCCGACGCAGTAATGATCGCGGAGACAGCGCTGGCGTACCCTGCCATCTTTTCAAAGCCTGTATCCGGAACGCCTAGCGTCGAGGACTACCCTCGCGTGGACCATGTCCTCCGCGCCTATTTCGAGATTGTGAAGAAGACGCCAGGACACGCCACTGCAGTCGCAGTGAAGACGCACATGTTCAAGCTGCTGCGCACCTTTTTCATCAAAGAGACCGATATTCGCAATAAGCTCGGTCCCGTTAAAAGCGGCGACAACGAGAAATTCGAGGAAATTGTTAAAGACGTCGAGGACCGCGTGCAGAGCCTCCTGGAGGCCAGCTCGCCTGAGGATACAGTCCGGATAGAGGGGGACTATGTCCGAGTGCCGCACTGGCGAACGCAGCCTCTGTTCAGAGTGGTGGATGGTGTGGCCAGCAACGGCGAGGTGAGGTCGGAGGAGAAGGTGAACGCGAAGCGCCTGGCAGCCAGCGATGAAACCGCGGCAAAGGCGCAGGAAATTAAGCGCCGGAAGACGGTCGAAGCATGAGCGCCGTTTAAAAGAGTTGAACTGCTTGTGCGAATTATGCCCTTCCGCCGCAATGCACGGGTTCTTCCACCTCTCAACCTCCTGCCTTAGTTTTCTGGGTAGGGCGTTGCCGCTACGCGAGCTGTAAACATGCGAATACTAAGTAATAGGGCAAGGTTGTATTTGTTTACATTTCGCCCCTCCCTCACACTATTCTGAAAGGCCCTCTCTGTACCCAATGTTTGATACTGTACCCATCTGTGACTGCTGGCGTCGGTTCGCCCAGCGTAAAGGGAAAGATGTGTCGTCCAGCGCGCTTCCCACCATCAGAGTGGACGAGCTCAACGACTTCATCTATGCGTTTGCTGACGCCTGGGAGGGGGAAAACGGCATCACAGGCAGTGTAGAGAAGGACTGCGATGCCGTTCTGGGCCTTCTGTTCGTCCTGCGCGCCACTGACAGTATAGACGCGTTTCAATTCCGCTCCAACCTCGAGGAATTGAAGTATACGTGCGAGAAAATAGGGAAGCTAGGCTACCTCGTCTTTTTCATCGACGTGTACGCCTACCTGTTCTGCAATTCCTCTGCTGGACTCAAGCTGATCAATTCCAGTACGACCGGCAAGAAAGTGCACAGCCCGAGTGTCAGCGAGCGTAGCCTGGGTATCCATTCACTTTGCGACTACGTACGCGCCGGGGCGGCCCTGCACCGCACTAAAATGTACGACCTGACCGAACAGGAGAAGCTCGAGCTGGCTACTTTGGTGGCGCCCTACCGGTGTAGTTCAGAGCCTGCGCTTCAGAACATCGCGCGCGAGGTTTTGGTGAAGTGTACGCCCGATATCGAGAAGGAGTTCAAGAGCAACCTGGCGGAGGCAACCCGAGCCGCTCGGAAAATCATTAAGACACACTACGTCAAGTGAAAGCAAATGTGAAGCAGTCAATTGATATGAGTATGTAGTATTTATGAGTGTAATCGATTGTGTTTCGAGCCAAAAAGCCTAAATGGTCATATACGCTACAAGGGAGCAGCTGTGTACTGCTCTCAAAACCACTGTGAGTGATGTGTTAAGATCTCTGCAACAAGATCGAACGCGCCTAGGCGCGACAACAGTGGTAGACGTGCAGAGGATACCTGAGAATAGGTATATATAAACAACTGGATATCCAACATACAAGCAAGCACTGATGGGTTAGTGGTATACTGGGTCGTTGCCAAAAGCTAATTCGACCCGACCCCGGTTCGATTCCGGGTCAGTGCATTTTTTTATTTGTTTTGTTCAAATACAATTGTCGTTGCTGAATCTAATCGCGGGTGAGCAATTTTCCTGCGTTTGAAATCATTATTTTTAGGTGTCTTTATTTCAGAGCTTTCAGGGCGCATTCGCCGCGTTACCACGAGCTAGGTCTATGTACTGGATTCGAGCCAAGAACAGACGCGCGCGCTAGAGAGTATTGATAAATGGAATGGCGTGCTCTTAATAATTGCCTTCCGCCTCCAATAGGGTCTCAGCAGCGCAATTTAAGAAGGCCAGGTTATGCGATGACGACGTATATCCGCGGTCTCGCGAGACTCACGCCGCACTCCGGAACCGCTTAGCTAGCTGATATCCACAGTCTAACCCAAACGCGACATGTGCAATTCTCGGCCCTACACATCGTCATCAAAAGGCTGGTTATTAGCCCAAGATATCCACCGACCGTGAGGAGAGAACAGGTCATGCAAATCCAGGGAGGCTCTGGATTAGGGCGTCGACGCCCATCGTAAACAGCACGTTATCGATCGTTTTTGTGTCCGGCCCGAATAATGGGTTTTTGACGACGTATTCAAGATAGGGCCCGTCGTAGATCTGCCGCAGCTCGCTTACAGCCGGTCCAACTGTGAGATCTGTGAACAGCACAAGCTTCAGGTTGGACGGGGTCTCGAAGTAGTGCGCCTTGTATAGCGAGGTCGAATACGTGAGGAAGCTATCGCTGTCCGTGAGGTTGCGCGCGATGTTGCGCAGCGACAGGCAGATGCCGAAAATTAGTTTCGACAGGTCGTCGTTGGACGTGCGCGGCTTGGGAGTCGGCTCTTTGTGCCATTCGCGCCGGAACACACAGTCGCTGTGCCTGTCGAAGATGTAGAACGAGTAGATCATCTCTAATTACATAACCAGCTGTGTGCGACTTAGCAGGCGGCAGCGCGGCAGCGCGCGGTGGACTAGACTCAGCCGGACGCAAACGGCGTCAATTCGCGTTGAATGTCGACTCCGAGCGCCAGGACGACTTCTTACGCTTTTCTAGCTTCTTGCGCAGATTCTGCTGGCGCGTGAGCAGCTGCAGTTCGCGCTCGAGCTCGGCCTCGGAGCTCAGTGACGCGTCGTACTCGTCCTCGATGGCGCTGTCGCTGCCGTTCTCGCTGTCGTGCTCTGGTTTGTCACTGCGAGTGGCGGGCTTGGCGTGCCCGATTTGCCGCGGCGCCTCGACCTTCCCGAGTTTGGTGTCAAGAGCCTGGCGAAACTTCAGCTTGGAATGCGACTTCAGCGCTCGCGCGTGGGTGATTCCTGCGTACCGGTCACGCTTCCCCGCCGCGCTCTCCAATTGCGCACGGTGTGATCCTGTTCCCATTGCTTAGAAGATGGGCTGGCAACTGGCGGCCACCCGGTTTTGTCTTTGAGCAGATCTGCGTACTATACGCTCTAGAACCAATTTCTGTGCAGGTCCCGGCAGCCCCTAATCGCGCTCCCCTGAATCTCCTTCCCAGACGCGCGGCGCGGCGCCAGGTTAATTAACTGAGCCCAGTTACATAATCAACGCGGCTGCTATGGATTCCATATTTCACAGCGCGTTAAAATACACAGATGTTCGAGACTTTGCGTACCATGACAAGCACCCCCTACATTACGGAGTCGTAGACCAAACACCAGAAGAGCAAGAGGATCAGGCGGACGAGCGCCAGCCAAATACCGTCACCGACCCGAACGATATCTACCGCCGAGCCGTCGCGCTGTTTGACTTTAAGGCAGAGAACGACAACGAGGTGGACCTGACCGAGGGCCAGGTCATATGGGCGAGCTACCGGCACGGCCAGGGCTGGATCGTGGCTGAGATCCTGGAGACGGGGCAGACGGGCCTGGTGCCAGAAGAATACGTGCAGATCTTGCCCGAGGGAGATAATGAGTGGATCGATACATAGCAGGGCCCTAATCGCTGCAGTTTCCCCCGCCCGCACGAGGCACCATCGATGAAGAGCACACGCTGCTCACTCCGACGTCACGAGCTGATGTCGTAAGGCGGCACCGCCGAGCGCGCGCGCCCTGGCCTGAGCAGCCGGGCGCCGAGTCTGTACACCGCAGAAGAAAAAACCATGTATATACGCTAGTATTCTCTACGCTATGCAAGAGGCTCGCATAGTGTCTGTGGCGTGCACGACACCCTCAGCGCACACCCTCCCCAATCACGCGCAATGGCGGCGCCCCCCCTCTGACCATTCACAGGCGCACGAATTGCGCTCTCGGTCCTGTGCACGAAACAGGGATGCGCAGAGGCTCAGCCCACCGCACGCGTCAGGCGCACGCCTCCCGCGGGTTCGGCCAGGCGGGCCGAAAATACTGGGCTGCCGAGTCCTGAATTTGGCCACACGGTTACCACAGTCCAATGATAAAAATAACCGTTACTGATTAGTGATCAACCGGTATGCTGATTTGGGTTAGATTTCGTCAAAACGCGTCTGCGAGAAACGCTTACATACGAATACGCACATATGCACATAGCCCCGCGTAAGTCCCGACAGCTGGAAGAGTGATATGGGGAGAATGTGATAAGGTAAGAACCGCTGACCGTTCGCGCCCCCGCTGTTTATGGTCCAAGAATAGCCCGCGCGCTGCACCGGCGAGCAACGGTGGACGTGCCTGGCGCTCCGCAGGTGCCCTACGCGGCGTGAATAATATCTGCGAAGAGCAGCAACCCGAGCGCGGTGGGCTGGGAATCAGATCGCCTCATCCAGGCTGCGACCCGAATATGACAGCCACGCAGGGTATATAGATGGCGCGAGAGGCCAGACCCAAGTGTCAGATTAGTGGACGCGACGGGCCGTTGCTTGCCAGAGTGCGCAGATGACGTGACGATATCAAGGCTCACGTGCATGATGCAGGTCTTCATGCATGACTAAAGAAGCAATTATCCAGAGATTACAGCCTTTGCTCTCAACGGTATTTTCCACTTTCCGTGGATTTAAGCCAATCTGGTTCCCTGCCCTCGTTTAGCACGATCAACCCTGTGGAGGAGGTTGATGGACCGCGCTGCTCTAGGCAACCACTCACGAGTCAATTGTTAAAAGCTTTTCGCCCAACAGAAACGGAGCAAGCAAAAAGCAATCGCAGGGAAGCAAGATAGATGGAGAGCTACGCCACGCTTGCTGGTGGTGCACCCGAGCTGCAGGGCGATGAGGAGGATGTTCGTGACTACGGCCCGGGCGGGTACCACCCCGTGCAGATCGGAGACGCGTACAAAAATGGGCGCTACGTCGTGGAGCGCAAGCTCGGCTGGGGGTACTTCTCGACGGTGTGGCTCGCGCACGACACCCACAAGGAGGATACGTTTGTCGCGCTAAAAATCGTGCGGGCCGCGCCAAATTATACGGAAACCGCGCTGGACGAGGTGCAGCTGCTCAAGCGCGTACAGCGCGAGGACGAGTCCCACCCCGGGCGGCGGTACGTCGTCAGTCTGCTCGACGAGTTCGTGCACGCCGGGCCCAACGGACGGCACGTCTGCATGGTGTTCGAGGTGCTCGGCGAGAACCTCGTGAGCCTGATGCGGCGGTACCACTACAAGGGCCTGCCGAGCAAGCTCGTGAAGCAGATCACGGTGCAGGTGATGCTTGCGCTTGACTACCTGCACCGCAAGTGCGGAATTATCCACACAGACCTCAAGCCCGAGAACGTGCTGATCAAAATCACCGACATCGACGCGGTCATGCAAGAGCTGGCCGAGGAGGACGCACGGAACGGGCGGCGTCGCAGCGTCGGCCACGTCACGAACTCGCAGCCGCTCCCGTCGCCGCTGCACACGCCTGCAAAGCTGCGCAAGGGCAGTGTGGCGAGTGTGCGCAGCGTGGCGAGCGAGCCCGACGAGGACGACGGGCTGGTGGACGTTGACGAGGCCGAGGAGGACGACGACCAGGACGAGATCACGGCGCTCGAGGACAACAAGATCGTGGTCAAGATTGCCGACTTCGGCAACGCGTGCTCGGTGGACCACCATTACACCGAGGACATCCAGACGCGGCAGTACCGCAGCCCCGAGGTGCTCCTCGGCTGCGAGTGGGGTGCTGGGGTCGACTGCTGGAGCCTCGCGTGCATGGTGTTCGAGCTGCTCACGGGCGACTTCCTGTTCGAGCCGCAGAAGGGCAAGACGTACTCGAAGGACGAGGACCACCTCGCGCAGGTGATGGAGCTGCTCGGCCCGCTGCCGCAGCCGCTATTCGCGGGCAAGCACGTGCCGCTCTACTACGACTCGCGGCGCCGCCTGCGCAACATCACCAAGCTCAAGGTGTGGCCGCTGCCGTACGTCCTCATTGGAAAGTACGGCTTCGGCGAGCACGACGTGCGCAAGATCTGCGACCTGCTGCTCCCGCTGCTCGAGCTGGACCCGCACCAGCGCGCAGACTGCGGCTCGCTGCTTAAAAAGGAGTGGCTCCTGGGCCAGCCGCATTTCGACGAGCTCCAGGTCGATAGGCCGCCGGGGCTGCCGGCCAGCAGCGTCATCCAGGGGTGGGCCCGCGAGGAGGGCGGCACCGGCGCGGTTCAGGAGGCCCGCCACACGCCGCAGCGAGTAAGCTAGCGTGCCACTTCTGCTGTGCACGCGCAGCGTCGAAGCGCTGCGCAGGAGGCGGGCGAGGAAGCGGCCGCGTGCTGGTCTGAGCGGGTGACAGTGTGCGCCCTGCACGCGAGCCCAAAGAGGCAGGGTCGCGGCTGCGTGCCGGCACGTGGCATAAGCGCACGGTTGGGCGCGCTGGAAGGTGCACTGCAAGGCGCACGGTGGAGCGCGTGGTGGGGGCGCCGTGGGGGTGCAGTATGGCAGGCCTGGGTGACCAATGATGTCCTCTGGTTGCCCCCTGCTCACCCTTAAGTCTTACCTCTGGTCCCCCTATCTGGTCGCCCTAATTCATGCAGGCGCGGTATGCCATGTCGTCGACCAAGTGCTTCTCGTGGTTCCAGTCCGCTCCTGGCTCGCGCTGCACCGGTTGGGCCGTGTCCTTAGGGCGATCACGCCAATCGTCCCTTGCGCATGCTCCCGTTCCACTCTGCGGCTGCTCAAGCCGAGCTGATGCTCGCTGTTGATGCTATGTTAGCGCCGGCATGGCGCGGCTCTTTGTTTTGGTCCCACAAGAGCCGCGCCGCGGTCGCGCTGTTTATTTATTTATTTAATGCCTGACAAGTCTGCGGTCTTCAGCGACCGCTATCATGACGTGCCCCGAGTTTTAATCGCTGCCAGCGAAAGCGTGGAGACCAGTTATTATGGAGGGAATGCCAGCCTCGCGGCACAAGAACGGTGCTTGCACAACCTTGACAAACCTAGGTTTAATCAGCTCGCGGCGCCGGCGTCTCGAAGTGGCTCAATTGGCGAGTCCGAGCGTTCCGTGGCAGCGGCTCCCGCGCCGCGTTCGGGCGAGCGTACCGTAGCGTCGGTTTCCTCGTCGCGTTCTGGCGCCGCGCGCGCGCTCTGGCACAGCCGGTGCTGGCGCAGCGCCTGCTCGAACCGCATCACCTCCTTCAGCTGCTCGCTCCGCTCGTGGCGGATCTTGACCGGGTTGAGGAGACTCTCCTGCGAGCGCGGCCGGTTCGCGATCTCTTCAATGACGCGCAGCGACCGCGGACTGGCCAGCTCGCCGATCACGGGCCCGTGCGGCGCGGCCGCGCCGCGCGACACGAGCACGACCTGCTGCGAGTTGGGCGCGAAGGCCAGCCAGCCACGGCGCAGCGCGCGCGTGTCCGGCCGCTCGCGCGAGTCCGACACCAACCGCGCGCTGCGCGCCGAGCCCGCGGCCGGGCCGAACGCCACGAGCTGCCGGTTCGCGCGGAAGAACGCGGCCGACGCAAACGCGCCGCTCGCCACGAGCTGCCGGAACCGCGCGGCCGCGGCCGTCGCGTGCAGCGTGATCTCGAGCGTGCCCGCGTCCGTATGCAGGCGCACGCTCATACCCCGTTCTGTATATATATTCTAATGTAGCCGAAAATCTAATTTGCGAGACAGGCTGATGGGCAAGCCGATGGGCAGGCAGAAAGACAGGCAGGCGGATCCGCGCCGCTTAGCGTGCTCGAAACGGCCGGATGTGGTTACCCTAAGCCTGAACTGATCCTGCGTTTTACTTAAGCCAGTGACGAATTTCAGGTGTATCTACAATGCCTGTGCTCGAAGTAGCAGTGAAAACAAGCTCCCCCGCGTACGCGGCGGCCTGCGTGGCGGGCCTCGCGAACGCGAAGGGCCAGCAGTATGAGGTGCGCGCGGTGGACGCCGCTGACGTCGGCGGCAAGGCCGCGGCGCTCGACGGCAAGCCGCTCAGCGCGAACGAGGCGCTCGCGGCCGTGCTCGGCGACGCGCCCGTGGACGCGAAGTGGCTCGAGGCCGCGCGCGGCCCGCTGCAGGTGCGCAACTTCAAGGAGGTGGCGCCGCACCTCGAGACGATCGAGACGTTTCTGAACTTCCGCTCGTTCTTCGACGGCTACGCGCTCGGCGCGACGGACGCGGCCGTGTGGGGCGCGCTGCGCGCCAACGGCGTCGTGGGCGCGGCGTGCAAGAGCGGCGCGTACGTGAACTTGGCGCGCTGGTACCGCTACGTCAGCGAGTCCGCCGCCGGCGCCGTCGTGCAGCAGCTGCAGGAGCAGCTGAAGCAGGCTAAGGCCGACGAGAAGGCCGGCGCGAAGGCCGGCACGAAGAAGGCGAGCCAGGCCAGCTTCGACATCGACCTCGTCGGCGCGAAGAAGGGCGAGGTGGTGACGCGCTTCCCGCCCGAGCCGAGCGGATACATGCACATCGGGCACGCGAAGGCCGCGATCCTGAACGAGTATTTCGCGCGCATGTACGACGGCAAGCTCATTGTGCGGTTCGACGACACGAACCCGAGCAAGGAGAAGGAGGAGTACACGGACGCGATCCTCGAGGACGTGAAGATGCTCGGGATCAAGCCGGACCGGATCACGTACTCGTCGGACTACTTCGACAAGATGTACGAGCTGGCGGTGCAGCTGATCAAGGAGGGCAACGCGTACTGCGACGACACGCCCGTCGAGCAGATGCGCGAGGAGCGCGGCGCCGGCGTCGCGAGCCGCCGCCGCGACCGCACGGTCGAGGAGAACCTGCGCGTCTTCGAGGAGATGAAGCAGGGCACGGAGGAGGGCCTCAAGAACTGCTTGCGCGCGAAGATCTCTGTTGACGACAACAACAAGACGCTGCGCGACCCCGTCATCTACCGCTGCAACCTCACGCCGCACGCGCGCACGGGCACGGCGTGGAAGATGTACCCGACGTACGACTTCTGCGTGCCGATCGTGGACTCGCTCGAGGGCGTGACGCACGCGCTGCGCACGATCGAGTACCGCGACCGCAACGCGCAGTACGAGTGGATGCTCAACGCGCTGCACCTGCGCCACGTCGACATCTGGGACTTCAGCCGCGTCAACTTCGTGCGCACGCTGCTGTCGAAGCGCAAGCTGCAGTGGTTCGTGGACACGAAGCGCGTGTCCGGCTGGGACGACCCGCGCTTCCCGACCGTGCGCGGCGTGCTCAAGCGCGGCATGAGCGTCGAGGGCCTGCGCCAGTTCATCATCTCGCAGGGCCCGAGCCGCAACATCATCAACCTCGACTGGTCGCTCATCTGGAACGTGAACAAGAAGGTCATCGACCCTGTCGCGCCGCGCTACACGGCCATCGTCGACCCGACGCCGTTCGTGCTCTCGGACGACATCAAGCTGCACCAGGAGGAGCGCGCGCTGCACAAGAAGAACCCCGACGTCGGCACGAAGCAGGTGTGGTTCGGCAAGGACCTCATCATCGCGCAGGACGACGCGCAGACGCTGAAGGAGGGCGAGGAGCTCACGCTCATGGACTGGGGCAACGCCGTGGTCGACAAGGTCGTCAAGGACGGCGACCGCGTCGCGCGCGTCGAGGCGCACCTGCACCTCGCGGGCGACTTCAAGAAGACCGAGCACAAGCTGACGTGGCTCGCGCGCACCGAGGCCATGCCCGAGGTCGAGCTGGTCACGTTCGACCACCTCATCACGAAGGACAAGCTCGATGAGGGCGACAACTACGAGGACTTCCTGACCGAGCAGACCGTGTTCACGTCCGCGGCCACCGCGGACCCGAACGTCGCGAAGCTGCCGGTGGGCACCGTGCTGCAGTTCGAGCGCGTCGGGTACTACCGCGTCGCCGCGAACGAGAACGGCCAGGTGACGCTGTTCCACGTGCCGGACGGCAAGGTGGTCTCGCGCTACGGCGCCAAGAAGTGATTCGCGTGCATTGTCCGACATATCTATATGTATTTGCTGTATCTCACTTGGGAACTTAGGCCGTGCTAGGGGCGGCTCTTCTCCAGTACAGTGTGCGGAAGAACGGCTTCTGGAGACTGACTGACAGTCGGGTTCAAACTCGTTAGATGTCTGAGGCGCACTTGCGAACGAGTTCGAATTCATTACGTGTCTAAGGCGCAGTTACGGTCGAGCTCGAATTCGTTACGTGTCTAAGGCGCACTTGCGATCGAGTTCGAACTCGTTAGATGTCTGAGGGGCACTTACGATCGAGTTCGAACTCGTTAGATGTCTGAGACGCTCTTGCGATCGTGTTCGAATTCATGACGTGTCTGAGGCGCACTTACGGTCGAGTTTGGGGAGAGTCTACGTCTCGAACCCGTTACACCAGCGGCACGTACGCATGCAACGACGCTGGAACCGCCATCAAGGTGCGCAAATTATAGACCTAAAGTGTGAGCGTCGGCGCGCATATGTAATAAGAGTAAACAGCCCTGCTATAGTGCTATCACACCTGCACAAGTTTCTGTCTATACACACGAAGAGCATGCCCCTACACACGCGGCGACGGGGATTCAGAGCGCGCCCGGGGTGCCGACGCTATATATGGTGTATGACGTGTATACGTACTACAAACGCACAGAAAGCGCACGCAGTCCCCAACAACTTCTGACGAGATCGCGAGTTCAGAGCGCATTCATAGTGGCGCTATGACGTGTATACATCGCGCGGCGCCCCTCTGCGGTCTAGACAGATTCAAATGCTACGAAAAAGACTTTGCGCCGGCGCACACCACGATGAATATGCAACGTGAAACTATGACTATAGGCGTCGTATAGGAACGGCACGCGGGCGCCGGCCGGCCCGCCCGGACCGCCGCGTGCGCGCCCGGTAAAAATGCCAGCGATTGGTCAACTCTGTCTCTAGTAGGCTCAATCAACTGCCAGTTCTTCTCAGGCCCCTGTGTGCCTCCGCCAGCTGGAG
>JAKUAD010000044.1:0-41769 GCA_030579095.1 Starmerella davenportii
TGGGATCGAGCTGGACTGTCTACCTTGAATGCTTACCAATGCTCAGTTTCGATGTCGCTAGTGGACTGCTTCTGCTGCTCGCAGCGGGGTCTGTGATCTTGGCAAGTCTAGTGCCTACCCTTCATCCACTACTTGACTACGGAAAGATCCAGCCGAGCAGACTGAATGCCCTGACCAGCCTGCAAGTACCCAAATCTTGGTTTGGCCACTTCTATGTGGAATTAGTCGCGCTCTTACTGATTAGAGTCGTCTATCTCAACTCGGTCCAATTGCGGGATGTTCTTTTGCTAGTACAAGGTGTGCGGCGGCTGTATGAGCAGCTGTGCGTGCTCCCTAAGTCTCGCGCCAGGATGCATGTCACCCATTATTGTGCAGGCATTCTGTTTTACGCGGTGCAAGCTCTCCACGTCGAAAAGGGCCAGGAGAGTACTCTCGCTGTGCTTATGCTATTCGTATTGGGATCCGTATGGCAGGCAATGTGCCATTGCGAACTCGCACGCACCAAAAAATATGATCTACCCGCTTTCTGCGGTCTCACGAGTCCGGCGCTGCGAACAGCCTGCCCTCATTACGGTGCAGAGCTCCTCATCTACATATCCTTGGTTGTTCTTGAGCCCACATTCGTACCAGTGTCTTCTCTCACCTGGGTGGCTGTATCACTCGGCGTTTCTGGCGAACGGTCGCGAAAATTCTATGGCGATGTCAGGTGGACGATGTGCCCTTACGTATTTTAGATCAAAAATAGGCAAATGAGTCCTTTAAAGGCCACTCAGCGATACCGCAGACAGCGTCTGCTGTGGAGCTTTTTGGGCTTAGCGGGATCGGCCACCCGCGTTAGCGAAGTTGTCAAGCACTTGCTGAGGGACAGTGGTCTTCTCCAGATGTCCCTCGGTGCCTGGCTTGTTCATGAAACCAATGGCCACGAGGAATGAGAGGTACGTGCCGAGCGTTTTCAGGTCCACACTCGCGCCAGCGCTGCGGTCCTCGCCGCTGCGCTTCTGGTCAACAAGCAGCACTTCGCGGGCGTTATAGTCGTCCAGCTCGGGCGCTTTCGTGTCCTGAGGAAGGTTATCAAGAACGAAATGTAGCAACGGGAACAGGGCACTGTCACCGCGAGCGACAACGTACTCCTCGAGTCTAGTGCGCCAATGGACATAGTCGGCTTCCTCCACGGAGTACCCGAACTTGTTGAGTGCTCCAAGGAAACGGTCGAACGTGATGCGCGGGTGTGACGTGACCTGAACCACGCTCACGTTGTCGAAGGTGTCCGCGTTCAGCGCCGCAGCAACAACAACTCGCGCAACGTGATCAACGGGGACCATGTTGACCGTGTTCGTGATCGCGGGGTAAAGACCGAGCTCCTCGCAGCCCTTGAGCATGCGCAGCAGGAAATCATCCGTGTTGGATACACCGCTGACACTGTCGCCGAGGATATATCCAGGTCTCACAATGGCGCCGCGAAGACCGTTGTGCTCACCCGCGTGACGGCTGAGTACCTCTGTCACCCACTTCGATTGCCCGTAACCAGTGCCTAAGCCGATGCGGGACCCAAGAAGATCATCGCTTTCGGGCACGCCGTCCTTGCCGAGCTCGATCAGGTTATCGCTCAGATCCATGTAGTACTGCGTGTCCAGGACAGAAGTAGACGAGACGAAGGTATAGTACTTCGGCTTGCCACTGGTGCATAAGTCCATCACGTTAAGACTGCCAACGACGTTCGGGCCACGGAGAGTCTCATACGGGTAAACCCAGTGCACAAGCGCACCGTTATGAATGACGACGTCAACCTCGTCTACCAGGGTTTGCCAGAAAGTATCGTCGATGCCGAAGTGGGCGTTCTCGAGCGTACCAGGGACAACAATTATGTGCTCAGCATAAGAGTCCTTCCAAACGCCATAGGCCCTTCCGCTTTGGCGAATGCGGTCAAGCCCGTGCGCCTGATCCTTAGCACGGACCTGGCAGTAAACCGTCTCCGTGCCTGGCCTCTCCAGTAGGTCACGCAGAATGAAAGAGCCCAGGAAACCAGTACAGCCCGTGAGGAAGACCGTATACTTGTCCGGCACAGCCAGGGTCGGCGTCTTGTACTGAGGCAGTTCCTGCTTGAGCGCGTCTGCATCCTCGGCGTAGCTCACGACAGCAGGCAACGTGCTCACACTAGTGGCGAGAGCACTGTCGCCATTCACGAGACTGTCAACCAGCTTAGCAAATAGCTGGATGGTAGGCGCCTCAAAAATGGCACCCAATGGGAGGCTGGGGACGCCAAATTTGGATCGCGCATCGAAGATCATCTTCGTTGCGAGGATCGAGTGTCCACCCAAGTCGAAGAAGTTATCGGTGACCTCCACCACCGGCGGGCGCGTGGGCAGAAGGCCGAGCCACAGGTCGCGTACTTGCTCCTCGCGATGCGTGAGCTTGTCCGCCGCCTGGGCGCGGAAATGCTTAGACGCCAGTTCGATCTGAACCGTGTCTGGGAAGGGGAGACGCGGCTTGTCAATCTTGCCGTTCGGGTTCAGCGGTAGCTGAGAGAGAGGGACGATGAGGCTAGGAATAGCATAAGTCGGGAGTTTCGTCTTCAAGTAGCCCTTGATGTCCTTGATGAGGCGCTGGTACTGCACCAACCCCTTCACCACAGGCTCCTCGTCCTCATCGAGACTCTCGTGCGCGGAAAAGTGATCGTCGTTTCCGTAGTTTTGCGGCACAACATAGGCGACAAGAATGGGCTCCTCGTCCTTGTCACGACGCACGAGCGTAATGTTCTCTCTCACGTAAGGATGCTTAGAGAGGTGAGTGTTGATCTCTCCGAGCTCGATGCGGAAACCTCTGATCTTGATCTGGTCGTCGGCGCGACCGGTTACCTCAGTGTTACCGTCCGGGAGGTACCGCCCGAGATCGCCCGTGCGGTACAGCCGATCCCTGGTACCAAGCCAACCTGACCGCGGAGCCTCTGTATTTTTCCAGTGGCCGTCCTCGACGAACCAGCTACTCAAAAACTTCTGAGCAGTCATATCCGGAAGCTCCAAATATCCGTCCGAGAGGCCGGCAGCCCGCACGTAGATCTCGCCGAGCTCACCCACACCGCACAGGTTGCTGGTCTCGTCGCGGTTGACGATAAGCATCTGCACGTTGTGCATACCTTTTCCAGCGGGAATCACGTCCTTCTGAGTGGACAAGAACTGCGGGTTCTCGCTCACAGACGGGATACGGAAATACGAGACAGCACGCTGGGTCTCTGTGGTACCGTACATGTTGATGATTGCCGTGTTGCGGGCCAAAGACTGCAGCTTCAGGCAGTCGCGTTTCGTCAGGATATCGCCCACAAAGAAGGCATTGCGAAGATCCGCAATCTCGGCTGTGGCCTGAGCGCTCAGCAGCTGCCCCATGGCTGGCGTAAGGTGTGTCACAGTACACTGGTTCGTCGCCATCCACTCCGCAAGCCGCCCCGGCGTGCCGATATCCTCGGCCGTGGGTACCAACAGCTTCGCGCCGAAAAACAAGGGGGTGAAAATATCGCGCTGGATCGGGTCGTGCGCGATGCCGCTGAGCATCGTGAAGCGATCCTTCTCGCTCAAGCCGAACGTCTGCCCCATCCATGGGAAATAGTACGCGAGCGAGAAGTGGCGGCCACGGACGCCCTTGGGCACGCCCTCGCTGCCACTGGTGAAACTAAGCGTCGGGTGGTTGTCCGGCCCCACTTTGACGCCCGTCTGCTGAGCGCGGAGCTTACGCGCTGCCGAGAGATCCTGGTCGGCAAGCACATCGCCATTGTCTGCGAGCTCGACGTCCGTCAACTCGACCTTGAGCTGCAAATTTGCGCCAATGTACTCCTCTACGGCCGGCGAGAGGCGCCCTGCCTTCTTGAGGACAAGGAGACCCTGCGGCTTAGCGACGCTCAGGTAGATGTTCTGGCGCGAGGCAGGGTATGCAGGGTCGATAACTGAGAAGGTGGCGCCTGCCTTCAGCACTCCAAGCACGGAGATCACCAGGTCCACGCCGCGGTACGCATAGATCATGACAACGTCGTCGATCTGGATGCCGTTGGCGAGTAGGTGGTGGGCGACGATGTTGCTGGCCTCATCGATCTGACCGTAGGTGAACGAGCGCTGCGGCGCGTTCGTGAAGACATTCTCGGTCTCAACGATGCACTCGCGCTCGGGGAACTTGGCAGCGTTCTGGGCGAACAGATCCTGGATGGCGCCGCGGAAGTTCGTCCAGTCCAGGTTCTCGGTGGGATCCGGCACGACATGTGCCGCGCGCTGCGAGTCGGTGATCAGGCTGACCGCCGAGAGCCGCTGCTCTGCGTGCGTGACGAGAGTGAAGAGCTCGTCCACGTAAAACAGGATGCGCTGCTTCTTGAAAATAAGCGAGTTGTAGTGCACGCTGACCGCCTCGGCGCCCCACACGAGCGTGAGATCCTTGAACGAGAACTGGGTAAGCGACTCGGCCGGCCCGCTCAGGAACAACGTGCGGAACTTCTCGGCACCGTCAAAAAGCGCGCGCACCTCGGAGTGGACGCTAGGGTGGGCACGTGCCAGCTCGAAGCTGCCG
Source organism: Starmerella davenportii (assembly GCA_030579095.1). Lineage (NCBI taxonomy): Eukaryota > Fungi > Ascomycota > Dipodascomycetes > Dipodascales > Trichomonascaceae > Starmerella > Starmerella davenportii. Next base: position 4,546 of record JAKUAD010000044.1, read on the forward strand.
GTAACGGCCTGCAACAGGTCCGGAAGCACGGTGTCCTTGCTGAACTTCGGGAACCGCGTGATGCAGTGTTGCCGGGTGCCCTCGACGCAGGATCCGACAGTGACATCCTCGTCACCGCTGTGGCGGTGCACAAGGCAGAGGTAGAGCGCGAGCGCTACCGCATACTCGGAGACGCCGTGGCGCTGGCCCAACGCGTGCAGCTGCATCCCGACGCTGGGCGGGATCGGCACGCTGAGCACGCTGTCAACGACCTTGTTTTCATTCGACCGCGAGAAGTCCGTGGGCAGCGCATTCAGCGTCGCGCTGTCGAGATAGTCTTTCCACGCCGACATGAGTCACTGGTGGACCGCTGGTGAAATTTCAGGGTATTAGTCGCGCTGCATCATGTGACGGGCTAGGTTGACGTCAGGCGGGGTGGAGGAGAGAGTCAACGCTCCGCACAGGCACCACCGCACGCGGCAGCAAATGTGAAGCCGCGGAAATTGGAGCCCCGATGAGATGGATAGCATGTTAGAGAAGCGTGTTCGGTGCGCCTCTGCTGGCGTTGTCTTGTTAAGCACTACAGGGCATTCCGCGGTGATAGGCGGCGGAAGCGTGCAGAGTGCACAGCGTGAAGGCTCTCTGTATGGCCCTTCCAGGCCCCTGTTGCAGTTGAGTCCCGGCTGCGTGCGCCCTGTGCTTCCGCTCACGGAACTCGGGCGCACGGTCTCAATGGCACCGTTTCTGAGAATGAAGCACATTTCAGTCGACTTTACTCGAGAATGAGTCGCCAGTACCCTTAATGTGCAGACTAAAGACGCTGGACGATGTCTCACGAGAGTCCATGACTTGCGTGCGAATGAATGCGACGGGGGCATTCTATCGTGTAGAGACACCGTTAATTCTACCTATACTAGTTCTGCTGGAGTCCAGCTGCCAAAAGAGTGGCCGGGCTCGCTCGAAGAGGAGTGGCGCCAGGCACGCTACCCCGCACGTTGCCAGCCATTGCGCCGCGGCGCAGCAGCGCCGATGCGCAAGCGCTAAAGCGTTAAATCCGCTCGTGCCGGTAAGTCATTCTGCAGACGGCGCACGCGGCCATCTCTTACCTAAAGCGCATTCAGCGCGCAGGCCTCGCGCGGCCGGTTTGTGGTAATGGTTTTCGCTTACTACACAACATCCTCGACCACCCGCGATGTCGGCGCGCAAACTGCAGCAGGAGATGGAGCGCGTGTTCAAACGCGTGGCCGAAGGCTGCAGCGTGTTTGACACGATCTACAACAAGCTACAGAACTCGACGAACCAGACGCAGAAGGAGAAGCTGGAGCACGACCTCAAGCGGGAGATAAAGAAGCTGCAGAAGCTGCGCGACCAGATAAAAACGTGGATTGCGTCGAACGACGTGCGCGATAAGAAACAGCTGCTCGAACACCGGCGGCTAATCGAGAACGACATGGAGCGGTTCAAGGCCGTCGAGCGCGAGGTGAAAACAAAGGCGTACTCGAAGGAGGGGCTCATGCGCGCGAACGACCCGTACGCCAAGGAGAAGCAGGAGGCGACCGACTTCGTGCAGGCCAAGATGGACGAGCTCGAGCAGCAGATTGAGACGCTCGAGGAGGAGCAGGACCAGCTGCAGCAGACGACCAAAAAGAAGAAGACCGACGGCAGCCGCCAGGAGCGGCTCAACGAGATCGACCATCGACTTGAGCGGCATAAGTGGCACCTTCAGAACATGGAGCTCATTATCCAAATGGTGGAGAACGACAAGCTCGCGCCAGAGAGCGTCATGGACCTGCAGGAGGACATCAACTACTACGTCGAGTGCAACCAGGAGGTCGACTTCGCCGAGGACGAGGCGATCTACGATGAGCTGCACCTCGTCGGCGAGGACGAGGATGAGATCGTCGAGACTATCGTGCGCGACGACACCTATACCCTCGAGGACCTCGCTCAGGACCTCTCGAAGGAAGCAGCCAAGGAGGCCGCAATCAAGGAGAAGGAGGACCGCGAGCGCGAGAAACGCGAGCGCTCGAAGGAGAAAGAGAAGGAGCGCGAGCACAGCCGCGAGCGCGAGAAGTCGCCCGTGAGCATCAAGGAGGGTAGTAAGGACGTCAAGGACGCCGCTTTTAAGGAACGGGAGCCGGTGCAGGCCACGCCGAGCCCGGCACGTAGCCAGTCCCCGGCGACGCCCGGGATCCACCCGCTGCCGCCGCCGTCCGTGCCAGCGTCCCGCTCCACCGAGCCCATCAAGAAGGGCGCGCACCTCGCGCAGGGCGGCGCGACGGCGCCCACCCCAGTTGCGCGCAGCGGCTCGTCCACCGCGCGCGAGTCGCCGGCCACGACGCCGTTCCAGACGCCGGCGCTCGCGAGCGCCGTGCCCCAGGCCGCGCAGCCAAAACCGAAGCCCGCGCCGGCGGCACCGGCGGCGCCGGCCACGATGCCGGCCGCAGTACCGGCCGTGCCACCACCACCCACCGTGCCGGCGGTACCCTCCGCGCCGGCAACTCCTGCCGCGGCCCAGCCCGCTCCAGCGACGCAGCCGGCACCGGCAGCCCCCTCGGCGTCCGTCGACGTCAAGTCTCTGCCGCCAGGCATCCAGGATCTTATAGAGTGTCTGGACGCTGCAAGACAACGTCTGCGGTACGCCGACACCGCGCTCCAGGTGGACACGATCGCGAAGCTCATCCAGCACTCGTACCTCAGCACGCCGGACGCGCAGGTGTCGGACTTTCCATCGTACTACCACCCGCAAAATCCGTACCCCACTCCGGACTACTACCCGCAGGAGGTGCTGTCAACGCTCGAGGACCCGCAGATTTTTAAGGAGATGCATGTGGACACTCTGTTCTACGTTTTCTACTACTGCCAGAACACGCACCAGCAGTACCTGGCCGCCAAAGAGCTCAAGAGTCGCAGCTGGCGCTTCCACAAGCAGTTCCTCACATGGTTCCAGCGCCAGGAGGACCCGAAGATCATCACGCCCGAGTACGAGGAGGGCACCTACCGGTTCTTCGACTTCGAGGGCAGCTGGGTGCAACGGCGGAAAAATAACTTCGTGTTCGAGTTCAAATATCTGGAGGACGAGCTGCAATAGCCCGCAGCAGCTAGTTAAGGCATTCTGGTAGCTTAGCTTAGTTGGATAGATTTTCGCATGTGAATGGCTCGAGCCGCAGCCCCTGCTCCACGCCTGAGTTTATATACGTGTTTGCAGCCGTGGCCGTCGCTTTTCGTTTGATTGTAGCGTCCCTAAGGCGGGTGCGCAGCTCTAGGGGGCTCTGAAAGGCATTTTGCAGCTTGATAGAGCGTTAGTACAGGCATCATAACTGACCTCTGTGTTCTATTTCGAGCCAAAATAAACAACTGGCTCAGTGGACTGGTTCAAAGCTCATTGAAAACAGCTTAGCACCTGAGACTGCGGGACGCGCACAGAGGGGCGGCCATCGCGGTACAGGACTTCCACGTCACTGCCAGCCACCAGTGTGTACGGAATACCCTTTTCTCGCGCGTCGCGAATCGCGAACCCGACCTGTGTCGTCCGATCCTCGTAGCACGCGTCGACGCCGTTGGCGTCGAGAAACTCGGCTAACGCGCGGCTTGCGCCAAAATCCTTGGAGACCACAGCGCACGTGAACGGGGCTACGGACCGCGGCCACCTTAGCCCATGCTCGTCAATGTAGACTTCTGCTATCGCGCTAACTAGTCGCGAGATCCCGATACCGTAACAGCCCATCTCTAGAGCAGACGTTGCTCCCGGCGTGTTCACGGTCACCTTCAAGGGCTCGGTGTATCGTTTTCCGAGCAGAAACGTGTGTCCAACCTCGATGCTGGGCCTGAACTCCAGTTCTGCATCACAATGGACGCATCTGTCGCCCTCTTCGGGGACCACAAGCGGCGCTCCACTAGGGTTCAGGCGCCAGTCCACTAACGTGGCACCCGATTTCCGCGCTTTGGCGAGCAGCGGCGGGGACAGCGTTCGATGCGAAGGTATCGCGGCGTCCAGTACCTCCACCCTTTCGCCGGCAAACCCCGCCTTTGAAACGGCCGTCTCCGAGTTAGCCAAGTAATTGCACCGCGGACACGACACCAGCATATCCTCGCCGATCGCATGGGGAAGGTGGTACTCGTGCGAATAGTCCCCGCCCATGTCGCCTGAGTCTGCCTCGGCAGTGACCACAGACAGGCCAAGATCAGCGAATATGAGGTCGTACGCCCGTCGCACGCGCGCGTAAGATTGGGAGGCCAAGTCGCTCGTGAGGTCGAACGTGTACAGGTCTTTCATGAGGAACTCACGCGTTCTGAGCAGACCGCCGCGGGGGCGCAGCTCGTTGCGGAACTTTCGGGTGATCTGGTAGAAACTCAAGGGCAAGCTTTTGTACGAGACGTTGCGCATGAGATCCGCGATTTGCTCCTCCGCCGTGGGCGCGAGAAGGTGCTTCCTGCCTTCCGTGAACATGAACTCCTTGCCGCTCTCCTTATTATCGCTGAGTCTCCCTGAAGCTCGCCAAAGATCGGGATTGACAAGTGTAGACAATGCCGACTCTATACATCCTGCCTCGTCGAGCCTGTCTCGCACAATGGCGCTGATTTTGTGCTCGATTCTCAGACACAACGGGAGCAGGTCAAATACACCAGAACTTCCTTGATGTATGAAACTATGCGCAACCAAGAAGTCCGTGCTGGTTTTCAGACCGCTATTTTTCCTGAGGGCCGCCAACAGCTTGCTCAGAGCGACTGCCGCCATGAGACGCGACAGCCGATGCTTATAAATTGGAACTACCTTGACGCGGCCGCGCGCTACGCGAGTGGCCCGCGTGGCGCACCAGTTGGATTCAATTGTAGTTAAATACACTCCCTGAAGTCGATGAGATACTGCCGTGCTCGCTGTCTCAATTTGTTTAGCGTGGGCTCCTCGATGTGTCGTGGTGCTGCCCCTGCTGCGTTGTGCGCAATGCTTGGTTCCTGGGAAACCAAGACTCACTTTACTGGGCCGTTCAGGCGTGCAAAGGGTACGAGCATGAGTCTCGCAGCGCCGAGAAACATCTCGGTTCGCGAAGTCGTCACGAGGCAGCGTCTCAGCATTACGACGGACACCGAATCATCATAGCACGCCATTGCTTCTGTTTCTTAATCGGCTTCTTCAATGCACCCCAGAAAACAGGCACTGAAAGCCGGGGATCACTAGCGGAAGCGACGGACAATCGGGCCTGAACTTCTATCCTAACACGCGCCAGCAAGCGCGTGTGGCACCATACGAGTCTGTAAGCATGCGCAAGGAGCTGGGGCGTCTAGTGATGCTGCAAGCTTGCGCTTATCCTTTCCCATAGCACGGCGGCATCTTTCTGCAGCGCCGCGAGCGCTAGAACCGTAGACTCGTACTGTTTCAGTTCGGACAGGTGCCATTTGAACTTGGCAAGCTCAGCGTTTATGTCGTCCACCAGGTCCTGCCGCTGCCTCTCAAAGTCTCTATCGTCGTTCATATCGTAGAGTCGCGTTGGTAAACAAGTGCGCGCACATGACCTAGTGCCACTAAAGTCCCACTCATGGACCGCTAGCAATACGTTGCAGCCCGTTCAAGAGTCGACCCCTCTCAAGGGAAAGAAAGCTAGCAACAGCAGGCGCGGAGCCCCGTTCCCCGGGTATAAGTAATAAGTACACTATAATAGCTCTCGTGCCGTATGCTGGTAGATCGCGCCGCCCTTGAGCGAAACCACGCTAAAACACGAACAATACATCGCGCAGCGACAGCTTGCTCAGCTTGTGACGCAGACCGCGACGGCGTGTGCACCAGCTGCATGTCAAGCCTCGAGCGAGAATGCGATTTTCTATGTCACATCGAGCTACTAGCTACGGGGGGGATCACACCTCGCGCTCGTCCGGCGTGGTGTACTCCGACGACTCTGACCGCTCCGAGAGCATCGCAGTATCTGCGCCCTCGGTAGGCGGAGACAGGCTCGCCATCTCCACGTCGACGGCGGCATCGCCATCAGCCAGCTCATTCGCAGGCTCGTTCGAGCGCACAGCGCTCAATGCGCTCAGTTCTGAGAACGGCTCCGCAGCCTTGCAGGCGTCGACGCGCTCGTAGAAAAGCATGAACACGCTCCCGACACTCTTGACCTGGGCCTCTGTGGTCAGCGTTACCTGGTCGTCGCTGATGCGCCACCAGAACCCGTGGTACTTGCGGAACGTGACATAGTGCCCGTAGTTCGCAGAGCCGTAGTGGATTACCGCCGCAGTGAGCCGGTACATCTGAGAGTCCAGCTCGATGCCGTGCATTGGCCGGCTCGCGTCGTTGTTCGACGCGTCTTTAGGGTCTACGCAGAAAGGGGCGAGGTCGAGCTCCATGGGGAAGCTCACTGGAGCGAAGTTCTTGCGCGCCATACCACTGCGCAGGTCGTAGAAACTACGGTTGATGTGGATCATGAGCACGTCGGGCAGCGGCTTGGCGAACATCGTCTGCTTCGTCTTGTCGCTCTGCACACGCCGTCCCCCGAACTTGAGTTGCTTGTAGCGCGTTTCGTCTATGACACGCTGCGCGAGCACGTCGTCAACTTCCACGATGCGGTCCTTGAACAGGTCCGCAACGCCGGGGTTCGCGGCATTTGCCACGTGTGTGCGCAACTGCTCCTTGTAATCGAGCAGGCTGCACCGGTAGCACTCAACGTCTGAGATGGTTTCCATGGCGCAGTAGTTCTGCAGCAGCTCCTTCAGCGTCACGCCATCGATTTGCTCGCCGAGGTTCAGGTCCACTGAGCTCAGCACGCCAGTGCGGATGCCCTCCATGTCTTTGCACACCATGCAGCCTACGCGCACCGCAAAGGAACCATCAAACGGTGTGACAAGTTTCGGAGCCGGCTCTGCGGCTTCTGTGGAAGCTCTCGATTTGTTTATAAGCTCGGGCGTCCCAGTCTTCTTGTTCTCGTCAGAAGAACCTGCAGTGCTCGCCTCCTCTCCTTCAGAATCCGCCCCCGCTGCACGCAGCGCCAGCGAGTCTGTCGAACAGCTCGAGTCATGAGTTTCTCCGCTTCCACTCTTGGGCACCCCTGAGTTCTCGGTTTGTTCATTCTTGTCAGATTCCAACGCTTTGTGGTCGTTCTCGAGCGTGTTTAGCAGCATCTGAAAAAATTCCTGCGCGTCCTCCTGGTCGAATCGGTTCCACCGGTCCGCGCCACCCACTTTGCGCATGAGCTTGAGCGTGCTGTAGCCGTGGTTATGGGTGTGAATCTGGTTGAGATGGATGATAATCTGGTTGAGACCGCCGCTAAAGTTGTGTTCGTCCTCAAATTGGCCGAGGTACGCGCACAAGGGCTCGCAGGACGCCAGCGCCTGCAGGACGGAGTTGATGAAGCAGGTGTTGCCTTCGTTGAAGAGTCCACCGACGTGCGCGTTACGAAACCGCCGGATATTGCGCTGTTTCTCGCTCTCGGTCAGCTCCTCGTCACCGAAGCTACTAAATCCGAGGTTTGAGCTGGCCTTGTTGTAAAGAAAGCGCATGCCGGCGCTAGCCATGTCCATGCCACCGCGCAGCGAGTCTGAAAACATGTACAAACTCAGGAAGAAAACAAGTAGTGTACAATAGAAGGATGTGGTCAGTGCGTCTTCAATTCGCATCAACTCAGCGTCGTGTCAGGAGCGCCGCCGTCGACCACCAAGCAAAAACAAGGTCGGCGATGTTATATAATCAAGCGCGTGCTGATTATAAACCGCGCGGCTATCAAGCTCTGCCGATGGCGAAAAGTAAGTGTTCAGGCCCAAGGGCCGAGGCTCTCCAGCACACATTCATTACTAGCAGTAACTAACATATTCCAGAACAATCTGTGCGAAGCCGAGCTGCGCGCCGTGCCGCCGAGCCGGCGGATGTCGCCGACGTTGCTGACGAGCCGAAGCAAGACACTAAGGTCCGAATTGCCGAGGAGATTGCCCTCAAGGAAGCGCGCGAAAGCGGCGCAAAGAAGATTCCTCTGGATGAACTGACTGCTATCAGTATGGGCGTCCATCCGGAGCTGCAGAAACCAGAAAAAGCTGCCGGACGTATCGTAAAGTCTTCGCGGAAAAACAAGCGGGACAAGAAAAAGCGCGCTAAGGGTGAGGCTATCAAAGAAATGCTTTCCGAGAAGATCTCGGCGTCCAAGGAGAGACACACGACTGTGCGGAGCTACCGGACCGGCGAGTGACCTCCCCTTCTATTTATTTGATTGTAATTGCTAGATCTTATCACACACAGAAAGTTCAAAACATTTTCTGGTCCCTGGAAGTTGCTAATATTGCCTTCTCCTCCACATGCCGCTCACTTTTGAGTGTCTACTCGCCCCCCCACGCCCAACACGTACTCTGCATTGTGGTTATGGTTCCAAGGTGGGTCATATGACAAATCGAGACCCAGCGATGGCCGACGCGTTTTTCGACACGCTGGTGGCGCCAGCATACCTAGAATCCGCACGGGAGTCTCTCGAAGAATTCCTTCAGTTCAACAATGCTCGTAAAATTGCAGTGGTGACTTCTGGGGGTACAACAGTGCCCTTGGAACGAAACACGGTGCGGTTTGTCGACAATTTTAGCGAAGGAACGCGTGGCGCGCGCAGTGCCGAGCTGCTCATCGACAGCGACTACGCTGTGGTGTTCCTACACCGTTCCAATTCCCGGAAACCATTCGCTCTGAATGCAGATTCGGTCCTGGAGGTCATGGAAATTGCCAATGGTGAGCTCCGCGTGCGCGAAGGTTTTCAGACCGCTGTGGAACGGAATGTCCAGCGGAAGACAAATGCAGACTCCAACAAACGGCTGCTTTCTATCTCCTTCGAGACTATCGATGACTATATGTTCCTTCTTCGGATGACCGTCTTTGCATTGAGAGACGCTTCGGTACACGAGCGCTCTTTGTACTACCTTGCTGCGGCTGTTTCCGATTTCTATATCCCACAGAGCGAAATGCACGAACACAAGATTCAGAGCCGCGACGTGGGCAGGCTCGAAATCGTGCTAGAACCAGTTCCCAAGCTATTGAAGACGCTCGTGGCAGACTGGGCCGCGCGGGCCTTCGTAGTGACGTTCAAATTAGAGACAGATGCAGGTATTCTGCAGCACAAAGCGCAGCAGGCTCTCCAAAACTACGGCCATCAGCTGGTAGTCGGAAACTTGTTGCACACCCGGAAGCAGGAAGTTCTACTCGTTGACCAGAATGGCTCGCAGACTGTCAAAATCGGCACGCGCAGCACTATCGAGGAAGCGTTCCTGCCGCGTGTGATAGCGGAGCATGACGCATTCATCGCGCGTGCCACACAGCTTAGTGAGCTTCAGTAACTGATCCTCAGTTTCATCCCGTATGGATTAGAGAAAATGTTCTATGTACAAACTCAGTCTCTCAAGTCTATAAGAAGTCGAGACCGATGCCGAACACGAAGCCTTTGTGCAGAACCTCGTCGACACGCGATACGACAGGCAGAGCAAAGTTGAGCTCGACCCGCATGTTGGAGTTGGCGTAAACGAGACCGAATCCAGACGAGACTGATGGCACAGGCAACACGCGCGTACGCAGCGGGCTGAGAGCGCCGGCGTTTACGAAGGCGTGCGCACGGAAGTCTTTGTTTAATCCACGTATCGGACTGAACAGCGAGATTCCAGTAGCGGCCATCAGCTCACCGCCTAACGCGTCGCCGGAATCGTGCGGGCCCACGTGGTTCTGCTTAAAGCCACGCAAGTCTAGCGGACCACCCAAATTGAACCGGTCCAGTAAATGTGTACGCGGCACGTAGCCTGCCCTCGTGTAATAGTTTAGCGGCAGAATGAACCCGACTTTTGAGTTGACAGTTCCAGTCACGGACCTATATACAGGGAACGCATTCTTCACCTGTAAAGTAGACTTGAGAAAAGGGAACGTCGTTTGAGGAAGCGCCAGCTCGGTTTGTGACGACCACAAGGTCCCCTTGTTCTCGAAGTCCTGGGCATCCATGTTCCCGATTTTTTTCTTGTAGTTGCAGAACACACTCAACTTGAAACTATTGCCGACTTCATGGCGAAGAGACGGACTAAAGTTTAAGGTTTTGGACGCCAGTGTTCGGAGGTCTGCCCGTACACCAAGCGCAAAGCGGTCCGCGTTCTCCAAGCTCAGACTACCGCCTCGGAACTGGGCAACACTGGATGCCCACTCTTGCAGCTTCTCGGAGGAGTACGCCAATGCTTCGGCCCGCACACCTACGAACTTGGGATGGGGTATCGGCAATGAGGCAGTGAGCAGGTGGGCAGAGGTCGTTCGCGTTCCCTGGCTTGCATCGAAACTTATCACTTCACCAAAACCTAGAGGATTTTTTATTGTGCCTCGCAGATATCCACTGCCCTCGTTCTGTCCCACGTTGGTGCCGACACGTGCAACAAACTTGTTGACCGAGGGCAGCGCTATCTTGATGACGCCCTCCGGGCTGAGGGATAAGTTCACATCCTTATATACGCCCAAGGAATATAGGTCTTTTTGCACTTTGCGGATGTTGCGAGCCAGTTCTTGCGGTGGCTGTGCTCCGGTCAGCAGTGGCGCCAAATATGCCTGCAGCAGCGTCTTGGATGCGCGGCCCTCAACGTCCACCCCAGCAACGTCCACAAACCCATGCGCATTACGATAGCCTTCCAGAGCACTGCTCAAGTTACTCACAGCCTCGTCGTGCGACATTCGTGTCCCGAGTAGGTTCAGTGAAATTCCACTACTCACGCGCAGAATGACGCCAAGAAACGCTGGTCTAGGGCTTTAGACTTATCATGGGTCCGGTGAGCGGAGCCACTGACGAGATAGGCGAATCGGAGAATTAGAGACGAAGGCAGACTTCACCTTGCCAATGCCTCGTTCGCAGTTTGAATATCTGCGCGAATTCGGTTCCGCGCGAAAGTGCTCAACTGTTACTCATATGATTACACAGCACTCCCAATCTGTGGCGGCGCAGCCGCATTCCATGCTCATATCCGCTCACCTTCGCATCCCCCTGCCCCGGTTTTACGTGTACGCGAGGAGAATATGGTTCGTCACTTTCAATGTCAACATGCAGTTATGGGTTGGGGTTGGATGAGATAACGGTGAAACCTATGAAACGTCAAACATGTGCATGTGCCCATTGCGTCCAATGGCGTGACGCATGAGCCAGAAAAAGATCTATTCTTTTTGAATCCAAGTACGTCAAGGGCAGATGTTCGTGGTTCGATGTACCTTGCGCTGCTCTAACATAGATGCGCGCGGACTTAGTTTGTAGAGTCAAATCAAACGTTCTCGAGAGGCTTCAGCCACAGTGTAATCGCGCTCTAGTGATTTCGGTGCTCGGATCAACGACAGGGGAACCGATTCCTATGTGTTGCCTGTGGTCATGGTTACGATGGTATCAGCGGACGCGGTTCAACGTTTTAGTTGGTGCTGCTTAAGACATTGCTACACCCAGATAAAGATACAAAAATGGCGCTATACATGCATGCAGTACTGATTGAAATAAGCCGCAATTATGCTGGCCGTAATTTTTCTGCACGTTCAGCCATCTGAATAGGCTGCGGCGAAAATGTTGCATGCCACGCAAGTGCTCACCGCGCCCAGTGAGACGAGCATAATATGTCCCGTGCGAGAGGCCGGAGACTTGAATAGTTAGTCCAGCGACGTAGTCAGCTGAGTCCTGAGCAAGTGCCGAGCCGGTGCCGAAGTTTGACAAGAGCCGGCGCTTATGCATGACAACCCTTATGGGCGCAGGCGTTCACGCATACTAGGCACAGGAACACGGGGAGGGGGTATGGGATGTACTGATGTGTCAGCTTACCATATGCATGCGCTGCGCTCGCATCAGGGATTGCGGGGGATAAATATGGGGCGGTCACTTGCAAATAGCACAAAATAGGAATCACGCCCGCGTCTGTTCTGTGCCCGAGATTGTTTGCCAGAGGAGCATTTCACATGCAGCCCACAGTAGGTACAGATCTGAAGCGAAACCCAGGGCTCCTGGCTGTCTCCACATAAATCAGCAAGGTAAGGGATGTTTTTGGCAATGAGCAACCATCCGGAGTTGCATTAAGTGGCCGGGTGAATCATAAATCCGGGGAATGAGTTGCTTTCCGATAAGTCGACGCATGCATACAAAAGGAGACTCGGAATTTCTGCTACTGCAACATCGAGCGCAGCAGACTCAACTCCGATGCAAGGAAACCGTAGCAACCGATCCAGCCTGTAGAAGCATACAATACGCGAACCTAACCCCTCCGCAACCCTGTTATGTACGAGACATGGAGGCGTGAGGTTATCCAATTTCTATAATTTGACCCCGTTCCGACCTACAACAAGCGCGCTTTTGAACATCACCCGTAGCCCTGCTCCGAAACGTCCCTACTAAATAGAGTAACATCCCTCTATCCGCACGAACACCAGCAAGCTCTCGCAATGGCCTCGCACATGGAATCGCCGAACTATCGCGTGATGAACTCGTATCTGGCCACCGCGGGCCATATCGACGCTCACCATGATCTCGGCGCAACGGTACAGCCAAACTCCCCTCGCGAGCCGTTGACGCCACCGCTTGCTGAGCGTCAACCGGATGCGATCTACATCCCGAAACGCCCCGTCGAGTCAATGTCGTCGCCTCAGCGCATCAAACTGAACCTTGCAACTAGCCCGGACGTCGGTGGGTTCTCGCCGCCTTCGCATCTAGCCTCTCCGCGTTCGCCCACGATCGGTTTGGCAGCCTTCGGCCAGCGTGGGCCTACAGGACTTAGTATGCGCCCGCTAAGTGGAAGCAATTTGAATGCTCTCGGGAATCTTGGGCAATTTAGTCCTGGATACGCCACACCGGGTACACCATTGAGCACGCCACTGAGTACACCTCTTAGCGCTGGCCTTGCACCGGGTGTTGTACCCATTGGGAGCGGCATAGGAAGTCCGGGATTCACTTCCAACTCGCTGCAGGCGCCGCACGCTCCACACACGCTCCACACGCAATACGCGCTCGGCAGCGGTATTCCCGAACAAGATTTGTCGTACTCCGGCCCCCGCCACATTAGGAGTTATTCGCACAACCTGGCAGACGGAATCAGCTACGGCCGCTCCGCATATGTGCCGGCGTCTCCACCACTCTCGCGTCCCAGGGCATTTTCGTCGGGCATGAGTCCGCGCCCTATGGTTGCCCCGCCCCTTGCCGCAGACGCCATCGATGCCCGCGCATTTCCCCTGCCGCTTTCGAGCCCAGTGAGCCCCACGCGGGCTGCTGCACAGCCTCTCGTTTCTCACCCGCAACACGCGGCACACCCTGCCGCTCATACACAGGCCAGCCCACATTCGAACTCGAGCCCCAACCATGCCGCCCACGCTGCGCATCAATCTCACCATCAGCCTCACGCTGTGCATGCCACCAATGCGCACGCGCACAATTCACACGCGCATGGCACCCATCCTGGACACACGCGCAAGCACTCGCAGAGTTACCTCCCTCCATCTAAAGATCAGCCCCTGCGGCGCTCGCTGAGCAGCGTGCTGCTAGATGAGGCGGAAGACTTGCAGGCGAAAGGGCACATACGAAGCCAAAGCTTCAATAGGACGCTGCCGGGTGCAGCGATCAGTGTACGAGCGCTCAGCGACGAGCAGATTCTCGCTCTTTGCCACGACCAGCGCGGCTGCCGATTCCTCCAGCGCAAGCTGGCGGACTCGGATAGCGGCATCGTTGACCGCATTTTCGCGGCCACTTGTGACCATATTGTTTTGTTGATGATTGACCCATTTGGGAACTACTTTTGTCAGAAGCTCTTCGAGCGGTGCACTCCAGCGCAGGTGACGAGCTTCCTGCGCGTGTGTGCGCCCACTATCAGCACGATAGCGGTGAACCAGCACGGGACGCGCGCTCTTCAGAAACTCATGGAGCGCATCGACTCGCCCGAGCAAATTCAGCTGCTCGTTGACGCCCTGCGGGGAGATGTAGTCCGACTGATTCGCGACTTGAATGGCAACCACGTTATCCAGAAGCTGCTACTCACGCTGCACGACGAGGATGCGCAGTTCATCTACGATGCTGCGTGCGCGGCGATCATTGATGTTGGCAGTCACCGTCACGGGTGCTGCGTACTGCAGAAGTGCCTCACGCATGCTTCCGACGTCAACCGCCGCAAACTAGTTAGCCGCATCATTGAGGAGGCTTGCTCGCTTGCAGGCGATCCGTTCGGCAACTACGTCTGCCAGTACGTGTTCGACCTGGAGTGCCAGGAGTACACGGACCGACTCGTGGAGCAGTTTGTAGGCCGCGTGCTTTTCCTCTCCATGCAGAAATTCTCCTCCAACGTCGTCGAGAAGTCGCTACTGTCCAGCTCGCCGTATCTCGCGGAGATTCTGATTGCCGAGATCACACAGCCCGACACACTGCACGAGCTTCTGCTCGACAACTATGGGAACTACGTCATTCAAACTGCGCTCGACGTCGCGGGGAGGCTCGGGCCCGCGAAGCGCCGCCAGGTGGTCGCGGCCGTGCAAGGGGCGCTGGCGACGACCCGGTCGCCTTATGGCCGCCGCATCATGACGAAACTGAAGGAGTAACTCCAGCCGGCCGTATGGGCGCCTATTTGTATTGTTATTATTATTATTTTTGTCTATGTATCACCTTAGCATATACTATCTAGCATGTTTTCGATGTAACGCAATCCTATTTCTGAAGTAGACTAGCCGCGCTCAGTGCGCCAGCGTCTCGAGAAATTCTGCCCTAGGTGTCATCAGACCGCAGCCAGGGCCGCCTGTAAGACAATGTGTGTTTCCGCGCTTTGCAGAAGAAGGTCGCATCACCAATAAAGCCTGTTTGAAACCATAAACTAGTCGCCAAGGAATAGTAGAACCCAAGACCCACAAAGTCGCAGCGCTTCGTCATTGCCTCAAAAGGGTCGACGCACAAACTAACTCGGAAGCGGCCGGGCATCTTTTCAGCGCACTCGCATGGAATTTGATAACCACATATGTATGCTGCTGAACACCAGCGTTGAGACATTCTCACATGAAGCAGACGGGCCGTTTTGACCTCTGCCCCCTGAGCCTGGTCCAACCGGTCGAGCAGGCCCCTACTCCTTTTTGACACGCTTTGCTTTTGTCTGAGGGCCCCAGTCGGCGCGCGGATTCTCCTGGAACTTGACCATTTTCGCTTGCCGCAGCCTTTCGATATCGTCTGACTTTTCGTTGTACTCAAACGACACCTCCTGAGCCGGCGGCTGGTCAAGGATCTTTTTCCCGGGCGAGTTTTTCATCTCGCGATTTTCCTTGGCGTGCATCTGGACCCAGTGCCTGTACAAGTCCCAGATGTAAGAGAAAGGAGCGTTTGTCTTTACGCAGCCTGGCTTCGCATGCGTGAGCGAGGCTTCGTACCCGCCGTTAAACAGAGCAGACGTAAACACCTCGAGAGGAGGAGTCAGAGGCGAGCGCACAATGGAGCCCAGGTTTGCTGGGTTCAAGTAAAACGGCACGTCCTCGAGCTCGCGACTCACCAGCTCCAGCACTCCGTTTATGCGTGCTGTGGTCCCGTACACAGTTTTATCGCTGGCCGTGCAGACTGCTTGAACCTCCTTGACGAAATCTCTGCTGTGCAGCGGGCCCGCCCACATGGGGCCCACGATGTGGAACGGGTTCTGGCAGAACTCGCAGTGCGTGCCGACCACGGGTCCCTTGGCCGTGCCGAATTTCGGCTTCGTGATCCCCAAAGGCTGCAAATGGAAAGCCGAGCAGCCTGTGCAGCTGTATACGAGCATTGCCCGGCCCAGGTTCTCCTTAACGAGCATTTTCGAGGTGCGAATCTCGATGAAGCAGCGGATGTAGTAATCCACAGAGACGCTAAGCAACGGCACGATCGCGCGGCCGTATTTAGCGGCGGTTGTGGCAACAGCATTGAGGAGCAGCCGCAGCGCGGACTCGTGGCCCGCGTCGCCGTGGAGTGTTGTGCCACCGTACTGCGAGTAGCACTTCTCTGGATGGGCATTACCGGCAAGAACAGCTAGATCCGTGCACGTCACCAAAAGAATGGCGCCGTTCACGGCGGACTGCACAGCCGCGTCCAGAAACGGGGCCGCGCCGCCGTAGGGGTCGAGGTCCACGACGTGCGCGCGCGAAGCGCGCATGGCGTCGTTTGCGTCGCCCTGCCGCGGCACTACAATCTCGCTCACGCCGTTGTGCTCGGCATTGAGCTTGATCTGGGCGACCGCGGCCTCGCTGAGGTCGTTGGCGACCACAGACTTCACCAGCGGAATCTCCTTGGCGTAACGGCAAGAACGCAGCCCTGTGGCCGCAAGCCCCTCGATGATCTTGATATACGGCTCGTCGCGGCGTTTGGCGTACTGCCGTGACCAGGCGGTGATCGCCATTACGCTGAGGTCTCGGTTGAACTGCTGGATCGGGTTGTAGAACACATCCTCCGGCTTCGACCCGATCAGCGTGGCGCGGCCCTCGCTGACTTCCTGGACGGTGCTCATCCAGCGTACACGAAAGAGCCTCGGCGTGCGACAGGCGAGCGAGAAAAAGATCCTGAAATTTCACGACTAAGAGTCACGCCGCCGCGCGGTCTGCGTCAGCCGGCCTCGCCAAACCACTGCCGCAGCTACGCTACGCCCGCCGCTGGATTGCGAGACATGTCGGACGAGCTGCGGAGGTCCGTGCTATCGCAGATTGCCGCGCAGGAGCTCGTGTTCGATATCGAGCCCGCAGAGGAGGTCTCGGACGCCCAGAAGCACTGGGACGAGAGCCTCGAGCAGCTGCACAACGCGGTGTTTTTCGCGCTGCTCCCTGTGATCGGGCGCATCCTGGGCCGGCGGTTTGCTCGCTCGATGTGGATGCGGTACGTCAATTGGCGCTGGCGCACGCGCGCAGCGAGCGACTGAGCACGCGAGGCCGGCCTTTTGGAACGCTGGCCTTTCTGAACAGCAGCAGATCTAGGCTAGGGAGGCCCGCATTCCGTATGCTGCGTCTGCAACAGGCGCACGTATGCAGCCCTCCAACCTTGCGCGCATTCGCTCGTAGGCGGCTTCCTTTGTTGCGGCCACAGAATTTGTGTTCTTTAATTGCCTCGGAGGGGGCGGCCTGCACCGACGTAATTGATAGCCGCACCCCGAATAGTTACTTGCTAGGGTTTTGACCTTGGTTCTAACTTATGTATGTTACTTATGAGTGTGCACGCCACGCGTCTTGCTATAAGGGGCTCGAGAACGAAGTGGGCGATCGACTATTGACTGCTGACTTTCATATTTTTGTGAGATCCGACCGCTGCTTGTATCATAAGGTGCTGAGCGGCGTTGACAGTGGGTTTGCAGCGGCCGCAGTCGACGCTTAGGCCGCACCTCCTGACAACCAGCCACTGTAAAAATCGCCAGCTTGGCATCGCACATAAGAATTTGACTAGAATGGACGCCAGACAGGGAGCAAAATCTGTGTGACCGCTGTTGCAATGCGCACTGTGCGCACGCTCCAGCACACGCGCGCCGCGACTGCGCGACTGGAAGAACTGATTGTTGCCCGAGCGGTGCGCTTCTCTAGAGTTGACTCGCAAGTGCCATTAGCGGCACAGTGCCGCGGGATTGCCGGTGGCTAAGAATGCATTAGTATCTTACATCTATGTATTACATTACTGTCCGTTAAGCGTTATTCGTGTATGTCGTCATGTTAGAAGCGGGAATCATAAAGCGAGCGGTCAAGGGCAACCGACGAGCGCGAGCTGGCGAATCCCGGTGCCGGGGGCTGCCACGGCGCGTGCGTCGGCGTGCCCGGGTGCGTCGGCGTGCCCGAGTGCTGCACATGCGGCGGGTGCGCGGCGCCGAAGAAGGCCGTCGGCGGCAGGCTCGCCAGGCTCGACACTGCGGACGTCGACGCGCTCCACCGGTTCAGAGGCAGGCCGAGCGGCGAGTTCAGACTGAGGCTGCCGACGGCCGGCGTGGGCGCGGGAAGGCAGGCCGCGCACAGGCCCAGCGGCTCCTCCGAGAGGACAGCGGGCTTCTGGACAGCGAGGCCGCGCGCCGAGGGCACAAGGTGCAGCCCGAGGTGCCGGCAGAGCTGCGACAGCACGTGCTGGCTCGTCGGCGGCAGGCCAGCTGCGGCGTCCGGCGGGAACAGCAGCTCCACGCGCGCGGGGTCGTGCTTGAAGAGCAGCAGCGCGCCCCACGTCTGCAGGTTGGTCACGTCGTTCATGTCGACGCCCGGCGCCGGCGCGGCCGGCGTGGGCTGAGGCGAGCGCACGGTCGGTGTAGCGGTGCCCGAGGGGCACACGCTGACGCTCGCGGCGTGGGCGGGCGCCGGCGACGCGGCGTGCGACGTCGGCACCGACGCGGCTTTGCGCGGCGTCTGCTTGTGCTGCTCCTCGAGCTGCCCGCGCCGCTCGCGCTTCTCGCGCTCAATCCGCTCGCGCTCCTGGAAGGGCAGCATCTTTTTGTACTCGACGCGCAGCTTGCGCCCCATCAGCTCGCGCCCGTTCAACGTCTGGATCACCAGCGCCGTCTCTTCGGCACTCGCGAAGTTCGCAAAAGCAAGCCCGCGGAACACGCCGTTGTCGAAGTGGTAGTTGAACGCATACGGTAGCGGCAGGCCCAGCTGCGTGATGAACTCGATCAGCTGCTCCTTCTTGATCGCAAACGGGATATTCTTCACCACGATTGCCGTCGTTATGATGTCGTCCACGTCCTCGTCGTGGGCGCTGTGCGGGCTGTGCGGCGCGCTGGCGCGGGCACGCAGGTCCGCACCCTGGAAGTCGGGGCTCCCAATACTGCTGCTCGGCTCGCTGCGGGGCGGAACCACAGGCTCGGAGTCGGCCGTGAGCTCCGCAAGAGAGTGGGGGACTACGTCGGCCGACGACCCGGCCGACGACCCGGCCGGCGCCTTGGACCCAGTCTCCCCGCGGCTGCTCGACGCGCTGCCGGACGCGCTGCCGGACGCGCTGCCGGTGCTGGACCAGGCGCCTGTCGCGCTGCCGGACGACCACGCGCGATTTGCGCCGCCAGCTCCGGAGAGCGTCCCGCGGCCGCTGGAAGGGGAGTTCAGGAAAGCAAGGTTCGTCGCGCTCATGTGTTTCTCTATGTCCAAAATCAAGCGGGGTGCTGCACCGCTACAAATTTTTTCTGAGAGTGGGTGCAGAACGATGCTCTCTGCAGTGTCAGCGAGCGAGGTTAAGCAGCACGACGCGCAGCTGGCTTATGTACGCAATACATAAGAATTAATAAGTGCACGGTCTTTTTGCGTCGAAGGCGCGCTGCTCGACGCGTGCAGTGGAATTTCGAGCTCGCGAGTTGCGGGACACCTTTATAGAAAGACTGTGGAGTCATATAGTTGACCTAGATGGCCGAAACGTCGGTTGCGCAATGCGTCCGTATTCGAGTTTACATGTATCGCTCCCAAGTACGGGCTAGCTCGCTCTGGCTCTAGCTTAGCATCTTCTCGCTCTCAACAGAAACGCCGCTTCAGCGTGTGAGGTGTCCAACTACTTCGACGAACAGAAGACATCATAGGCAAGCCCCTGCCATTGCCTGTAACGCCCAGCCCTAGCCAACAGCGCAGTTCAAGTATATGTATTGCCCCTGCTCCTCGCAGGTGAGAGCAGCATCGCTCAAAGGTCTGGTTCGAGGTCTCAGAGCAGGGGTGCAAGGGCAGTTGTAGCGCTATACCCTAGTTGGACGTGGCCGAGACGCGACGAACAGCATGCGGGGTTGGGGTTAACGTATTTCCCTCTTTGTGTGCGCCTGCATGCGGTTATGCGCCAGGTCGCGCTAAATTGGACTTCAGAATGCGTCTGCTTGTCGCAGACATATCCTGGGATCTCGCACGATCGGGCTGCAGAGTGACGCATGCCCTCGTGACGGTCACTAAGCAGGGTATGCATGCATGCCTGCTGCACGCGGCGATCGGCGCTGGGAACAGCACGCGGGCTTGAATTCTCGTGGAAAACGGAGAATTCAGGGCTCACCTTGACTCTCGCTGATGCGTGTGGGTACTAGAAGTGCGCACATTTCTGTCGCTGTCTGAACGTGATAATGATCAGGGCATGCTCATGCGTGTCGGGAGCGGACCAAAAATAAAGTCTACCGTCCCCAGCTTCTTAGCGTGGGTAGCGGTGCCTTTGGCAGTACCACTGGTAAGCTCGATCAAAGTGCTGTATCATGTCGTCGTGCTCTGCTCTGAAGTCTATAACGGAACTGCACAACTAGCTGTGACCAATCTTGTTCCCGGTGCTGGTGCAAGAGTCGTAGTCGAGACCCACGTCGCAACGTTAGATATGACCTTAATGCTGTTGTTAAGAGTATACGCGACCGTTCACCTCCTGTGTACCGGATTCAAAGGGTACAGCACATGCGCGCGATCATTTTAGGCAAAGTTATCAACGATACGCTTAGGAGCCAGAAATCTTATTTTGGTCCTCATCATGCGACGATTGTGAGCGCAAACCTCTATTAGGTTTTCGTTATAAGCATCTAGATTAAAGTATTGCATACTCGCTGTGCACTTATTAGCGCAACTGGACGCTGTGATCTTCTCGCGACATGGCGGGAAGCAGCACGCCTCAGACTACAGGCATGCCTCAAGCCGAGACGCCTACAGTCCGAGGAGCGCACGGCGTACCTCGTAGTGCAGGCTCCCCTCCAGCTTATACGGCGGAACCGGAACCTGCGCCTGAGTATTCTAACACTCATGCGCCAGCAAACGGAAACAGAGCTGATACAGGATCAAATGATCGTGCGTTACCTGACTCGCAGCCCGCGGACGTGGCTACTGAGATCCCTGGCCCGCTCGTACAACCCACAGCACCCAGTTACGGGGATGCAGCAACAGCTAATGAACTTCCACGCAAGAAAGGTGGACGCTGGGTTCTCCCAGCATTCCTCACATTGTCTGTCGTATGCGGAGTTGCCATCTGCGTGCTGTGGTTTACGCTCAACGACCTAGGCCTTCAAATTGGACTCACCTTTGGAGTAATGGGCATCTATGTATTTTTGCTATTGATCATCTGTGGAATTCGGGTCAGCCAAAAGAGACGGCACGCTGCCCTGCGGAGAGAAAACGTCTAAATACGCAACCACAAACATAATCAATGCTTGACAATGAACCAGTATAGGGTAATGAAGTCTCTTTTTTATAAAAACAGGATAATTATAGATTTTGTGCAAATAATGGCGGTACTTGTGCCGGTCCAAGCTATTCCTACACCAAACGACTGTCTCTTCCAGGCTAGTACTCACCGCCCCGTGATCGTGTTGTGATCATTAATGTAACGTTAGTTTTGTCCAGACATTTTATCCCACCCGAGGGTCCCCAGATTACCTTTGGCACAAAGTTCAAACCCAACTTTACGCCACCCGTCCGTCACGCTAGTGATGAATACACCCTATATGTACATCGAACGTGCGTACGTAATTAGCGATGTTGTTCCTAAAGCGGTAATATTCTTGCAGTATTTAAGAGAGTATTTTCTTCTCCCGATGGCATCTTGCAACGTCCTCTAATATGCCCATTGAGTTAATTCTTGGCCCCTTCATGCGCCCCGTTGTCAGAGCCCAGGCTCTGATTATGGGCGTACACCGCGCCGATAGTCATTACACACCTACGATTGTTGACGCGATGGGAAGCACCCCGACGAAGTTCACCATTCGGAAGGAGTTTGGCACTGGCTCAAAAATCTTCGCTGTATTCACTGATTCCCAGCAGCGCACGTACGCTGATAGCGTCTATCACATGACGCGCTCTCGCGCGGTCAAAGGCGCGTACAGGATGTATGAGCAAGGCAGCGACAAACCAATTGCTACACTTCGCGCCGGCTTGCGTAGCAATGTTTTGCTGTTCAAGACAGTCGACAACTCGGAACTTGAGCTTGGCTGGCACGTAATCAACCACAAGGTCGACGCTCTCGACGACTACCGCGTGTTTCAACTATCGGATGGAAACACGTACCAGTGGACCTACAAGGGACATTTCTTGGAGCGTGTTCACAACTATGGGCAGATGGAGGCTGAGTTGCGTGAGCGCGTAGGCTACGTGAACGTTCTGCCCGAACGACGCGGCTTTGACCTATACGTCAATGAGGACATTGTACAGCGGGAGATGGCCATCGCAACTGCTATGATCTGCTACATCGAGGCCTGGAACACTCTGAAGGCCTATGGCGGAATCTATAAGGCAAGCCATTACTCGCCCCTTCTCCCTTGGAAGCGCGAATAAGTATCACAACAATTGAGTATGTACACGTATCAGCAACATAATGAAACGACATTCAAAAGTTCCAGATATGGTTCCTAAAGTCACCAAAGCTCGAGGCACAACGACACTCGCTGGTCATACCATCCTATTGTTTGACCCAAGCAACAGTTCGCTGCAGGTCTAAAGCAAAATACATTCAAACAGTATATTTAAACTATATGGGAGAACATGTAATTTTCAATCGCTTGTTAGCTTTCTGAGATCATCACAGCCGGATGAATTGAAAACCAACTAGTACAGACGACTCCTCGATGATCTGGAGCTGTACAGCTGCGTTCTTGGGAAGTTAATTCTTAATCACATTATATAGCTAATTGGTCAATTATAAGCGTGCTCATGCCCGCTTAACTCAGTGGTTAGAGTGCTTCACTTGTATTAACTCGTTATGAAGTGGCCGCAAGTTCGACTCTTGCAGTGGGCAGTTTTTTTGGGGCGTCCAGGTTACGTCATGGACCTAAATGGAAGCGTTGACACAAACTGCTTTCACTTTTTAGTTGTCTCTCAATGAGCCATCAGAGCCTCACGCGCTTATGTTTAGCGGCATACTACCCTCGGTTGACCGGTTGAGGTCAAATAAGGTACCACTCTGATTTGACCTCAAATGGTGTTGCAGCTGGTATAGATCCTTTATAAACACACTATTCAGCTAGCGACACGATCGCGTCCCTCATCGAACTCGGAAAGCGCCGTTTACATCCGGATGAGGTTCAGACAAGAGTGGTCAAGATTTCAACAAGACGTCTACCATGTTCTGAGTACGCATTAGTCGGAGGGCACGGCAGTTACGAGGCATTTGTGGGCAAAAAAAGTTCCACCAACAGCCATCGACCCAGAATTTCATGCCGATTTGCGATAGAAAGAAAACCAATTGCGCTCACGAATGGTGTATTCTTGTTCTTTGAGAACTGGCTGTATATAAACAGACATGTACTTGTCCCACTTGCGATGTCTCGCCAAGTGCTGGCCATTCAGAACTTTCGAAAAGTCTAGCAAATCCAAGATTCTATGATGATATTGAACAGAGAGCCATTAGTTGAAAGATATCGAATAATGAGCGTGTCTGCGGGAATTACGAGGCCAAATATTTTTGACTCCGCATGTACAATCAAACATATTAGTGTGCACCCAAGATACAAACGCATAGTCCGAATGGATGCATCGGCGCTGCCAGAGGGTGTTCCTCGCTAGACGTTCCTACCGGTCGTTTTGCGCGAGCTCGAGCAGCAACCACAAACCACAATGTGAGAAAGAGCGGGTGCACGACTCAGCTCAAAGGCCGTCGCAGGGTCCACCACTAACACCCGCCACGTCAAATACAGGCCACCTTGCGACCGACGCCCGTGCCCAGGAAAATGTTAATGCAACAAATAGTACTACTAGGTGAATATACCGGCAGCGTGACGAGCTAACCAGCACGGCTCTATGCACTTGTATCGCCAGTGTAATTCCGTGCTGAGGTTATGCCTGCCAGGCGGCTTAAGCGCTGTCAAGACTGCTTCTTAGCTTCAGTAGAGGGATCTACTCGAAGTCGTGAGTTTGAAGCAGACGCTGACGCTGCTTCAGCGAGGTGGGGCGCTTGACACGGTTGAAAAGCGTGACACGGTCGTCAAAGACGAAATTGTAGGTGACCTTGATCCAAGAGTCATGGCACGGCAGCGGATCGTAGAACTCCTTCGCGAGCTCACGTAGCTGGGGCAATCTAGACCAGGCAATGTACGGGAAATCATGGTGTTCACTGTGATACCCCGCGTTGTACACGAAAAAGTTCAGCCAACCGTAGTAGCTGAAGGTCTCCGGGTACTGCGTGTACGGCGAACGCTCCTTTGGCGGATCCAGGATGTAGTGCTCGGCAATGAAGTGAGCCGCAATTGGGTGCAGCGAGCCACTCAGGAATGCCGAGATGAGCAGGTACCAGTAGGACTGCAAGCCCCAGTGCTTGATCATGAGATAATCAAACGCGACCTGGACCACGATATTGAGGTAGTGCACCCAGGTGAAGTCGACCGTGTACAGGAATACCGGGCGCAGGGCGTAGAAAAAGAGCTGGAACGTAGCGAAGAAGGCCTTGCCTGCGACGCTGGACAAGAAGAGGGCCTCAAGCTCGGTCGGGAGGTCCGTGTCATAGCCCTCCTCGCCCATGCGCTTGTGATGCAGATTGTGGTACGGCCCGAACGAAGCGGAGTAAGGGATGCCGACCGGAAGATTGGCCACAATTGCGAACAGGCGGTTCCAGATCGGGGCCTTGAAGCCGAGGTTGTGGCTGAACTCGTGGATCGCCAGGAACAGGTTCGAGATGCACGTGGCGCCAATGAAATAGGCGGTGAGCCAGAATACCGGGGACTTCATCGAGACATTGCGCATGAGATACGCGCAGGTGAACTGCAGGCTGCACACGAAAAGCACGATCCATTTGGTTTTCGGCTCGGGCCCGACCAGTTTCGTGACCTCCGGGTGCGCCGCGATGATCTCCATCCGCCGGCTGCGGTGCGGCTCCTCCTGGAAAGTCAGGTAGAACCGCGGGTCTATCGATTCGAGCGGCGTCTCCTTTTGTGCGTCGGCCATTGGATTGGAAAAACGCGAAAATTGTCACGCGTCCACTGTCATGTGCATGCGCGCCCATGTGATACGTATTTCGTATATGACTACTCTATACGGTTTATGCAGCGCGATAAGGGGAGGCCGCCGGCTCGGCTCGACACAGTCGGGGCAGCAGCCGACCATGCAGTATATTTAGCTAGCCTCGTGCGGTGAGAACTACAAACACGGGACGAAGGGTGCCAGTGATTTCAAGCAGAGCGCGCCTTGCAGACGCCGTTGCGAAGTTTTTCATATATATGCGTGTGCGGCGTGATTAACAAGCGTATTTGTAAACAAGTAATTTTGGGCCGCGCAGCACTTGCTCTCTCCAGTGATGGACCATGTAATGGCTTTCCTGCTCAGTTCATTGGCCGGTGACATGACCTCGTGCAAGCCGTGGTAGTTGCAAGCACGTGAACGTTTTGTCCGGCGACAGCCCCGCGTCAGCCGTGACCACTATAGCCTCCGCCGTAGCCACTTCTTCGAGCACAAGGCCTCCCGATTGTGTGCTATCGTTTTCAGGCAGCAAAATTCCTAGCAGTTACACTATATTATGCACGCGCTGGGCAGAGTATTATCGCACTACCTACTAGAGACCACTGCGAGCCTTGAGCTATATAAAATAACCCTGGAGTTCTTCAGCCCCACCTTGTCGACCATTTCATAGCCTTCCTGGCTCCTGGCACCCCGAATCCAGCCTGGGGACGATCACCGGGCGGCGCGCTCGACGGCCGCGATTCGCATGTTCACGTGCCATATTAGCAATACCGCGGTCGGAAAGGACCTATAAAAGGCATGCTGCGCGCGTTCCACAGAGGATGCACAGCGCTGCATTCCCGGGGACACCTGCACCGCGTACTCCCGTATAGATATACACACAGCATGCCCGAGACCTCGCTGAGCTCCGAAGCGGAGGTGCTGTTCAGCACGCGCAACTGCGTGCGCGAGATCACGCTTAACCGCCCTCGCAAGCTGAACGCGATCACGCACGGCATGATCAAGGCGATCGCACCGAAGCTGCGCGAGTACGCGGCGTCCGACCTGGCGCACTCGGTCGTCGTGCGCGGCAAGGAGCCGCGGGCGTTCAGCGCGGGCGCCGACGTGCGCGCGCTCGCGAGCGCGATCCGCGAGGGCGCCGAGGGCGCCAAGCCCGCCGCGGCCGAGTTCTTCAAAGACGAGTTCGCGCTGAACCACGCGATCGGCACGTACAAAAAGCCGTACATCAGCATCCTGCAGGGCGTGGTGATGGGCGGCGGCGTTGGTCTCAGCTGCCACGGCGCGTTCCGCGTCGCCACCGAGAGCACGCTGCTCGCCATGCCCGAGGCGAACATCGGGTACTACCCTGACGTGGGCTCGCTGTTCTTCCTAAGCCGACTCAGTGGCCAGCTCGGGCTGTTCGCGGCACTGACCGGGCACCGGTTCCAGGGCTTCGACAGCTACCGCTTCGGCATTGCTACGCACTACGTGGCTGAGGACTCGCTGGTCGACCTGCAGCGGCGGCTGGAGGAGCTCGAGAACACGTTCGACACGCGCGAGGAGTTCTTCAAGCTCGTGGACTGGTGCATCGAGGAGTTCAGCTCGGAGCCGCCGGCGAGCTACAAACCGAGCCTGAGCGCGCAGGAGCTGGACGTCATCGACGCGGCCTTTGCGAAGGACAGCCTGGAGGAGATCGTCGACGCGCTAAAGGCCGAGGGCAGCGAGTTCGCCGGAAAGACTGCGGAAACGCTGCTCGCGCGCTGTCCGCTGTCGCTGAAGGCGACGCTGGCCGCGTACCGCCGCGCCGCGCAGCTGGACTTCCAGGCCGCGCTGGAGCAGGACGCTGTGCTGAGCTACAACTTCGTGCATAACCCGAACTTCGTCGAGGGCGTGCTTGCGCTGCTGGCCGACAAGCGCGCGGCCAAATGGTCGCCGCCAGACCTCACCGGCGTCACGGCCGCCGAGGTTGATGCGCTGCTCGCGGCGCCCGAGGGATACACGCCCGTCGCGTTCGGCTCGGACGAAACGTTCCTGGAGTACCCGCACCACTTCGGGCTGCCTACGGAGAAGGAGGTGCAGGACTTCGTCACTGGCGAGACCTCGGAGCAGGACACCAAGGCCACGCGCAAGGACGTGGTCGACTTCTTCCGCCGGCGGTACCCGGACGGGATCAAGCTGTGGCTGGCGGAGTACCTGAACGAGGTGCTCGACCGCAAAACGACCCCCGACCCTAGCGACAAAACGCTGCTCGACTGGATATACTAGAGGGGCCCGCATCCAGGGCCTAGCGGGCGGCGGGGGCGGACGCTGCACTGGCGGGCCCGCGCCTGTCTCGCTCGCGGCGGCAAGCCGCGGCGCCGGTTGCACCCCTCTCGTGCCGGGTAATCCGCGGCAGGTGTGCTAGTCGCCGGGCTCGCTCGTGTTTCACTCACAGCCGCGCGCTGGCACCAACATCGCGAGTTTGGGCGCCGTCCCGTTCTGAGCTCTAGCAATTCGACTATTTAGAACTAAAACTTTTCTCAGTGAAGGGCGGCCGCGCGCGCAGCACTACAGCTGCACCTGCTTTGTGGCGCGCCGCCGCTTCGTAACCCCAAACCTGGTAAATACGGCGTGTGCGCGCCGCGTCGCGCTGCGCCAGGGTCGTGGCGCCCCCGTCGCTCGACGAACGGCACACCTGCGCGTGTATGGCGATTCTTCCTGCGCGCCTGGCCCGCCAGGCCCTGTCGTCCGAGCCGAAACGCATCGCGCAGCCAAATTTGTCATGCGTCTAGCCGAGCCACGCGCGCCGCGCACCCAGTTAGTCACCATGACAGTGTACAAAGACGAGTGCGCGTTCACTTTCGACAGCCAGGACTCGCCGTTCGGCGTCGACGTGTGCCTGCGCTGCTACGTCGGGACGTCCGGCGACCCTGCGCACGACTTCACGGCGCGTCACGCGCGCGCGCGGCAGCACACGGCGTTCCTCAACGTGCAGCGCCGCGAGCGCGCGCGCGAGGTGCAGGCACTCGCGGTCGCCGAGCCCGAGTACGACGTGACATACGCGTTCAAGACGCTGGGCGCGGATGTCGAGGGTGATTTCGCCAACGAGATTGCCGCCGTGCAGGCCGCGGACTCGTATGTCGCACGCGCGCAGACGGAGGCGTGGCAGTTCGAGCTCGAGAGCTGCGCGCACGTCGCTGCGCTGCAGCAGCTCCCCGCGCAGCCCGAGCTCGCGCACTGCACGTTCTGCGACCAGACGCAGAACCTGTGGCTGTGCCTGCACTGCGGGCATGTCGGCTGCGGGCGACGTAACTACGACGGCAGCGGCGGCAACAACCACGCCGTCGACCACTTCGAGGGCACGCAGCACGCGCTCGCCGTCAAGCTCGGCACGATCACGCCGCACAGCGTCGACCTGTACTGCTACGCCTGCGACGACGAGCGCGCCGACCCCGATATCGCCGCGCACTTGCACACGTACGGCATCGACGTCCAGACGCGGAGCAAGACAGAACGGTCGATGCTCGAGCTGCAGCTTGCGCAGAACGCGCAGTTCGCGTTCGGCGCCGGCGAGCCTGTCGACGCCACGGGCATGAAGAACCTCGGCAACACGTGCTACCTGAACTCCGTCGTGCAGGCGCTCTTTGCGCTGGCGCCCTTCAGCGCGCAGTTCGCGCCCAACGACGCTGCCGCGAGCGTCGAGGAGGGTGGCCCGCGCGACCTGCGCACGCAGCTCAACAAGCTCAAGGACGGGCTGCAGAGCGGCCGCTACCCCGTGGTCTCGCCGGACATGTTCAAGATTCTCGTCGCCGACGGCAGCCCCGAGTTCATGAGCACGCGCCAGCAGGACGCGTTCGAGTACTTCACGCGGCTCGCGCTGCTCAGCGAGAACATGGACCAGGACGCGTTCGCCGCGGTGTTTGGGTTCCAGACCGAGCGCCGGCTCGCGTGCACGGGCTGCGCGGCCGTCCGTTACGTGTGCGAGAACACGGTTAGCCTGAGCGTGCCCATGATCGACGAGGATCGCCCGATCACGTTCGCGGAGCTCGTGGACCGCTCCAGCGCGCCGGAGACGGTTGAGAGCCGCTGCCCGCGCTGTGCGAACCCGGAGGCCGTGTCGCAGCTGAGGATGAAGACGTTCCCGCGCGCGCTGGCCGTGTGTGTTGGGCGCTTCCGCGTGCACGGGCTGCAGGCCGAGAAGATCGAGGCGCCCATTCGGGCCGAGCCGTGGCTCAGCCTCGAGTCGGTGCGCGCGGCGGGGCCGCAGCCGGACGAGGATGTGCTTCCCCAGGACTACTTCGAGCCCGACCCCGAGCAGCTGGCGATGCTGGTCTCGATGGGGTTCCCGGCCGACGCCGCCAGCGACGCGCTCGAGTCGGTCGCGGGCCAGCCCGCCGACCGCCAGGTCGAGCTCGCGCTGAACGCACTGGTGAATGGCTCCGGCGACGTGCAGGCGCTGCAGGGGATGGGCTTCACGCCGGAGCAGGCGCGCGCCGCACTCAAGGCGACAAGCAGCGTCGAGGCCGCCGTCGAGTGGCTGTTTGCGGGCAACTTCGAGCTCGCGGGGGCGTCTGGCGCCGCGAGCTCTGCGCCGCTCGGGCAGGACTCGGCCGAGTTTGCGCTTGCGGCTGTCGTCTGCCACCGCGGGCCCAGCGTGCATACGGGGCACTACGTAGCGGCCGCGCAGGGCCGCCTGTTCAACGACGAGAGCGTGACGCGGCTCGAGAACGAGGAGGAGGTGCAGAAAACGGGCTACCTCTACTTCTTTACCGCCCAGTAGCCACGCCCATTCTTCCCCCACGCAGTCGATGTGCCAGTACACGCAGCGCATTGACTCGTGAGCGGCACAAGGGACGCTCGTGTGTTCGCACTGTTCACAGCGCCCCTCGGGCGCCATATCTTAACTGAATTGCATGCTACTACTACTCTACGGCACTATCGTGGCAGATATGCTGCGTGAAGTTTGCGCGTCGACGAGATGCTCAGCACACTGCCGCGTTTTTGATTTTCGACAGAACCGCGTCGGCGCAATGTTTTTTTGTAGCCGAGCTACGATGAATTATGAACAGGCTACTTCAGACGCCGCGCCACGACGGCCTCGGCCAAGTCGCGCAGCACCTTCTCGGTGGTCGGGAAGTCTATGCACGCGTCGGTGATGCTGACGCCGTACTTGAGGTTGTTTTTGTCGACGACGTCCTGGCGCCCGGCGTTGATGTTGGACTCGATCATGACGCCGCAGATCTTGCGGTTGCCGTTGCGCAGCTGCTCGGC
This sequence comes from Starmerella davenportii, assembly GCA_030579095.1. Lineage (NCBI taxonomy): Eukaryota > Fungi > Ascomycota > Dipodascomycetes > Dipodascales > Trichomonascaceae > Starmerella > Starmerella davenportii. The sequence goes on from JAKUAD010000044.1 coordinate 34,517, forward strand.
GATGACGGCTGCAGCCTTGGGCTGGTTGTTGTGGTCCTTCTGCGAGTTGCCGTGAGAGCAGTCGATCATGATGCGCGCGTCGGTCGGGCCGACGAGCTTGGACTTCTCGAGCTGCGCCTGCGCCTGCGCCACGGACTCCGCGTCGTAGTTCGTGCCATTCTTGCCGCCTCGCAGGATCACGAAGCAGTCCTTGTTGCCCTCGGTGCCGACAATGGCCACGTTTCCCGGTTTTGTCACCGACAGGAAGTGGTGCGGGTGGCTGGCCGAGCCGATGGCGTCGATGGCCACCTGCAGCCCGCCGTCGGTGCCGTTCTTGAAGCCGACAGGGAACGAAAGTCCGGACGCGAGCTCGCGGTGCAGCTGGCACTCGGTCGTGCGCGCGCCGATCGCGCCGACGCTCAGCAAGTCGCACAGGAACTGCGGCGAGATCGTGTCCAGCATCTCGCCGGCGATCGGTAGCTCCTCCGTGAGGTTGCAGAAGAGCTCGCGCGCGAGACGTAGGCCCTTGTTGATCTTGAACGAGCCATCGAGGTCGGGGTCGTTGATCAAGCCCTTCCAGCCAACGGTCGTGCGCGGCTTCTCGAGGTACGCGCGCATGACGACGTGCAGCTCGCCTTTCAGCTCGGCCGCCAGCGCCGCCAGCTTGTCGCGGTACTCGAGGGCCGCGGGCGGGTCGTGGATTGAGCACGGGCCCACGACAACGATGATGCGGTCGTCTTTGCCTTCGAGAATGCGCGTCGCCTGCTCACGGCCCTCGACCACGGTCTTGCGGCTCTTCGCGCTTACGGGGATCTCCGCCTGCAGCAAGTTCGGCGCCACAAGCGGCGAGTAGCCGCGAATGCGCCAGTCTTCGAGGCGGTCGCGCTCGCCAACGTGCGTGTTCAGCTCGTGCAAAGTCATTGCCAAGCCAGTAATGCGCGCGGCGTATGTAGGTACCGTCACGTGACGTGAGTCACCGCGGCGCCTGCAGCCTCGCTCCAGGAACACGCTGCTGCACGCGGCCGGCACGTGCCGCCCGCGGTGCAGGCGGCTTGCGTTCTGCCGCGCAGGCTCTGCATTTGCGTCGCTGCTGCCTCCCGGGACCGTTCGCGTCTTGGTTTCGCGGTTCGTCAGCAGTGCGTCTCGGCCTATGGCGGGCAATGCATATGCACCTGCGCAAGTGTCATTGAGTAGGGGTGCATCCGATTGGCGAGATGCGGCTCAGCTGCAGCTGACTTCAGCAAGCTGTGCTGTGAGATGTTGGCATTCTGTGCCTGCTGCCGGCATTTGCATTGGCTCTGTTGGAACGACTCTCGCCGCTGGCTGGAATTTTTCAAGGAGCGATAGCAATCCCCATTCATTGGCGTAATAACTTTTGCATCAGTAGTATACCGGAAAGACAATCAGATTGTCCTGTCCGAAGCATAAGTTCGAAGAGGCCATGCTGAGAGTCTGGTGTAGGCCCTCTTCAGTTTCTCGTTTAACGATTCCAACACTCGGGCTGGACAATTCTGCGGAAAGTCGACTAAACTAAGATAGACAGCGGTGACTGCAGAAATAGTGAACATCCTGGCCATATCCACAGTCTCCATGGTCCTTCACGTCTGATTGCGGCTTATCAGATTGACGTGGCTCGTCCACAGGTGGTGTTTGCAGATTGTACAAGCCGCCGTACGCGTGCGGCTGCCTAGGGTTCTCCAAGCCGGAGTCAATTCCCCACTAAATGAAAGATTATCGCCGGGAGAATTTCTGGGTCGCCGCAAATCAAAGCAAAATAAGATGATTCTCACGACCGCGCAGTTCAGCGGGGGGGTTAAAATGTTGCTGCCATGTCCGTCCAACTCATACTGCAACACATTGTCATGGCATAGTTGCGTGAAAGTCCTACGAGGTGCGCTGGACACATGCACGACTGAGCACTGTCTTGCGACGACGCTGTCTCTGCCGCAGCCTGGTTGTCGGGTCAAGTTTCTGTGATAGGACAGATGATATAAATAGAGGCTAAAAATACAGGCAATGTACAGAGTCACTGTCAAGGGCTGGAAAGTGCGACGATGCGTCCCAACCGCCAGGCTTGAGGACACCCGAGGTTACTTCGCCAATGCGCGTAGGTGCGCGATGGTCTCGCGTTCTAGCTCAGTCAAAGCCACCGATTCCGATGCTGCAGGCGACACGAGCTCGGCGAGCACGCCGCCTAGGTCCTGCTTGCGCTGTGGGCTGTCGGGTACCAGTGCGTTGCCCGCCGCGTACACCTGGAGGTAGTACTGCACCTGCTCCGGTGTCAGCTTGTCGATCACCGCGTGGAAGTCGCGCAGCTTTTGCAGCCCTCCTGCGACGCCAACGGCACTCGCCAACGGGCGTGCTTTGGCGCCATGCATTTGCGACGGCGTGGCAGTCGTAGCTGAAATTAGGCTCGGGTTGGTGGCAGCGGTACTCGTGCTGTGGTCCGTGAGCGTGCGCTCGGTCCGCGGCGTGCTCATAGGGTCACCTTCGTCGTGCACCGTCGACAGAAACACATCGTCGTAGCGCTTTGGTTTCGCAGCGCTTTTGATGCACGACGGAGGCGACGACGTCAGCGAGGGGTGCAGCAGCTGCCGGAATTCCTCCAGCGCTTTTACTGCCGGTGTTGACTGCACGGGCTGCACAGTCGGCGCCACCTGCCGTGGCGGAACTGGCTCAGCATATGCAGTCTGCGTAACGGCAGTCACATACCGTGGCCGCTGGGGCGACGCTTGTCGCGGCGAAGTGTCTGGCTCGGGAACGTTGGCAGTGCGAGAGGGTTGGTCTGGGTTTGGCACGCGGGGCGTGTCTAGGGACATCGACTCTAGCAAGGTAGAAGGAGGTAAGCTGGCGACCGTGGTATCCGCCGACGCCGGTGGCTGCACTGGGTGCTGGACGCTCGCGCGCCGCGCCTCCGGTGACGATGGCGCAGCGGACACACGCGGCGCGGCAGTAGGCTCAACAGGGCTTGGCCCAATCCGCGCCGGAGCATCTTGATCGTTCAGGTGGGGGTCTGGTCGATGCACTGGCCGCTGTTCTTCACATTGCGGCACACGCGACGACGAGCGCGACACCGGGCGCGATCCGTGTGGCTGAGCGCACACGTAGGGCTGGCTCGCGGGGACCGCGAGCTGCTCCACAGTCGCCGACCGGTAGGGAGAGGGGTCGGGTCTTCCCGCACCCACCGCGTTCAGCTGCGGCTGTGCCGCGGCGAACTGAGTATTGAGCCGAGGCAGGTGAGGGCGCTGCGCAGGGTCTGCACCAGCTGCGAACAGGTGCGGCGCAAAGCCTGCCTCCAGTGGCGGCTGCGGCCACTGGCTCAACGGCTGGGTCGTGACCGCGGGCCATGGAACGAGCGGCTCTTCGCACGCCTGCGGCTCTTCATCGGGGTAGAACCCCTCCGGTGACGAAAGCGACGGGCTCAATGCAGGTGCGGGACTAGAATCAGCACTGTAGGATGGAACACAGACACGGAATGGGAGGGTGTGATCTGCTGCGGGGGACGGATACTCCGGCTGCGGCATGTGCGCGGCCTCGGGGCCGCGGAAGCTGTTCACCGGGTACGGCGGCGAGCGCAGGCGCAGTTTGCTCGCGACACGCGCGCGGACGCGCTGCAAGCGCTCCTCGTCGCGTGCGCTGTCGTACCATTCCGAGGGGCTGTGCAGAGGGCTGCCTAGACCGCTACCAAGGTGTGGCAGCGAGCTGGAGCTGCCGTTCTCGAGCTCCGTCATGCCTGCCGAGCCCGGCGAGTTCAAGCGCGAGGCCAGCGCGGGCGCCGAGAGCCGGTCGCTGTCGAAGCTCCTATGGCGGCCAGCGTGCTCAGGTTTGTGAGACCTACGAGAGGACGCACGTTCAGGCTTGGGTCGTCCGGAACCCGGTTGCTCTAGGCTCTGCAGGATCCTGCGCAACTCGCTCTTTGTGTATACAGGCAAGCTCACTTCCGACGCAGGATCCGAGTGGGACTTGCGCCCCCCACCCGAATCTGGCGAAACACGCATCGTGGGCTCGACTGAGAGCGAACGGGGGTCGTAAAAGGATGCCGAGGATGTGTCGCTGTGCAGCCGCGAAGCCGAGCGTGAGCCGGCGCGTGGGCCAGAGTGCGAGTGAGTCGCGGCGGCAGGCACGGGCGCCGCGAACGTGGGACTGGGCTGCGATTGTGCAGCGGCAGGGTAGGAGTGCGGTACGGTACCTTGCGTGCGAGACGAGAACCCAGCAGCCTGGGGTCTTGCGGGAGCCACCTGAGTGCCCCGTGCGTGCTCCGGCGTAGCAGCCTGTCGAGAGGCCGCTGGCCATGTGTGTTGCACTGGCTGAGGTACCGATTTGAGTTCTTGATCAGCTTGCATTTGTTGCCGTCGGGGCGAGGTGGCAGCAGCCGGCTGCGCATCTTCTGCTCGCTGCGCTGCGCTAGCCGGTGCATTGGCAGCCGGCGCAGCGTATGTCGGGTACGCCGGCTGGATGTACACGGGCCCGTAGACAGGCGTGAACGGCTGCGACGCGTACTGGAACTGCGCCACGGAAAACTGGGCTGCCGCTGGCGGCGGCGGCTGTGCCGGCGGCATAACGCCCGCGATCTGGTCGACAAGCGTCTGGAGCCGCTGCGTGAGCTGCTCGAGTGCGAGGGAGTCTTGTGCGGAGAGGTTTGGCGCGCGATGCGCGTCCCTGGCGCGCGCCAGCTCGCTGACGGCCGCGCTCAGCAGCGCGCTGACGCTGTCGAGCGGTGCGCTTGGCGCTGCCTGCTCTGCACGCTCGGCGCGCGCCAGTCGCTCGCGCATGGCCCTGCGCTCGAAGCGACGCACGGCGAACTCGAGGTCGCGCAGCTTGTCGGCAATCAGGGCCTCGAGCCGACGGTGCTTGGACGACGCCAGCGCGCTGAAGAAGTCTGCGTCCATGTGCCGCGGTTCTGCCACGTTTGCGCGCATAGCTACAGGCTGCAATGCCGGCCGCGCGGTCGAAGGTGTTTGTGACGGCGGATATGTTTTGCCCTAACCGCGTGACAACAACCCAGTGCCGTTTTGAGCGTGCGCGCGCGCGCGCGCCATAATACGGCGGGCGGTTATGGCGCGCACCGCCAGAAGCGCGCGGACCCCTGCGCCGGCGCTGCGGCGGGCAGAATACGCCGGATAAGCTCGCGCGGGGAGCCGCTCACCGCTTGCGCCCGCGGCGCGCGGGGCGCGCCCGGCGGCCGCGCGGGCGCTCGTCGCTCTCGTTGCTTTCGTCGCCGTCGTCGCTCTGGCTCTCCTCGCTCTTGGGGCTCGCCAGCCGCGCGCGCCGCAGCCGCCGCGGCTCCTTCCGCTTGTCGGGCTTGTCAGCCTTATCAGCCTTGTCAGCCTTGTCGGGTTTCTCAGGCTTCTCAGGCTTCTTGGGCTTCTCGATCTTCTCAGGCTTCTCATCCTTCTCCGCGTCGTCGGGGCCCTCCTCTTTCACTGACTTGCGAGCGGCGCTGCGCAGCACGCGTGCCGAGGGCTGCGGCGGCGGCGGCGACTGCATTTTAGGTTTAGGGCCGGGCTTGGGCTTGGCGGGTCGTCCGAGCTTGGCGCGCGGCTTCTTGGCGTCCTTCTCGTCCTCCTTGCCAGCGTCCTTGTCCTTGTCGTTGCTCCTGTCCTGCTTGACCTGCGCCTCTTTCTTTTCGGCGGCCTTCTGCTCCTTCTGCTCCTTCGGCGCGCGCGCGTCGCGTGCAGAGAGGTCCGGCCGCGCGCTGCGGCGGCGCTTGCGCGGCGTGTCCACATCGACGTCGTCGAAGCGCGGCCGCGGCCGCTTGCGCGAGGCGCGCGTGTCGCGCTCGGGTGTCGCGGTCGTGCTAGCGGCGCTAGAGCCGTCGCGCGTCGGCGGCTCGGCAGCCGACTCGGCCGCGGCGGAAGAGTCGCGCGCGCCGTCGTCGCCGGACTCGTCGCCGCTCTCGTTGTCGTCGCTGCTCGCGGTGTCGTCGTCGTGGCCGCTGCCGGCCGATTCGCCGTCGTTGTCCTCGGAGTCCTGCTCGTCGTCGCCATCGCTGCCATCATTTGCGGTCGTAGGCTCCGGCTCGCGCGGCGGCGGCGGGCTGCGCGCGTCGTCGCTCAGGTCGAACCACTGCTGCAGCTCGTCGCGGACGTCGGTGAGCGTGAACCGCCGCGCCGCGCGCTTGATGTGTCCGTTGATGATGCGGTGGATCGTGCGCATGCGCGCGTCGGCCACGGGCCCCAGCGGCGGGTGCGCCGCGGCCGTCTTCAGCAGGAGCGTGCGGTACGCCGTGTCCCACGACATGCGCCGTTAGTCAGACCGCGCGCGGTGCTTTTTGTCGACACTCGCGTCGCGTGTGCCGCGCGTTATGACGCGTCATGGCGCCATGGCGTGCGATCGCGCCCACTTGTGCGCACCCATGGCTTGCGGGCGGCTGGTGTGTCTCGCGCGCGCGCCCTGGGTGGCGCCCTGATGACGGTCGCCAAGGTCGACGGGCGTACCCGTGAGAACATTGCGCCGGGCGCCGCCAAGTTTTAGGCCGAGATATTTGGCTCAATGCGGTGCCAATATATAGCTGTTTGTTAGCGTGAGATGTTACGGTGACGCTAAATGAGATTTGTACGCGTGGCGTCGCGACCGCGGTTTCGCGCGCAGTTACAAGTAGCCGCCGCTGCCAGTGAAGTGTGTGCCGTAATTCGTAGCAACGGCACGGTCAATACTAATTATAGTGATAGATTCGCTCGGCGGGCAGCCCCTAAGGTGTCGCAGGACTGGCGTGGGTGCAGCCCATGCCTGTGCAGATGCGCAGGGACCTCTCGGCCCCCCCACGTCGTCGTGCGCAGGTTCCGTCCCGTCAACGAGCAGCCGGTACGACTTGATGCCGTGCTTCGTGCGCGCATACAGACCTTCGCTGCACTCGCAGGTTTCTAAATCTACGCACTTCTAAAACTACCGCAGTGCTCTGTCCCGCCGGTGCGGTCCTGTCGCAGCAGCACGTACTAGCTCCACGCTTTGCACGCTTTTCACTGCGCGCCGCACACCTTGTACTAGCAAAATGACATCCCACAATTGAACCGAGTTGAGATAGACGACTCTTATCAGTAAGAGCGCGACTAATTCCACATAGAAGTGGCTAAACCAAGATTTGGGCACTTTCAGGCTGGTCAGGGCATTCAGTCTGCTCGGCTGGATCTTTCCGTAGTCAAGTAGTGGATGAAGGGCAGGCTCTAGGCTTGCCAAGATCACAGACCCCGCCGCGAGCAACAGAAGCAGACCACTAGCGACATCGAAACTGAGCATTGGCAAGCATTCAAGGCAGACAGCCGAGCTCGATCCCC
>JAKUAD010000045.1:0-41480 GCA_030579095.1 Starmerella davenportii
TCACGTGCCGAGTCTCCGCAGCGTGCTGTTTAGATTGTTGAAAGTTTCCGTGCGTTCTCAACTTCTTGGAATATATATGTATCTATCGGTTGCGCAAGTGTGGAATGTTTTTATGTGAATTGTTTCCGCTGTTAAACACTATCGTTCGTTGAGCCGTACATATTCGCAGATCACTAGGATGCAATCCCGTTGAGACTGGTCCCAGAATGTTCGCCTACTACTTTGTTATGCTTGCCGATGGTGAACCCTTGTTTGCTAGACATTTCTATCTGAGACCTTACAGGTCCGTTGTGTTGGTAGCTGTCGTTCGTAAGAGGGTTAGTCATCGTGATAAGTTGACTGCATGTCATGGATTGCGGAACGTACGTCGTTCAACGAATCACGCCATATCAAGTCCTACGCCGTCAATTCTTATGTGGTTCGTGTATTTGCGTCTGCAATCTTTTGCGATGAAAAGTGTTCGGCCTCCTTGGACTACGTAGTGCAAGATTGTACTTTGGGATCCAGGTATCTGCTGATCTTATCTACAGCCAGAGTCCTGTACTTTTATGCTCTGGACCGAACTGTATTCCGCGGTGTTCCTGTTTGCAGATATCCTCTTTCTCTTCCGCAGGTCGACTTTACCGATTCTCGCATCATTGCAGACCCTACAAGTGATCAGTTTTTTGTGTATAGTTCGGATTCAACGGCCTCGCTATTCACTTTGGATGAAGATTCTGTCCGATGTATAGGGACGGTCTTGTTACAACTTTTTAAGCCCTCAGGTTTGTGCATGTTTGGCCGTTTTATTTTCGCCATTTGTGATTCTTCGGACGGCAGGCGCGTTCAGTATGTCGAAATTTTACCTGGTCGTGAGCAATTGCAAGCCACAACGACAGAAACGTGTTTGGTTTTGCCTAGCGACTCCCAGTTTGCCGGCTCACTGTTCGTGCATGCGTCGATCCCGCGGGCAGTCTTGTGTCATCTCGAGAGCGACGAAAAGCTGTTCGTGGTTAGTGTGGACCGAGCGGCAGTAGGTGAGCTCCTGCCGGAAAGTTGTGTACAATTTGATGCTCTTGAGGTTCTGCAACTTGGAGGCGAGCGTGCAGGTGTCATCGTAGACGGATACATGGAGCTTATCGTATCCTCTCGGGGAAGACTGAGACTGTCGCAAAGCACTAGGAGCCGAGACAATTTGCATCTTTGTTCACCTTCCAGTTTCCAGCCTCATGAGAACGACCGTCTGATCTTGAACACGCGATCCCAGCCACCGCAGAGGATTTACGGTACCAGATCCGGTGTGGAGTACACAAGTTACGTTCATCAATCTCCTTCGATGTTGAGAGTTGGACAGTGTGATGACCCCATTATCATGATCTTTTGGCTCCATGGTATCTTGTACTGCTGTACTCATTCTAGCATTTATGCCGCCGTTGCACGCGGCGGAGTGGCTTCTTTGAAATTGGTTCATCAGGAGCTACCACAAGGCCCTATTCCTTGCGATTGGGAGGACTCTGATGTAGACCTTGAGGGTATCCTTCCCAAGCGCGCTCTTCCACCTCGATTAAGTCGCACTGCCGGTGCTTCGCAGGCTGGTCGTGTGCTGATTGCAGGCTCTGATGCGTCGGGAACGCATTCAGAAGCTGCACCTGCCAAACGGGCAGTCGACAGGCTCGACGCGATAGCATTCTTCAGGGCCAATAACAGACGCACGGGGCCGTGGAACTGCCTCGTCGGAATGCCTAGTACTTCTGAGGTGGGGATAAGCAATACTCGCCGTGCCTCAAGGTTTTCTGCATCTGAGCCGCTCCACGCGTCCGTAAAGATTGATGAAGGAAGAGTAATCGTAAACGGCCGGACTGTCAAGGAATTTCAGAACGCTGTTCCTGGAGGAGTTGTGAGATTTAATGACTACGACTATCCCTTATTTTCCGACTCTAAAGCGGTGTACGTCCTGTACCACAATGGAACATATCAGCCGATAGTGGGAATTAAGGATGTGACTGGTCCAGTGGCTGCCTTCAAATCAAGCGATGGCCGTCAATTCTTGGCCTATTGTTGTTTTAATCATCTTATGGTTGCCGAAATCACGTACGAAATGCTCCTTCCCCATATGACAGACACGTTATACTACGACTGGCCCTTTGCCACAACAGAACCCGAACTGCTACTGGTTGAATCCCACAAACTGCTGGTACTTTTCGACTATGAGGGCCACAATGTCTTCATTGATTCCAACTCACGCCGGCCGCTCAGCGTGAGAGGTCTAGGACGAGAGAAGATCTTCAAGTTCAATACCTGGTCTTTCAGTGACCGCGGGGTGAGGAAAACGTTTTTGGTGACTTTGGGGTTTTTCGAGGATGCGGTTTGGGGACTTTATTCCATGGATCGGCGCGGTGATGAGATTGATATGCAAATTCTCTTCCTTGGTGGGAAGTCTGCAGAAAGTGCTCCGATGCCGGACACGCTGATTGGCGGGAATGATGTCGGTATCCTATTGATCACGAATTTCGAGGATCAGGTGGAGGCTCTGGCCTCTTTTCGATTTGGCAGCACCATCATAGAGGCGTCTGACACTGGGCTTCTTGAACATTCAGTTCGTAATGTTCAGAGGCTTCTCGTTTCAGATCATTATTGGGTATTTGTTGAAAGCAATCGCGTGGTGATTGCCGAGGCGAGAATGTCTCGTGAATGGCTTAGTTGGTCTCTTCATCCTCTCATCAAAGACTTCAGATTCAATCCCGATTCTTCGTTTTTCGTGGTTGAGAGGAAAGAAGATATACTCTTTGCATACACCGATTCGCACACATTGCATGTGGTTCAGTACGCTCGGAAGCAGAAAGTCACCTGCTTTAGCCTCTCTCTGGGTCTGTACCGTGGAATCGCACAGATGCCCTCAAAAGAAGCTCTTAAACTATATGTCGATCGGTTGCAGGGCTATGAAATTTACAGAGTGACCCCTCCTGAGCTGGATACTAACAGTTCTGCTCAATACTCTGTCGACACGAACCTGTTTTTCAGCATCGCCTGACTTCAATGCGTTTTCACTAATCTCGTTCTGATTGCATCGTCCTGCTTCCGGCAGGATAGAACTGAGTGTCGCAAGTGGAATGCGTACATATTCGGCAAAACATGGCATAGCATGAAGGTACAAAATCAGACGTAGATACCACCATATATATAATCCTTAAATGGAGTCGCCCATGCTGTAGGAGAAACCCCTGAACTCCTCCTGCATTTCAGGCGTGACCGTGCTATTCATGGGGGTCAACGCAGGCATCTCAGAGGTAAAGTCCCGCTCGAAGTATCTCACATCCGTAGGTGAGTCTAGCTCGGGTTTGTAGGGCGGCTCCACACGCAAATTGAGCAGATCCTCGAAGCTGATGTTTGCAAAATAAGGGTGGGACATGATCTCCTCGGCGTCCTTGATGCCTGATCCTAGCCGCTTCGAAGGATCGCGGGTCAGCAGCTGTTGCAAAATCGACACAGAATCGCGGGGCATATGAATTGGGTACAGTGGTTCATCGCTTAAAATAGCATCGTAAACTTCATCCTCGTCGTTTCCATGGAAAGGGGACTTTCCTAGAAGCATCTGATACATCAGAACACCCAGCGCCCACCAGTCCACGCTACGGCCATACTTCTGATCCAGAAGAATTTCAGGAGCGATGAAATCCGGGGTGCCACAGAACGTGCCAGTAGTGCTCCCATAATCCATGTTCTCTTTACACAGACCGTAATCTGCGAGCTTGATGTGGCCATCAAGACTTAACAAAATGTTGTCCAGTTTCAGATCTCGATAAATTACGCCATTCTCGTGGAAATGTTTCAGGGCAAGCAAGACCTCAGCTGCGTAAAATTGCGCCCTACGCGCAGTAAACATCTTCTGCTGGATGTGGAACATCAGGTCACCACCACTGACATAGTCCATAACAAAATAGATGCGGTTCTCAGTCTGGAAGCAAGCGAACAGATTGATGAGGAAAGGGTGGCGCTCACGATTGGCAATGAGGAATACACGCTTCTCGCTTCGGGTACTTTCTACTTCTCGATTCTCGACAATGAAGTTCTTCTTCAGAACCTTGACTGCGTACAGGTTGCCCGTGTGTTTGCTTTCAGCAAGCATCACCTTACCGAAATTTCCTTTCCCGAGCACCGCCAAGAACGAAAAGTCATCAAGACCGACCTTCTTACGGCGGCGATGAGCAGGTCGTGGGTGTCCAACGTGAGCTGGGGTTGAGACGCTTTCAGCTGGCGCTGCTGCAATGGGAGGTTCAATAGGAGACGACACAAGCTTCTCGGACAGAGAGGGCGTCGACGTAGATATGACGTCCGATGCCTGAATCAGATGATCTTCCGACCCAGAGACTGTCTTGAGTGCATCTTTCCCTGCCTTTTCTTCCGACTGAGTCTTCGGCACCGCTTCAGGCAATAATGGCATACCCGACTTCAGTTCCGAAAGAACCGGCGCACTCACCTTACGTTGGGCTGGGACGGGTTCCGTGGCAAAGCGCGAAGTTCCCGGTAAAGCAATGTCGGAGCTATCGAACTCGAGCGGCTCCAAGGGACCCAAAGGCTCTATAAACGATCCCTGCTCATCTGGGCGTTTGGTGAGTGTTTCACGATCAGGCGACGACTTTGGTTTGGGCACAGGGACATGCTCTGGGAGCATTGCCGGGGTTATGCCAGATTTGTCTGGTACCTGCTTCCTTCGTACCGGGGCGCTCTTCGGTGGCGGAGGAACAGACCGCAACGTCGTTCCCGAGGTGACAGAATACTGAGACGCCGGCCGCTGGGGGCGCTGCGATGCTGCTTTGAGAGTCCGGCCAGCGGACTTTGTCGCCTGGCGGATACGTGTGCTGTTGATCTCATTGATGATTTGAGCAGCCGTAGTCATTGACATACCGCATAGATCCGGGACGAAAGCGGCGCACGTAGCGTGTACTGTGACAGAGCATTCCGAACATTTCCGGACGTTGCGGCGCGAGGCCAGAGGGAGAATAAAACCACACTGAGAGCACCAAGTGGCCTTCATATTAGTTGAAGGTTCGAATTGATGAGGAATGCGGTGGTTGATCTCCTCGTCTGGGTCCTTGGACATGAGCGCACGACATTTTGTGACAATTTTAGAGAAGCACTTGCGGTCACAAGTGAGCTTGCACTCCTGGCATTGGAAGTATGACGTTGTAAAGTCACCACAAACCGCACACTTGACGATGTTGTAGGTTTGTTGAAGAATAAATTCGTGCCCATGAACCTGCTGCGTTTCCTCGCGCTTGCGGATAGCGTTATGACGGCCAAGTTTTGCCAGATCCTGGCCCTCATCATACACGCGCGGGCGTTTGCGCAAGCCTGAGCCGGCCTTCTCAAATCCTAACTTCAGATAGACGCGACCGGCCGGCTCCAGCGTGAACCATCCCTCAACACTCTCTGCCGATTCTGCAGGTCGCGAGACCGGTCCAGGTGTCGAAATCGGCGGCCCCGTTAACGCGGACCCCGAATCGGGTTTGACAGTGGTACTGGAAGTCTGGCTGATAGTTTCATTGGCGTCCTCCTTGCCGGCATTCATCGCCTGTACCTTGTCAGCAGAAGCCCAGCCGGTTTCCTTGAGTTCAAGCTCGACACGCTTCTGGCGGATGGCCTCAACGATATCGCTGATGCGCAACCAAAGCAGTGCGACCGGCGTCGGGTTCGCCGCAGTCGAGACGGCTCGGTCGAAAACTGTGAACTCGATCTCGTTGCCCTTATCCACGGGAATGCTGAAGTCCTCATTCAAGAATGAGGATGTGGTGGGGCGGGTATGGGCTTCAGCTGCACTATTATTCTCGACCTTCATCGAGACCCACATCTCGACCTGGTCAGACCAGGCGATCGTGTGATCGACCTCCTCTATCTCCTTGATAAAAATGCGCAGTATACCGGTCAGCGGACGCCGCACGTTAGCCACGGCAAGACTCGAGTCAACGCCGTCGCCGTCTCCGAGCACGGCGGCCAGGTTCATGTCAGAGTAACGTTTCTTGGATCGTTTCAGCAGCGCGATCTTCGCAGTACTCTCTGACAGGTTCGCGTAGGCTTCTGCCTGGCTACGACGGTCGCCTGTTTGCTTGTATAGGTTGATGAGTTTGCACGTGCCCCGCTCGTACTGCTGCTCGATGCTGAGCTTGTACTCGAGCTGCTGGAGCATGAGCTGAATGCGCGCCGCCATGCCCTGCGGCTTATCCCACCGCAACAGGTCGAGCCGCGTGAGTTTGGCGGAGTCCTGAGCCTCTGTCGCCTCTGCATCCTCCTGCGCGCTGACCTGCAGCTTGTTGAGACGGTCAGTGAGGTACGCAATGTTGCGCGCGGCCTCACTGATCTGCGCGTCGCACTGGCTGCGCACAGTCTTGTTGCGCGCCGACGCACGCATGCGCTTGAGACCCTCCATGATCTCCTTCTCGCGGTGAATCATTTTGCGAACATCGTCGCTAGCGTTGCCTTTCATAGCGCAGCGTCACGACAATGGTTTGCTTACGAACATCCCCAGCCCAGATGCAAAAATAGTGAATGTGACCCGTACTTCGGCTGCGGTGGAACCGCGTTGCCCAGAATCAAAGGCTCTGAAATTAAATGTTTTTGCTAACTGGGTACATACAAAGAGTCGGCCGCCTTTCCAGCGGCGTTGCAACAAAGACGCGCACGCAATGCTACTGAGGCCGTACCAGGACGCGCCAGGCGCGGCTAGGGACTCAACAGAGGATGGGAAAGGCTCTGCTAGGGTGCACGAGATGAAAGAGAGCTCATTCTTTGGGCAAAGACGAGGTTGGAGGCCCCAGCGAGCCGGGCGCACAGCATGGCCGGGTCGGGGTCGCCAGTTCAGTCGTGCGGCGGGGGATTAATTCTATCCAAATATTGCGTGAAATCCACCCATTCGCGGCGCACCTTCGCTTTTGAGCTGCGGGAGCCCGTCTGCAGAGCCGCGCGCTTGGCCATACACGCCTTCAGGTCGTCCACTGCCGCCGTGCACTGCGGCGCGCCCTCGGCGTACGATGCCCAGCAGTTGAGCATGTTTACTAGCGCCGGCATGCACGATTTCGCGCCGCTCTCCTGGACCACGGTCATCGACCGCGGTCGCAGGTACTTGACGCGCGGCAGTCTTTTCGACATGGCTGCCGGGTGACAAAGCAGGCCTTGCCTGGAGACCGGTGCCGTATCAGCTCACTCGCTATTTGCTGAACGCAAGCACAGCCAGCGAACACAGCGTCGCCAGTGCGAGGCTTGCACCCGATATTGCCATTAGCTCTGCTGGGCGCACTACGAGCTCCGGCTGTGCAAGCCGTTCGAGCAACGTGTCCCATCGCAACGGCTCCGGCCCATCACTATGTAGCGGCGCGGCCCCCAACTGCTCTGCTGCGTCTGCGGCCAAGTTACTAGCAGCAGAACCGGTAGCATATACACCGTCCGTAGACTTTATAGCGGACTCTGCGTGCTCAGCACGTATCGCGTTCTCTTTGGTGATGCGCTCCTCGAACGCGCGGAGTAAGCGCCTTCGCTTCCAAGGTTCCAGTACGAGCTGGACGATCACGAAAAGCAGAATGTTGATACCCATGAGGATGAAGGTGCCCCATGTCGAGGCCTGCCGGATTCGATCGCTCCAGAGCTGCTCCTCGCGGTAGCGTGCGCTCATAAGCTTCGACAGGCTCATCTGAAGCTCCTCCAGCTGCTGCTCGCTGCTTTCGTATTCGCTCTTTGCGTTGGCGACATTCTGCTGCACGAGATGGTCGTCTTTATACAGCTGTGTGAATTTCTCGAGGTCTAGAGGCTTCCAAGCCTGCTTGCGCATGAGCAGCTCGTTAATCTCCTTCTGCTTGACCTGGCGCTCGTTCAGGAGAGTGGTATACTGCATGCGCGCGTCGCGCACACGCGCACGCATGGCGCTGATCTCGTGATCGGTTGTATCGATCTTTTGCTTCAGCTGCTCGATCTGCGAGTAGCCCGAGATCTCGTGGAAGCGGCTGATCGTGCTGATGAACAGTGTGTCAAGTTTAGCGACACGCGCTTGCCATTTCGACACCGCCTGCGTCGCAAAAAGCCGCCGTACAATCCCCGACGCACCCAGCATCGTTACTTAATACGATGATCAGGTTTAGCCTGAAGAAGCGGCCAGCGAGGGATCTGCCCGAAACGGGCGCAGCCGAGCGAGTCAGTGCGATAAACGGCGGTGAGAATGTGCCGACCGCCAATTCTGAACAGCTACCTGCGGTGTCGCCACCGCTACACCCCAGGCCCGAACTGCGGCGGGTACCGCCAGGACTCGCCGAGGTACTGCAAACGCTCCCAGACGAGCCAAACGAGCAGGATTATGAAGAAGTCCCAGTCTCACGGTTCATTGCGCACCTCCAAAAGCAGCACCCCTGACCTTGTTTTCGCCACCTGTAGTTGCCCGCAGTTTGGTTGCGCGTACGCGCGAATTCCGCAGTCGCGCTGCGATCTGGGGCGTCTTCAACAGCTGAATTTCGCGTCTGCGTGTTCTTGTATTCGATGAGGCGCTGCCGGTGGCACGCGCGTCAGGTGTGCTCCGGCTTCTACATTTGTGCTGCAAACCCTACACTCGCATGATGCTTGCATGCTAACGGTGCTGCCGTCCCAACGCTGACGTTTGACACCATGTCTGCATATACTTTGTCATTACCCCGGTTGATCAGCGTCGAGCCAGGGAAACCTACGGCCCGGAAGTGCGCTGCCGCGCCAAATTAATTAATTCGATTTGAATTCTTACTTTTAAATAGAAACGCATGCATATCGAGCAGTATTCACATCGCCCCTCGGTTTGCCGAAGGTGCACGCAAGTAGCTCTCTGCGGGACCGCTGTCACAGCTTTGCACTGTAACACTAGTCTTTCGTGCTACTCAGACCGCAGGCCGGAGATGGGATATTGGGCGTGCCTAAAGCGCTGGTCTAAAGGCGGCGCTGCGCGTGCCTGAGTATGCAGTTAGTAACCCGCGCGCGGTTTCCTCCACTCAAGCGCGGCGGGCATGGACAAGCTTGGAAATGGGACGCGGGCGCCCGAGCTCGTTGCAAGCGCCGCGGACGATCGGAGCAAAGTCGAAGAGCCCGCAACTGCTGCCGTTCCTCAAGTCCCGCCCGTGCCGCTCGTCACCGGCAGCCCCGGCGCATCGAGCAACGATGCGAGCTTCGAGCCGGTCGAGAGCGATGATAGTGAGCTCGTATTCGACGCATTGAGCGGTGCTCTTGCCGCTGAGAGCTCGGACGACGATGTCGTGGAAACTCCTGCCAGCGACGGCTTAGACGCGCTCAACGACGCGCATGAAGGTAACGACAACGATGTCTACGCGCAGTTGGACGAGCTGGTGCTCGCCCTTGAGGATTCCCTGGACATCTCTCCAGATGACACGCGCGAGCGTGTGTCCGTGAGCTCCGAATTCTCGCAAGAAGTTGTCGAGTTTCTTGTCATGAGCGGGACGCTGCTGTTCATTTCTAAGTATGTCTTGCCCGGCGAGCACTCTGTAGAGACCCTTCTCTCGGCACTAGGGTTTCCGCTGGTCAAAGGGACTCTGGATGGCGTTGACGAGCGCAGCACCCATCTACTCCTTCAGGTGGCCATCCGGCACGCTAAAAAGAGCCGCCGTCGGCTGCCGGCACCACGTACACTGGACGAAGTGGCCGCTGCGATTATCAAGAGCCAGAACATCATCGTCGTGTCGGGTGCGGGTATCTCTACGTCACTCGGCATCCCGGATTTCCGCAGCGATGATGGTCTGTATGCCCAGCTGGCGCACCTCGGCTTGCAGGACCCGCAGGAGGTATTCGACATTCGAACGTTTCGCCTGGATCCAGCCATTTTCTATTCTGTAGCGCGCAAGATCTTACCTGAAAGCGCGCAAAGCCGGGGAACTCCTACGCACCAGTTCATCAAACTGCTGGCCGACAAGGGCAAGCTGCTTCGTAACTACACTCAGAACATCGACAATCTTGAGGCGGCCGTCGGCGTACCACGTGAAAAGCTCGTGCAGTGTCATGGCTCGTTTGGGTCCGCGCATTGCATCACCTGTAGTTATGAGGTGAAAGACGGGACAGCACTGTACCCCCAAATCCGAGCAGGCGAGATTCCACGGTGTCCTGAGTGTCAGTTCCGACAGTCTCGGGGCAAACGG
Organism: Starmerella davenportii; assembly: GCA_030579095.1. Lineage (NCBI taxonomy): Eukaryota > Fungi > Ascomycota > Dipodascomycetes > Dipodascales > Trichomonascaceae > Starmerella > Starmerella davenportii. The sequence continues at coordinate 10,131 of JAKUAD010000045.1, forward strand.
AGCCGCAGCGGCGAGAGCGACGATGAAGACCCTGAAGATGCAAGTTTCGGAGTGATCAAACCAGATATCACCTTTTTTGGAGAGAGCTTGCCGTCATTATTTGACCAGCGACTCTTCGATGACGGTGATGCGCGGAAATGCGACCTCCTGCTGTGTCTAGGCACGTCGCTGCGCGTATCTCCGGTCTGCGAAATCGTGCAGGTCGTAGGGCGCGATGTACCTCAGGTGTGTGTCTCCAAAGCGCGCGTCAACCACTTAACTTTTGAGGCCGAATTCATCGGGAGCTCTGACGACACGGTTGAGCTGCTCGCACAGAAGCTCGGCTGGGATCTTGATCATCCGATGGCACGACGCACCATGGACATGCCTGAGACCGAGTTCCCTGGTGGGACAATTGAATCCTTCGACGGGCGTTTCACGTTCGTTGAAAGCTAATGAAAGCTCGTGTATGGTGAGGGCGTGCGTCCGGTGTGCTCGAAAGGCTGTTGAAGCATTTTATGCTCATGTGCGAGCACATGTACGCGTCAGAGAAGGTCACAAGTGGCTGTTGCCTCGATGTGGCGCACCGACGCAGTTATGTATTCCTATAATGGTTTATAAACACGAGAAGGCAAATTTCGTTCATTATCCTGGCAGTATGCACCGGGAACTTATGAGGCTCAGAAAGGAAATGCCCTAGAGCATCCTCTATGGCTCAACCCTAGCCCCTTCTGTAGTATTATCGTGCATGCGCCTGCAGCCGCACCTTACACGCACGTCGCGTTATGCTCAAATCCAGCCATCAAGGGCCTTAAGCGCGTTATTGAGCCGGCGACGGCCCTCCTCACGTTTGGACTCGTCCATCTGGATTTCTATGCTGAGCCGGCTGAGAGATGTGATAAACTTGTCGAGGAGGACGCGCTCCTCCCGCGGCAGGTCGATCTCGTCTAGGTTGTACTGTGCGTTCTTGGAATCGAGGAGTTCTTCGATACCCTCTTTGGTGAACGAGCGGCGCTTGCGCTCCTTGTTAGGACGGCGCTCGACGTGCCCGCTGCGGCGCTGGTGCCGCCGGCGCTGTTCGACCTCGTCGTCCAGGTCGTCCAACGCGGCAGCGCTCAGCTGCTCGCCGACATCGCCACTCTCGCTGACCTCGGTAACGTGAGACAAGTCCGATATTGGCGTTCGCGTGGGCCGCTGCTGTAGGGCTGCCTTCTCATAGTACGCGTTGCGCGGCGTCGGCATGCTGAAGTCGCGAAGCACGCCGACGGGGTACGGGTCCGACGCAAGCGGATCGAGAGTCGGCTGCGCCTGCGGCACGCCGGGATTCAGAGGCTGCCCGAGCGGCGAGTTCATGGGGGCTGTACTGGGGGTGTGCAGAGGCTGCGGGCTATACAGAATCCCCGAGTCCGAAGCATTCCGCCGCCGCGACGACGGGTTGTGGAATCGCCGCCGCTGCCCCTCGTCACGGTCTGTTACCGCGGGACCTGGCACTCCGTTCGCGTTCATTGTCGTGCTCACAATCCCCGAGAAGCTGCGGTTGTCGAGCGAGGGGTAGGACGGATCCGTAAGCAAATCGCGCAGTGAGCTTTTGGAGCGAAGCGTGGAGAGTGACTCGATGCTCGCGGAGTGCACTGGCCGGCGCGGCACATCGCGCATGTGCTCCTTGCGCAGCAAATTGACGCTGATCGAGTTCTCCATGTCCTCGTTTAGCAGCATACGCAGCCTTGTCATTGCGTCCGGCCGCCCTGGGCTACGTGGTGGGATATTGCTGTTAAGATAGGACGACGTTGTGCGCTGCACACTGGCCGTGTCCAGGGGGTCAACCCCCGCGGCGTACTCGCGCTCCTCTAGAATTGGCGACGCGGCGCGAGCCGATGCGTGTGCCGCAGATTGTGCAGCCGCCACAGCACTCGCAGCAGCTGCTGCTGCCTGGCTTGCAGCTAGCCTTGCAGAGCTTCCAGGGGCACCCGGCTTGGTGCTCACACCATCCAATGAGTTGCCACTTGCGTTGGCCGAGATATTTCCCACCGCTGTGTTCGTCGTGTCAGATAGGTCGCGGTTAATAGTCGTGTTCGCGGAGTTCATGCGATCCAGGGACAGTGTGGAGTCGGCCGTTGTGTCCACGTTGGTGCGTGTGGTTGTGTTCGCTGACGACGGTTGTGTCGCGGCGGCGTTGCTTGCGTCTGCGCCGACGCTGGTGCGGACGCTGCGCGACGTGCGTTGCGAAGCATCGCTATGCTGGCTGTTAATGCGCGATGTGAGTTGCGATTCAAGCGTCGGCGTCTTCCCTATACTCTGCAGACTCGACGTTGAGCTGCCACTGAACTGTGCCGACACGTCGATGCGGGAATCGGCGAGTAGCGTTGAATATGGCGTTGTGAATTCCTGACTGGGGATACTGGCGACAGTCTTTGATTTCCGGTGAGTGAGTGAGGCGTCGCTTCGCGCGGCTGGCGCGCGGCTTTCAGGTGACAGCAGTGAACTCGTCGACTTTCTGCGGGACGCCAGTGAGTCGGTCGACATGTTGCTAAGGATGTTGCGCTCAGTCGAAATTTCCTGCAACATCGCGGTGAGGCCGTCAATGGAATTGCGCACCCCTTTGATTTGTTCGCTGCGCGACTCCTTACTAGCTTCGGAAGGGGGCAGGGGCTCATCGGCTTCCGGAGTGTGCAGGGGCAGCGACCAGCGTTTAAACGCATGTTTAGTTTGCCCAATGAAATCCGACGACGAACGCATCTCTTGGTGAAGCTTTTTCTGGGCTTTCGCGTATATTTTTTGGACGGTGGTAGAGAATGTGTTGAAGGGGTGTAACATAACCCTACTTTCCAGGGCACGCCTCAGCGGCGCCACGGCAGTTTCTATTAGAAAGGCTGCTTTGCAAAAAGGAATATTTTTTCTGATAGGTTACTATTAATGTAAAACACACGCTGGTTCGATTTATTTACCGTATCAGCTCGTGCAATGCTTCCAAAAATCGATTTTATATCTCGGCGGGTATTGCGTCGTACATGTAAGTGTGCGCGCGATCAAGGTATTGCCACATGCAGCGCAGCCGCTCCGTTCTTGCGATTTATATCCATTTCGAGATACTGAACACACTGTACCCCGCCGCAGGTGCATCTTACTCGGTTCAGAGTCAAATTGGCCGCCATACAGCCCGCGCGTGTCACTCGAGACACCCCTCCCAGCAATGACAAACAATGCCTGCAACACCGCCATTCACTTCGATGACGCAGCTCTGACGATCAACGGACGGAATACGCCTGGGATGGAGGCGCACACTCTGACCGATGACTTGGATCAACCCTATATCCACGACGGTCAGGAATGACCGTATCCGGCCAATGCGATGACAATGATATGTATTTTTAGATTTTGCATTTTCAATTGCAGACGTTGAAACGTCGCTGACGTGCGTAGCTGGCACGCAATGCGGTATTGTATTCCCCACCCGTAGCCGTTGCGCACGCTCCGACCTGACGCGCTAGCTTGCACACGTAGTTTACGAGTCTAATGCCAATTGCAAATTGAGAACTCGTACAGACGTCTTTACAAAACAGAAGGACATTTTAGTGCTTATATTCACTTGTTTTTGGAGTGAAGGCTACCGCAAGTTCAACGTACAGCTGGCAAGCTCCAATTACCGTCGCTATGGCACATACACTGCCTAGAGCCATATAACCCTTGCCTTGCAAGTCTTCCATGCTGCGTGGTGCATTCAAGCTAGCGCCAACGCGGCTCGCAGCGCTTCTCCCCGCGCGCACAAAGCCGCGCGCACTACACGTACTTGCCCCGCGATTGGCTACAGCCAAGCCTGTTGTAACTAACTCGGGTCCCAACCAGACGGTTAGGATCGACCCAGCACCAAGGCTAAATGAGTCTATAGATCAGAAGCGCGCCAGGCTGCTGTGGCAGAGCCGGAAGCGAGGCATCCTAGAGACTTGTGTGCTGCTGGGAAGATTTGCCAGAGAGTATCTCCCGACGCTCACTGCACAGGAACTGGAAGACTATGACGAATTCATGAACGAGAACGACTGGGATATCTACTACTGGATCACTGAGACGCCTGACGCGCCAACGCCGTGTCCTGAGCATTGGAAGTCGAAGTCCATATTCGAGAAACTCAGAAAGGTGGGTCGCAACGAGAACAACGAGATCATGCGACAGCCGGACCTCTATTAGTTGCGTTTTACGGACTCCCTACTCTCGTTTGTCACTCAACACGTCTACTCGCTATGAGTCAAGGGAGCCTTTCGTGCAAATTTCTGCCACATTGAAAACATTCTAAATACCCACATATATACATACGTCGGCGCCCGATTTTTGCCACCGCACTTAACATTTCCGGTCCGGTAGAAGCAGCAGACGCGTAGGCGCTCGCTGGCAATCGATGATTACCTCACCCGCGCATTCTCTCAGGAGTACATGGCAAACGTCTTCCAGGAGCAGCTGAGCTCGTGGCGCAATAGCGCCGGGAAACTGACGGCGCAGGCTGCTAGCTCAGTAAATACCTCCTTCTTCGACCGGCTGTCAAACCCGTTCCGCCAGGAGTCGCTCTCACTCCCCGTCTCTGACGCGCCCCCTTCAAATGAGCCTATCGAGGAGCCCTCGTGGTTCACGCTCAGTCGATGGGATCGGCTTATCGTGTTCGGCGTGTGTCTAGCCGCGTCGGCATTGCTTTTCACGTCTTGTTTCGTGCTCCTGCCGGTTATGGCGACGAAGCCGCGTAAGTTTGCAACGATCTGGACGCTCGCCTCGCTCTTGTTTGTAATCAGCTTCGGCGTGCTCCAGGGCCCCGTGGCGTACGTGTACCACCTCTTCAGCGCGCAGAGGATCTGGTTCACGATCGTCTACTTTGGCTCGATCATAGCAACCCTGGCATGCAGCATTGGTGCGAAATCGACGATCCTCACACTGGTGGCCGTCGTTCTCCAGATATTTGCTGCGCTATGGTACACCATCAGCTACTTCCCAATGGGCACGCAGTCGCTGCGCTTCGCGTCGCGTATGGGATACAGCCAGGTGAGCGGCTGGCTGAACACTTAGATGCACAATGTGGCCAGCGTAGACCGCCGTACGCCATTGCGCTTAGGCAGCGACGAAGCGGCGGCGTACGCGTGCTTTCCGGAGTTTTGGGAGATGTGATTAAACGTCACACCCGCGTGTACCCATCATATTCTAATGGCCGTGCTACCTCGACTGCACCATCTCGCTGCTATGACGCTTAACGCCGAGTGCATCTTCTGCAAAATCATCAAAGGCGACATTCCGTCGTACAAAATCGCGGAGACCGCGAAGTCGTACGCATTTCTGGATATCGGGCCGACCGCTAAGGGCCACGTCCTCATTATTCCCAAGTTCCACGGCGAGAAGCTGCATGATGTGCCGGACGAGTACCTCGCCGACCTGCTGCCCCTTGCTAAGCGCATTGCGGTCGCCTCGAAACTCGACAACGCAGGGCTCTCGGGCACCGGTTACAACATCCTACAGAACAACGGTAGCATCGCGCACCAGGTTGTGCCGCACGTGCACGTGCATCTCATCCCCAAGCGCAGTGCGGACACCGGGCTTATCGTCGGCTGGCCGCAGCCTGCGGACGCGAAGGAGCCGGATAGTCTGAAGGAAGTATACTCAGCGTTGACCAAGGACCTTGCGGAGTAGAGTAGACGTAGACGCACTGCTCGTTGGCTTATATGGTTCTTTTACGTTTATAAATCTAGCAAAAGCATTCGCACGCTAGCGTGATCGGGTGGCTTCTCGAGCCGATGTCGGCACCGGAGAAACTGCTGGCTCTGTGCGCCAGAATTTGTGGCTTGCAACCAGCGTACCGCTTACAGAAAGCTACGGCGATACGCAGCAGCAGTTTTCCTTTTTTTTCGTAGCAGTAACTCTGCTCACCACGCACGGGTGGGAGTGTTCCGACATTTGCTTATGTTGAGCAGCAGTCTTGGTTTGCGCGACCAGGGCCCTTCAATATAATAAACGTCCATACCCATTTGGATCGTCAAATATCCAGAAACGAGGCGCGCGGCCAGAGCTTGCGCACGGCATCAGTGAATTGCGCGGTGTCAGCGCCCGATCTCCGTAGCTCCCGCACGGCGGCGTCGACGCTCTCGGCATCTGAGAGCTCGCGAACGCGCTCTGAGGCAGAATTTACGGCTTTGGAATCGACGGTGTTGATGATACGACGCGTCTTCAGCCAATCAAGCAGATCCGTGACATGCGTATTGCAGTAGTCCACGAGCGCATCGTTCACGATGTCGCCCTCGTCAGCGATCGTCGGCAACAACTTCATCTGCACCGAGCGGATCGCCGGCGATGCGTGATCGTCCGTGTCCAGAGTGTGCCGGAGCACAACCCCGCCGGCGGCTATTTGAGAGCGCGTCGCACCGCTCGCCTTGGCACGCTTCAGGCACTGTGCGGCCAACACGTATTTCTTCTGAGCCGCGTACACTTCGAATTCAAGCAAAGCCACACCTGCGTCCGTCGGCCGCGCCTGCTTCAGCGGCTGCAACAGCTCGAGCGCGCGCGCGAGCCCGTCCTTGGCTTCGAGCGCCGCAATGCCGAACGGATCGTTATCAGCCTTGAGATCCAGCTTGTCCAGCTGCTTTTTGCGCCAATTTTTGGCTGCAGTCTCCTTGGCTTCACTGGTGACGTCGGTATACGGCGCGTGGAACGCAATCCACTCGCGCACCGCGATCTCTGCCGCCTCCGCGTACACAGGGTTGTCGTACACGCGGTCCTCCCATTCGACGAGACTAATGTACTGCCGTAGCGTCCCCTTGCGCGGGCCGAAGAAGTGAAAGTCGTACTGTTCGCGCTGGTAAGCGTCGAAAATGCCGGTGGCCTGCAGCGCGCGCTTCAGCGCGAGCCCGTGCTCCTGCCGTCTGGCGTGCGCGCGCGCCATTGCGAGCACGACATTCACGCTCTCTATGCTGACGAGATGCTTAATAGCCTCGGCGTCCGTCTTCACGTGCTTGCCGCTGTAGGCAAACGCGAACGCGTGCGCGTAACCCGACTCCACGTCCAGTGCGTGCAGTGCAGCCTCACCCGCACGCGCGTTCAGGAGAACATCGTTCGGCAGCGCAGCTGCAGCAGCGTGCAGCACGCGAGCGGACGCTGCAAAGTCGCCTGCGCGCCCGAGAACGCGCGCGTATGCGAGAGAGAAATCAGCACTGGTGTCCGGGTCGGTAGGCGCCGGTGTCTGCTCCAACAGTTCTAGGGCCTGGGTGTGGCGGCCGGTCTGCGAGTAGTGGCTTGCGAGAAAGACCAATTTAGCCAGCGCCACTGTCTCGTCGCTGGACGTCAGCGAGTCCACATTAGCGTCAACGAGCGCTGGCACCTTCGGGTCCGAGTAGAGTGGCTCGACAAGAACGAACACCGTGAGCACTCCGCGCGCCAGTTGGCCGCGCACAAACGTGAGGAACACGTCGGCGAAAGCGGGCGTGTTCTGCAGGAGTTCGAGCCGGCGCAGTTTTGGCACGAGCGCGTGCCGAAGCTGCTGCTCGAGCTGCGCATAATGTGCATCGATATCGCCACCAACGAGCTTCTCTAGCGCTACCAGGTACTCGAGGCAGTCTGGGTTGCGCTCAACCAGTGCGCGGTACTTCTCCACGGCTTCGGGACTACCGAGCTCGGCGAGCAGTTCTGCCTCGGCCTCGAGCCACGCGAGACGGTCACGCACGCGCGGCTCGATTGTGCGCAGGTTCTCGAGCGCGCGCTGCGGCGCGTTCTGGAGTTGGATCGCGCGGTTGCGCAGCATCAGTAGCTCGCTTTCTTCGATCAGCTCGTCCTGCTTGATGGGCGCCGTGCGCGCGGAGGCATCTACCGCGAGCACGCGCTCGTACAACTCGCCTGTCTTCTCGAGATCTTCGTACTGCCGTGCAAGGAACTGCGCCGCGAGCAGCGCGGACCAAGCCATGCGCACGCTCATCTTGTGGCTCAAAGCTCTACGCCTGACTTCTACCAGAAAGGGAAAATCACGCTGCTGCGCCGCAAGCATCGCGAGGTCCTGGTACACGTTGGGATTCTCTTTGTTCAAGCGGTAGCTGTTCGTGTACGCCCGGTACGCCTTCGCGTAATCATGCTGCAGCTTATAGAAGATCCCGGCCATGTGCCACGCGACATGAGACTGACTGTCCACTTGCGTGCCCTCTGTGATAAGCCGCTGCGACTCTGCCGCGTTCGCCTTGTCGATGTGGAACAGGAGTAGGCCTTTCAGGCAGAGCGACTCGCCATGCAGGCGCTCCTTACGCCGCTTCAGCACAGCCTCAAGCTCTACCAGGCTCTTTTCGTACTCACGCTTCTCATAGAGCGTCAGCGCGCGCTGGAAGCTGGCAGCGTCTTTGGCATTCAGCGGTTGGCTTTTGCCAGACATCGGGATGATGACTAAATTGTGGTCCCGGGTCTTTGGCGGGTATCCTCGCGACGCGCCAGGCAAATGCCGGTGGCCGACTTGGACTACGCCACGACACCGCAAGAAGTATGCACCGGCTAACGTTCTCCTCAGTGCCCGAATTATTACACCATACGTATACATTTTGTTAACCGTCCGTAGCGTACTTTGTCCATATACTCGGCGCAGCTTCAGATAGTTAGCAGGGGCTCAAGACAGCACTCCTGTTCGGAGACTCTGGTCCCTACAGCACGGTTCATGGGAGTCTGTCGCGTATGCGATGCCGCCTGCTGCTCTCGACAACGCAAATGCCAAGCGAATGTCATGCACAGGCTACTGCTGCGCCCGGCGACGACGTGTGACGCTCGCCATCCGTGACAGACGTTGCGTGCGGAGCAGACGGAGGCTAGGCAACGCTGTCCTGTTTGCGCTTGATACCTGCGTGTCCTTTTTCGGCTATGCGCAGTGCCTCCTCGGCGAACCCCGGCACCTGCAAGTAGACGACGCCGGCGGCCTCGAGCTTCGCGCGCGACGTATTGTTCGCGACGAATGTGCTGGGCTCAAGCACGCCCACAAATACTGACGTGATCTCAGGGCGCGCAAGCACGCGCTCGCTGCAGGGCGCGTTGCCGCTCAGGCGGAACGTGCACGGCTCCATAGTAGTGTACAGGCAGCTCCCCGGGGGCAGCGCCTCGCCACGCGCCTCGAGCTTCGCAAGCGCGTTCTGCTCCGCGTGCGTGTTGCCCTCGAGCTCGCGAGTGTACCCTGTTTCTAGCACTTTGCCGGCGTGCACGAGCACGGCGCCGACAGCGAACGCGCCAGGGAGGTCTGGCGCTTTGCGGGCCTCGTCCAGCGCGAGCCGCATGAATTGGGCGTGCTCAGTCGTGGCCCACTCCGGCATCTGCGTCTCGTAGCCCCACGAGCGGTCGGCAGCTTCGTAGCGCAGCGCGTGCAGATACAGATCCAGGTCGTTAGGCCCGGGGTCGGTGTACAGCGCGGTCTCGCATATCTCGCACACCTTGCCGCTCAGCATCTCTCCAGCACCATCGGGGTGTTCGAAGCTGCGCGCAGGCTCACTCTTGCCGGCTTTGTCCAGGGCCTCACGGATGTGCGGCACGCGCTCGCTCTGAGCAGTCAGCCCACGGCCTAGGTCGGCGCCCCACGCAGCAGGGTTTGTGTATATAGGGTCATTAGCGATGGGGAACCCCAAATGCTGCAGGTGTACGCGGATCTGGTGCGTCCGGCCGGTGTGCGGCATGCACAGCACGAGACTGCGGTTGCTAGACGCGTCAAAACTGATTCTTTTGAAGGTCGTAAGGCTGTGCTTGCTCTTTTCTGAGAGTGAGCTGGCCAACTCGTTAGCCGCACACTCGGTGCCGGCTGCTGAGGGCGCGGCGGCTTCGCGAGCGGTGGCGGAACCGGACGCGGAGTCGAGAGACGCAGAGCCTTGTAAGCCAGGACTGGCCCCTGAATCTTCTAAGGGGCTTGTGTTCGCGGTTTCCGCGTTTCTGTCCCTGTCTAACTGCTCTCCATTAGTATCCGCGCGGAGCACTGTGGCCTTACCATCCATCATGTTCAGGGACAGTTTTGGGTCCACCGTAAGCATTGCACCTTCAACGCTGGCTGTGAGCGGAAACTCGCCCACGACTAGCGCGAGATACTGCTTGCGCACGGCGCGATCGCGGATTTGCTGCCCAAGTTTCTCGGCGCTTTTCGAACTCTTGGCAAGGAACATGAGCCCCGAGGTCAGCCGGTCAAGCCTATTACAAGGGTGACAGATGACATTCTGCTCGTGCTCGAGTATAGCCATTACTGAGTTGAAGTTGAATCGACCGGTGGGGTGGACTGGCAGTCCGCTCGGCTTGTCAATGACGACCAGGCTGTCGTCTTCGTGCACGATCCTGATAGGCCGCGAGGGCACTGGCTGCTCGTGCTTGTGCGTGCGGTGCATGATGAGGTCGCCGTTGCGCAGAACCTGGTCCGTGGCTGCGATCTTGTCGTTCACCAGCACCAGCTCCTGCTCAATCGCTCGCCGGTAGTACGCAACGCTGCGGTCGCGGAACTCGCTGGCAAACACGTCTAGCAATGTCTGGCCGATCCACCGCTGCTTGCAGAACGTGAGGTACGTGTAGTAGTAGGGTGGCACGCGGCGCAACGCGCCGTCCAGCACCCAGCGCGCACCTTTTGCAATCTCTTCATTAATTGCCGCCTCCCGAGCAGGGTCTTTCAAAACCTGGTGCAACATAGAGTTACGTTTCGTGCGAAACGCCATCCCCGCGTCCTGCTGCTGTACACAGCTCGCGTTGGTTTTTTTTTGGTAAGCACGCACTGACAGCGATTCAATCTGCATTTAGCTATTGCATATGCCAGCAGACTAGGGCTCAAGCCGGCAGATGGCTGAATTAGTGAGATGGTTCTTTGGCTCACAGAGTAGTTAATGAAGTAAGTATGCCTACCGTATGGTCTTATCTCGGTACCTAGCGCTTATCACTCAGTTATATTCGTAAACATGCAAACCGCGCAATTTCGTTTCGTCGCTCTCGTCCTCCTCTTTCTCATCGTACTCAACGGTGCCGAGATCCTTGTGGCGGATGCTGATGGGGCCGTAGGCGATGCCTGGGTACACAATGGTGAGCGCGAGCATACCCAAGAAAATCATCAGGCCATCAAGCACAAGGAAATACCCCTGTGTAGTCATTAGGTACCCATTCCAACCCTCAGAGAGCTCTACAATTCGGTAAATAGACCGGATTTCCAAAAAGAGCAGCGAGACGTATACAGCAGGGATCCAGAACCGGAACAGGGGGCGCTTGCGCTGCCGTTGGTAAGCCCCCGCCCAAGTATGTTCCGAGTTAGTGAAGAAGATTTTGTAGTTCACGTAAGTGAACATGCCGATAAACGTCGTGAGCACCACCACCTGAAACACAATGCCTCCGACCATCACCCACCGTCCTACCTTGACTGAGGAGTCGGACTGCCCGGCAGCAATGCCACCTCCTGCCCCCTGCATGAACAAGGCAACTACGTCGAGCGAGGTGAAAACGATTGTGTACAGTTTTGGGCTCATCAGCGAATAGTGTGTGCCGAATATTGTTACGAGCACGCCCAGCTGGTAGTACAGACCGGCCGCCATGAAAACAGGACCGATCATGAGACTGATAAGCTGACCTTTATAGCAGGCTGTAGAGTTGTCGGGATTATAATGGCTGATCACTCGGCAGACGTATCCGTATACCTCGAGTCCTGCCGTAATGACCCACATCGACCAGAAAAAATACTCCCTGGTCATGATTCCCAGGACAAACTGGAAAGCCGTTATTAGTCCAAAGAGAATGCAGCCAGCTAGGCTAGCGCCGAGGTCGGGCACGAATCCGTAGAGGTTCTTGCTAGTCATATTGCGTCTATCAGTGGCAAGGTACTACTCGGGTCCTATAAATGCACGCCTGACTGCAGAATCAGATTTCTGGGTCTTCAATCTTGGCCCTTGTGCTCTTTATGTAGTCTCCAGAAAGAGTACTACTGTGCTATATTTAGCGCTGAGCCCCTGAGTGCGTATTTGAACCCTAACCACATGCGCGTAGTGATGCAATGCTCTGTGATGGAGTCCGTCAGGCACGCAGCATAGCGCCGCTGACAGGCGTACAATGCTTGTTGATAACTCCTGCATTGTAGCGCCTTGGTAGTATGTAACCATGCGGCCATATAGAGAGCACTATATACTCTTGGCAGCTGCGGGCGATACGGTGAGCTTCATAGTCAACTTCCAAGGCGTCTGTCCAGCGTCTTCCAAGTTGGAGAGAGCACAGGCGCTGGCAAAAATAACACATGCTAAATGTGGACCTGCAGCCACGTTTTTCTGAAGCCTGCTAACTGTCTCAAAACACCAAATATGTGTTCACGAGAACTTTCTGAGCAACCAATGTTGGCATTATAGAAAAGGTAATATATAGAGGAGTCCCGGAGAACGTCGGGGAGCTATAATATCGTCGCGGGTCTAAAAATATCTTTTGGGCGCGGAAAAAGGGTCCGGCAAATTACGTCAACATACCCCCTGAGCCACTACAACATCTGACGGGAGCCAGACGAAGCTGCGAGCGATAATGGCCTAAGTTTATCCTGCAGTAACCGAGTTGAGTAGGACGCATCGTGCTCGGCACTTGGATGGCATGCTGGTGGACCGCCTGGTGGGTGTGTCGCTTTATGCTGTCGGTGGTCTGTATTGGGGCTGCAATTAAGCCGCATCAATTAAGGAAAGTGAAAGGACAGGTGAGCTGCGCAGCAGCAAGGTGCTGTCGAGACTAGGTAGCGCTGATGAGTGCAGGCCGCACGGAAGCGTGAGGAAATGTGAGCGCGACTATACCTTCGCCTCAGTAAACTCCGAACCATTGTCCTCGGATGGCTGGTGATAGTAGGCATTTTCATCATCTTGCACAGCATAGGGGGTCTCCTCCGTCTCTTTGCGATCTTTGTAGTGCAGACCCCGCACGCGAACGTATCCATAACAAATTCCTGGATGGAAGACCGTTAGCGGGACCATGCCAATAATGATCATTAGACCGTCGAGGACAAGGAAATACCGCTCTGTGCGCATCAAATGACCGGTCCAGCCCTCAGAGAGCTCCACTATCCGGTATACGGAGCGAATAAAAAGAAACAGCAGCGAGATGCAGATGCACGGAAGCCAGAAGTTGAAATATTTCCTTTGCCTCACTTCTTCGTACCGTGGGTCCCATAGATTTCGGTTTTCTTTCTTAAAGATCCTCACGTTCGCAATAACGAACAGAATGATGAAGCACGACAACACCAACACTTGAAATGCAATCCCGCCAACCATGACCCAACCCCCAGTCCCGGGTCCGGCATCTGAGTCGAGTTGAGCAGCGGCAGTGCCGCCACCGGCAGCCTGGACGAAAAGCGAGACCACGTCCCCGGTGGTGAAAATGGCAGTGTATATCATTGGCTTTAGAACCGAGAAATGCTCGCCGTAAATCGTCACTTGGACGGCCAGCTGATAGTACAGGCCTGCGGCCATGAATGCGGGCGCGATAATCAGACAAACGAGCTGCATTTTGTACATGGGATCTGAAAACGGGTACTGATTCGCCACTGCACGGCCAATGTAGCCAGTCAGTTCCAGGCCTGCAGTGATACCCCAGGTGACTAGCATCCACCAATCTTTTGTGTAGAATCCCATTCCGATTTGCACTAGCAGAATGATACCGAACAAGACGCACCCGACGACATTTGCAGCTAAATTGGGCACATACCCAAACAGATTAGGGAAGCCAATGTCATGATGGTGAGTTCCAATAATGGCCAGCACGTCTACCATCCGGTGCACAACGTCGGTAAAAGTGCGAGGTTTTGTAACGCCGAATCTGGTTGCGCAAGATGCAGATTGAACGAATCAGCTGACATGGCTTGCATGTAATTCGGCTCTACTAGTCAGTTGTGCCGTTATGCACGCTTCCGAGATTAGGTAATGAGACAGGGTAGTGTTTCCGATCACGCCGGCTGTAAACACTCGCCATTAATGAATGGCGGTTGGGACGAAGGTGTCTTGCGCAAGCGCCTGAAACAGGAAGAGCTTCTTGTTAAACTGCGGGAATTGCGAGATTTTCTCATATCGGCGAACGAGCGCGCTGCTCAAGCCTGCAGAGAGTCGCAAGCGTTGCACAAATCTGTTAGAAGCGTGGAGCTCACCTTGCCTGTAAGTCATACGCATATACTGTCAAGTGTGTACACGATCGAGATTTGTAAAGATGAACAAGAGCAGGCACAGGAACAACAAGAAATTCCGATAACTGGAGCAAGTCGCCAAAATCCGAACTCAAATAATGGCTCTGCGAAAGATTAGAGCCAAACTTTTTCAACGCCGCCGACCTCCCCCGATGGCTGACCGATACGAGTGAGTAATACCCTAAGCTCCGTGCATAGGAAAATATGATAGCGATGCCTGACCCGTACCCCAGTTTGGTCATGATTGCAAAGCGAACCACGAGGAGGCATAGGGCCGATTGTATCGAGGTGATGAGATGCAGTTGACGTTGTTCGCACCTTCTCGCGGATGCACCTCTCGGAGCATGCATTATCGAGTTCATAATTTCCGATAACTCCGGTGCACGTTTTTCCTCTCGATTAGTCAAGTGCCGGCGTTCACACAATGCTCACGTCTTAATGCTAACCCGTCGCCCAGAAACGGAGTCCCGCTCGCCCAGGTGTACTCACGCAGATGCCGAGATGAGGACGGGACAGGTGTGCGTGGACACATAGCATTGCGGCCCATAACTGAATCGCTCATAGCTACCCGCTGGCCACTACTCTACTACTCTAATGTCCTCTATCTCGTCTTATCATCCGGCGACGCACAAGTTAACCGACTGTAATTTATATGACTCGCGGCGGCCGGATCCGGCGACCATTAAAAACAGTTGCTGCTGCAGAAATAACGCGCCGTGTACGGGCACTCCAGGCGAGTGCGCGCGGGGTGATTTTACATATGCTAACAGACGACATGCTGAGATCATATTTCGCACAAGAAAGCAAGCCTCAATACCTCGTTCAACCATGATATGCCGCGCTTTGTTGGGGCGTCAGTACGCACGCCTGTTGACAGCGCACGCCGCACTAGGCAGCAGCGGCGCTCGCAGTTATATCACGTGGTGTGTCAGGTGCTTTTTCTTACCAGGTCCTATTAGTTCATCCGAAATTTTACGGCTCAACACGGCGGTTGGACGAGTCCACAACCACCCCCATTGCGATGCGGAAAGTGCAAATATTCATTGGCTCGAGCCACCCTGAGCTGGGGAATCTGATCTGTAAGCGGCTGGACGTGAACCCTGCGCCTTGCCGGATCTCGAAGTTCAGCAACGGCGAGACGCAGTGCGACATTGGCGTCAGCGTACGCGACACGCACGCGATCATCATAATCGGTAGCGCGAACCATATCAACGATGTGATTATGGAGCTGCTGATCCTGGTGAGTGGCTGCCGCGGCGGCTCCGCCTCGCGCGTGACGTGCGTGATCCCCATGTTCCCGTACTCGAAGCAGAGCAAAATGAAGAAGCACCGCGGCGCGATCACGGCGCGGATGCTTGCGAATCTGCTTGTGAACGCCGGTGCCGACCACATCATCACGATGGATCTGCACGCGTCGCAGATGCAGGGCTTTTTCTTGATTCCCGTGGACAATTTGAGCTCCGGACCGACGCTTGCCCGCTGGATTCGGCAGAACGTGCCTCAGTACGAGGAGGCCGTCATCGTGTCGAAGAACCCGGGAGGTACAAAACGCGTGACCGCGCTTGCGGACGCGTTGAAGGTGAATTTCGCCATGATCCACACCGACCGCCGGCGGCGCAAGTTCTCGGCTATCAGCGCGATGTACCCGGAGTCACACCTCGTGTCGAACTCGGAGATAGACGGCACCCGGGCGGTCTCTGCGCGGGATGATGCGTGGAGCAGTGGCGAAGAGAGTAACGCGAACGGAAACATCCACATTGCCCGTGTTCTCCAAGGCCACGTCGTCACCGAGGACGGCGGCACGACGGAGGTGGCTGAGGTTGAGCAGAGTCTGGTGAGCACAGCTGCTGTCGCACAGGTGGCCCTCGTGTGCGACGAGGAGGCCGTGGACTCGAGCGACGAGGAAGACGAGGACGACGAAGAGATCGACTACAGCAAGGAACAGGTGATCGCGCTCGTGGGCGATGTCTGGGGCCGCACCGCGATTATTTTGGACGACATGATCGACCACCCGGACTCGTTCATCGCTGCTGCCGAGCACTGTATGCTCAGCTGCGGCGCACGCCGCGTCATCATCATTGCGACCCACGGCATGTTCAGCAAGGGCTCTCTGCAGGCGCTCACCGCGTCGCCGCATATCCACCAGATCGTGGTCACGAACACCTATCCTATTTATGAGACCTCGCCGAAGCTCACCGTCATCGACATCTCTAATATCCTCGCCGAGTGCGTGCGGCGCAATCACAACGGTGAGTCGATCTCGTCGCTGTTCGATCAGATGGCCATAATCTGACCGTCGGAACACGTGGAAAGACGACGTTAAACAATGCGTTGCTCGTTTATGTATGTACGTCTATAATCTTTCACGTTTCTATAAATTTGGATTCCTTCGACTAGCTCCCCGGTGTACAGTGCTAGTGACGGGTGCCGTGGATGCACGGGCGTCGCCATCCACTTGATCAGACCCCTCCTGGAGCCATGAGCGCCAGCCCGCGCCAGAAGAACGCCAGGTCGCCTTGCGAAAGAATCTCGGATCTACGCACCTTCTTATTATTCTTCTCTTCTTCGTCGCTCTCTGACCCCCCTTGGGAATCCGCGGCGTCACTAGGGTGGTCGTTGTGGTGGTCGCCCGCCCAGTCCATGCTCAGGCGGTGGTTGCGTATGATATCTATGAAGCTGCTGCGTCTGTGCTTCTTGGCGTCGACGCTGTGTGGCCGTCGGTTGCCAGACCAACTCAACCTCGAGAAGAACTTGCTCTTCCGATTTTCTGTGCTGTTTCGGAGATCATCACTGTGCTGGTCAAGATGGTCTACACTTTCTCTATTGCTGTTTTGTGTTTCCATGGTGTGTCCTATGCCACAGTAGCGCTACTTGAACAGCGTATATATAGTCTGTGTGCGCAGCCATCTCGCAGAGTTAAGCTTCTGCGACCACAAATCGCGCACACTTGTACGAAAATATTTCATTGTGTTTGCTCTTGCCTGACGGAAGAGGAAATACCACTGAAAAAAAGAGCGCTCGAATGCCGGCAGTTCTCAGCAGCACCACCAAAGCATCATATCTGTTACTCGTCATTACCTAGGGAAACGGGATATCGGTCCCGCGCTATCTACCGGTATGGCTACCCCTTATTACGCACTCGGATTTGACAGTCCTGTTTCTTGCTCGGGATCCGCGCATTGCGAAACAGGACCCAAACGCAGGTGAAACTAGGGGCGACGCTGCGGAGGGCACCAGCACGCGCACCCCAATGAATACACGGCACTAGCAAATCTGAATTATACGTCTTTTGTCTGTGACATTAAGTGTCTAAGGTGATCTTTACCGGCAGGCCTCCGTTGTTCGGCATGCTGACGCGACCAAATTGCGAGCGCAGGTGGTAGATCATGGAGTCGAGGTCCATGTAGTGCGTGAGGCTGCGTCGCGGCACGCAAGAGATGCAGTGCTTCGAGTCCAGCTGGACGTCGAGAGGGCTAAGAGAGTTACAGCCTGGCGAAATGGTGATGCGCACCTGATGGCGCTTCTCATCCAGGAATTGACATTCGTAAACCTCGAAAATAACGTGGGCAAGGTAGTCGAGCTCCGGGAGCTGGTTGCGCTTGAGTTTCACGGCAAGGTTGCTGCCGAAGACGATGCCGAGCAGGGTATACATGTGCGACTCCTTGGTGAAGTAGAAGCTCGAGCGCCCAAGATCGGCATCACGGTTGTACTCAATATCCTCGGTTATTTTCTGCACAAGGGGCATGGACGTAAGCAGGCCGATGTCGAGCTTCTGGTCATTTGTGATGCCGTACTCCTGTGGGCACACGTAGTCAAACAAAATCTTAGCCAGTAGATACAGCTCGCGCAAGCGCGCATACTCCGGGCGGTCGAACAGCGTCATTGGCGCCTTCGCAAACTTGAACTTACCGCTGTACTCCTCGTGCGGAATGACGTCGGGCATCTCCGGGTCCGACGGCAGCATCTCGAAGCTGTCAGGCAGTTCGAAGACACGCTCCAGAAACGCGCGGTTGTGCAAGGCGTCGAACTTGATCGTGTCGTAGAGCTCACTGATCTTGCTGGGGTCGACCTTGTCCACGGACTCGAACTCGGTATACAGCTTCTCCCAGCGCTCGCGGAACAGACTCGGGTCCTCTTGACAGCACCAGCGCTCCTGGAAGGTGTCGACGTTGGTGTTCTCGAAGTGCCAGGTCATGATTTGGCGGTGGTACTGCATGAGGTCGACCACGCGGCTGAGCACCTGGAAGGGCTGCGGCACCTTCTCCGGCCACGCAAACTGCGGCGGTGGCGAGAGCCCCTTGCGCAGCATCAGCTTCAGTCGCTTCTTGACGTCATCCATGAGGCTCTTGGCGGCGTTGCTGTCGTCGAGCAGCCGCTCGGCGACCGTCAGCTCGCACGGTTCGCCCTTGAGCAGCGTGTGCGCGAACATCTGCGCAGTCGCGACGACGCGGCGCTCGCTCGACGTGTACATCTGGACATCCTTGAGCGCGTTCTGGTTAAGCAGCAGGATGTCCTTGCGCGTCTGCTCGCCCAGGTCCTCGCTTTGGAAGCGCGACGAGTGCGTCGCCTCGCCGCCCCACTTCAGGATAACCTGCACCTTCTCGACCTCGCTCTGCATGTCCTTGTCCTTGAATCGGGGCTTTATCTGCACCTTGGTGCCAGGTAAGTCCAGCTTGATCGCAAGCGCGTGCCGCAGCTGCTGAAGCTTCGCGAGGTCCTCGGCGCCCTGCGCGATGGCCTCGTCCGTGATGTGCAGCACACGCAGCAGGTGCTCCTTCTCGCGTATGATAACCTCCACGCGGTGCCCCTGCAGCAAGTTCACGAAGAGCGCGCTTTTGAACGTAAACTTGAACTTCTGCTTCGGCGTGCGGTCAGCGTGCCTGACGACGCTGATCTGCGCCTTCAGCTTCCACTGCTCCTGGGGGTCACTGGCGACGCTGTCTTCGGCCGCGGGCTGGGGTAGCTGCTTGCTCGCGTTGCGCAGGATGTTGCGCAGGATCTCCGCGCACTTCTCGTAGTACATGCTGTTGTCCTTGACGAAGCTGAACCCGTTGACGTCGATGACGTAGCTCTTGTTGCCGACACGCAGGAGGTCGAAGCCGCAAATCGTCTGCTCGAACGCGATGCAGACGTTGCGCGCCATGCGCGTCTCCTCGGGGCTCAGCTGCGTCACGAAGCGGAGCTCCTTGCCGTACGTGTTACGGCGCACGATGCCGTCGACAACAGGCGACTTGCGCGTCTCCGCGTGGCAGAAGTTTGGTCCGACCGTGTACGCCTTAACGTCCTCGAAGTTGTCCGTGTCCATGAACTTCTCGTAGACGTACGAGCCCTCGGTGCGCGGCTCGACAAGGTCGGGGTCGAACTCGCTCGACTTGTTGCCGACCTTGCGGAAGAGCCGCCGCCCGCCGCCACCGCTCGCGAGCGGGTAGTATACGTTCACGTTGTGGTTTTCACCGTCCGCGGGCTTCTCGACGAACGGCTTCGTGAGCGTTGAACCGTCGCTGAGGCGCAGCGTGTCGTAGTCAATCATCTTGACCTTGAGCTCAGGCTCGTGCGCGGGTAGTTGCACGCCATGCTTGAGCAGCTTGCGCTTGACCTCGACGTCGACCTTGGGCCCGCCGTCGCGCGAGACGATGAGTCGCTCGGGGGTTGGCACGTTCGCCGCGTCCAGCAGTCGCAGCACGAGCCGCCGGTCCCAGAGCACCTTCTGCAGCTCGAGATCGTTCACGAGGAACGGCTTGCGCAGCTTTGTGTACTCAATCGCCTTCTGCAGCGGGAACCCGCCACTGAAAAAGCTGATCAGGAAGTCGCAGATTGGCCACACCTCGATCGGTTCGTCCAGAATGACCTTGTCGTTGAACAGCACAAGCTCGAACTCGCCTGTCTGCAGCAGGTTGTTCAGGATCGCGCGGCACGGCTTCGACCGCGCCTTGTGCTCCATTGCACAGATACCCAGTCGCCGCAGCCGCCGCTCGCCGCTCGCCGCCGTGCTGCTGCTCAGCATGCTGTTGATGCTCGTCGCGCTCGAATCCATGCGCGTCGACTTCGGGCACGTGCACTTACCCTGCAGAGTCCGTGATTGCTCACGTGAGGCACGGCTGCGCAGGCCGCGTTTGTGGCTGTTTCATGCAGCCTGGGCGCCGGCTCTGTCACGCACAGAGATGGCAGGCTGCGCAGTGCGCTCCAACAACCTAGTTGCTGCTACGAACTCCTAGCTGCACATTGGTATTTTGCGTGGGCCGAGCAAGTAGCGAGTCACGCCAACGTGAATAACGACAAACCTTCCGCCGGAGCATCTCTGTGCCTACTTCTCACGAGCAACCGCTAGATTTTATCCATGTCAAGAAGACATGCAAGTATTGACGGCAGAGAAAGGCCCTCGGGCTGTGAATGGTACATATCTAGTTTGCGGCCACTTCGCTTGGCAGCGTTAGTGATCGTCTCTGCGGTCCTCCGATTACTTGGCTCACCGTACGTGATATAGGGCACACAGTGCCATAGCTACGTACGGAGGACAATTAGCGTGCACACCGCTGACATACGAACATTTACAAAAGAACACCAAATTTAGCAGTTGGCACACAGTACCAATGAATTGTTTCCATTGTATAAGAAGGTTTGATTACCTTTACGGCACAATCTAGGCGTGAGCACGTCAAACCTGAAAATCGGTAGCGTCTAGCGCCTCACGCTTGGAGTGACTCACCAAAACATAAACTAGTACGTGTTACTTTTCTCGAGCGCAGATGCAACCCGTGGCAGTCCGCTTCCGCGACGCGCATCCTGCATGTACGTCGCAAAACCACAAAATAAATTATATAATCATTTTTTGAAATTTCGGCATGGCCAAGAAACAGAGGGTCGAGTCGCCTGTTGCAGAGCGCGGCCCAGCGCGTCCTCGGTCCGGGCAATCGCGCGTTTTCAGCCCGTTCCGCTCGGTCGGCCTAGTGACGAACGGCGTGCCATGCTGCGTGTCGAATCTCGGCGAGACGTACGTCGTGAGCACGGTTGTGGGCCGTGCAGTCCAGCAGTTCGACGCCAGCAACCTCAACCTACTCTACATGACCCAGCCGCAGACGGCGCACCCCATCGAGGCGATCACGGCCCATTTCCACCACCTCTTCGCCGTCAGCGCCGGCTCGCTGATCGTGTACCGCCGCGGACGCGCCGTCACGTCGGCAGATATCCCTGCCAGTGGCCGTGCGCGCCAGGTCTTGGCGTTTGGCACCTTTGTCTGCGTCTGCTACGCCGCCGGTGTGCACGTGTTCCAGTGGCAGGCCAAGCAGGCCCAGCTTGAGCATTACACGATGCTCGAGCTGCCGTCCCTACTTGGGCACGTAGTGGGGGTCACACACCCGGCCACATATGTGAACAAGATTGTCGTGGCCACCCAGACCTGCCTGGCGCTATTCAACGTAAAGACCGGTAAGCTTGTGCATACGTTCGACGAGCTCGGCTTCGACGTCGCCGGCGTGCAAGCGTGCCCCGTCGCGCTGGACGTAGTTGCGGCGTACGGGACGGCTGGCGACATCTGCATGTTCAACTTGCGCAGCGGGCGTGCGCTGTTCTCGCTGGCCACCGGCGAGCCCATCAGCTCTGTGTCCTTCCGATCAGACACCGGCGCTGACAGTGCGCCGCTGCTTGGTGTGGGCACGGCGGGTGGCGCGGTGCTGTTCTACGACCTTGATCGCCGTCGGCGCGTGCAGAGCCTGCGCGACTTCGCGCGCGCTGCGGCGTACGTTACGTTCCTGCCGGGACAGGCCGTCTGCGTCGTCAGCAGCGGCGACAACGCGCTCTGCGAGCTCGTTTTCGACCCGCCGCTTGCTACTCGCGCTGTGGGTGCGCACCGCGCGCGGTTGTTGCGGCGCCGTGGGGGCTGCTCTACGTCGCCGGCGTGCCTGGCGTTCGCGGACACCGAGGCGCACTTCCTGTTCGCGGCGTCGCAGGGCACATTGTTCGCTTTTAGTCTGCGCAAAGACAGCCAGAGCCGCAAATTTGGCAACCTGCCCAGCCCTGAGCTTCCGCCCATCACTGACATGGCCTACAGCATCGAGAAAAGCGGGCGTTGGGACACAATCGTCACGGCACACCAGCAGTTGCCACATGTCCACACATGGAGCGCTAGCCGCTACGCGCTGGGTGCGCATAGGCTGGCGACACTGGACGGTGCTTTTGCGACGGCCATCAGCACGTCGGCTTGCGGCAACTTCTGTCTCGTCGGCTCTGCGGCCGGCTCGGTGGTCATGTATAACCTACAGTCGGGACTCAAACGTATGGGGTTTGCGCCACACGCGCAGAGCGTGACGGGGCTCGCGCTGACGCCGAATAACGCACTCCTTGCCACTGGCTCTCTGGACGGGACTCTGCAATTCTTCGACATGCGAGTAGCTCTCACAAACACGCCGCGACTTTTGCGCAAGCTCGAGCTGGGCAGCGGCATCACGAGACTAAAGTACAACGCAAACGCGGGACTGGTGGCTGTCAGCACGGACAGCGCCGCGATCGTACTGGTGGATGTGTCGACCTTCAAAATTGTGCGCGAGTTCTACGGCCACGCTGGCCGCATAACCGACTTCAGCTTTTTCCCCAGCGGGCGCATGGTAGTATCGGCGAGCTTGGACAGCACGCTTCGAACCTACGACGTTCCGTCCGGGGTGTGCGTTGATGCCGTGAAGATTAACGACCCTGCAACGCACCTCTCGGTGAGCCTGAACAGCGAGTGGATCTCGACTTCTCACACCAACGGCCTGGGCGTCCAAATGTGGGCCGTGAAGTCGACGCTGTCTAACCTGAGTGCAGTCAGCGAGGTTATAGACATCACCATGCCCGTGGCCAGCGGCGAGACTGGCGTCGGCCTGCTAGAGACATTTGAGAGCGCAGCAGCAGCGGTCGAGGGGGACCGCGTGGTCGAAACGGGCCAAATTGGGGATTTGGCAACGCTCAGCGCAGAGCCGCGGGTGAAGTTCACCACTCTTGTGCATCTGGACGAGATCAAGGCCCGCAATAAGCCGGTGGAAGGACCGGAGAAACCGCCGCGCGCGCCCTTCTTCCTAACAGCCGGCGTCGCGGAGCCTGCCACGGAGCCCGACGCGGAGCTCGATGCACAAGCTATGGACATCGATTTATCAATTCCAAAACCTGAGGTGTCAAAGTTCACCGATATACTGATGTCTGAAGGCGACGTGTGCGGCTACCTTGCGACCCTGGGCGCAGCTGCAGCTGACCTCGAAATCAGGTCTTTGGATTCCCCGACACCCAACGGTGAGCTCGCAGCTTTCCTGCGAGCCATGGTTCGCGAGCTGCATAGCGGTCGCAACTTCGAGCTCGTGCAAGCCTGGATGGCGATCGTGTTCAAGGCGCACGCCGCAGAGCTGGCGAGCCCAGACCTGCAGCCTTCTCTTTGCGAGTACGAGCAGACTCTCAGCGGGGTTTTACAAAATCTGGAGGACCAAATGCGGTTTTGTGCGGGAACGCTCCAGTTCCTGCGGATTTAGGCGAGTGGCGACGCCTTAGCAGCAGACCCGTGGACGTAATATCGCCGTAAAGTCTATAGAGTTGATACGATGATCATGACAGGGCCAGAGTAAGGCGTTGTGTTAATGCAGGCCACAGCTTTCATTTGCTGCAGCATTAGTCTACCAGCGAGGACAGACAACCGCGACGGACACACTTGACCCTCCAAATAGTTCAAGTGAACAACAACAGTCATTGACCAGCCGGTGGCATGTAAGATAGCTACATTCGCGAACCGAGAGGTCAGCAGCGGCGCTCTGCGCAGATGAGGCGACCCAATCCTGGCTTGCGTGCGTTCCCCGGAAAAGCATCTGGTTCTATAGACTGATTTACGGGTTGCCGCTTGGCTGAAGCCGACAGCGGAGGCCAGCGCCGGCCCGAAAGCGCGAGCTGGTAAGTATACAGAAGGCAGGCCACGTCAGCGCATGCAGGCGTAGTGCGCGACGCCACAGTCGGTGACGCCGAGCACGGCCTTACCGAGCCGCTTGTGGCAGATGTAGCAGGTGTCCTGGACGTCGACGTCGAAGCGGCGTCTTTTCAAAGCCGAGAGCTGGATGCTGAGCTCGGCGAGCGCAGCGCGCGCGGCGGTGGCCCTCTGCTCGGCCCACGCCGAGTGCCTCGCGTCCGCGGCGACGCCGCGCGTGAGGAATTCCGCGACACCGGCGAACGTCATGTCGTCTGGAAGCCGCGCCAGCAGCTCTGCGGCCGGGACATGCGCGGCGTCCGCCTGCAGGAACGCGTGCAGCAGGTCCTGCGACTGCACGACGTGGTCGAGCAAATACGGCACGAGGTTGGCCCGCACCGCCTCGAGCTGGGCCGCGGCCACGTCACGCAGGTCCAGATATAAGGAAATCGCGCCTTCGTGGTCCCCGCCGCGCGAGTGCAGCACCGCGCGCGCGCGCAGAGGCAGCCGCGTGTCGTCCATAAGCTCGACCGGGCGCCCGCGCGTGGTGAGCGCGAGCTCCTCGCACCGCTGCGCGTCAGTGTGCGCGAGATAGCGCAGCGCCTCTTCGTGGAGCTGCGGCTCGGCCGCATCCCAGTGTGTGACGCAGTGCAGCGCGAACTGGCCTGCCATGTCCACGCTGACTTCGCGCTTGAGAAAGCCGTACGTGAGCAGGCAGTCCTGCGGCTGCTGCTCGAAGAACAGGCGATACACGTACTCGGGGCGCATTTTGAGGAACGGCTGCATGTACTCGAAGGCTGTGGAGAGCGCCGGGCGCGCCTGCTCGACGAATTGCACGATGCTCTCCGGCGGCTGTTTGTGCTTCTGGAGGAGGTCCAACGCGAAGCGGTGGCTCGCGTCGTCGCGCTTCCCGCGCAGAAACCACACGAGCTCCTTCCACTTGCCGCGCTCGAGCAGCGCGCGCTTGACGACCTCGGTGTCGCACGCGTTGCGGCTGCGCAGCAAGGGTCCGATCAGCGGCGAGCGCATGAGCAGGTAGCAGCGGAACAGCGCGGTGTCGATGAGCGCGGCGTCGTCCGTGGCGTCGGCGTCGGCAATACGGGGCTCCGGCGACGCGGCATGTGCCGGCGAGCTGGAATTGGGCTGACCCTTCTCGTTTTCTAGGTCGCTCAACGCCTCGGCACTGCTAGTGGCTGAAATCTGCGCCTTGTCGACCTCGTCGTGGTCTCCAAGACTGCTGCTAGAGCTTGTGGCCGGGCCAGAAGTCGCAGCTGCGTCATTGTTCGCGCCAGTGCGCGCGTCCGCGCCCGCAGAAGCGTCCGCGTCCTGCGCGTGGGCCGCGGCCAGGCGCAACTTGCGCCGCGTGAACGCGAGGTACGCCGCGATCGGGTCGAGGACGTGCCGGCTCCCGCCGGTGAGCCCCGTGAACGTCGAATTGTTGGCGCTGACCTGTCCGTCACCCGCGTCCTCGCGCGCAGCGTCAATGACGGGCTCGAGGAGGGCGAGGATGCGGCGGTGCACGCGCTGCGCGGTGTCCTGCTGCTCGACGCGCGTAAACAGGCGCATCGCTTCGTGGACGTCGGTCTGCAGTAGCTCACCGGCGTGCGCGATCTGTAGGGCGACGATTTCGGCGTCCGCGGGCGCTTGCATTCCAAACGCGAGCGAGCCATCGGCGTGCGCCTTGATGTACGCGAGCGGGACGTCTGCGACGACCTCGTAGACGCCGTCTGGCGCTACGGCCAGGCCGGCGCCGGAGAGGCGCGCGTCCCAGGAGTTGGGCACGGCCGCGAGGCGCGTACCCGTGGAGGGGTTGAGGAGCTCGAGGTCTGCGAAGGCCGCGACGAAGAGCGGGATGTGCGTGGACCGCGTGAGCGTCGTGGAGACCGCGGAGCACGCCTGCGCGCCCTGCGCGACGATGCGCGCGCCCGTGGCCGAGCGGTGGAGCAGAGCGTACCCCTCGGCGCAGCCGACGAGCAGGGCGTCGCTGGCGTCGCTGACGGCGGCGATGCAAAAGCGCTTGCCCTGCTGGAGTGGCGGCGGCAGGACGAGCACCGGCCGCGCCGTGCAGGTGCGCGCGTCGGCGGCTTCGACGAGCCAGACCTGCGCCTTGGCGCCAACGACGACGACGAAACCCGCGGCGGTGTGCACGAGCTGGCGCACGTGCTGCCGGCCGAAGAGCGCCTCGGCGCCGCCGCGCGGCTCGCCGTCGGCGCCGAAGAAGAGCACGCGCACCTTGTAGTTCGACGCGACGGCCAGCACGCGGTCGCCGCTGGCCGCGAACCGCGCGCTGCGCGAGCGCACGTCGAGCGCGAGCCGACGCGTCGCGAGGTTGTGCACCTGACACGCGCCCTGCCCGACGACGGCGACGAGCGGCGTGCCGTGAACGGGCGTCACCGCAGTCGCGCCGCGCGGGCCGTCGAAGACGCGCTCGAGGAACGCGTCAGTGCGTGCGTAAACACGCACCGCGCCGCCGGCCGCCGCGCACACGAGCTTGTCGCCGGCCTCTGCGGCCGCCGCGACGCCGGGCGCCTGCAGCACCCGCGCAAGTTCGAGGCTCATGCGCGTCGATTAGTAAGTATGAAGATGAACGCGCTCGAGTCGGTCGCGCGCGAGACGCACGCGGCCGCGGACCGCAGCGTCGAGCAGTGCGCGGCCGGGCTGCAGGCCGGGCTCGACGCGCGGCTCGATGTGCTGGCCGCGTGCGCGCAGCGTGTCGACGCGCAGCTGGCCGCGCTGGACGCGCTGGCGCGGGTGGGCGAGCGGCACTCCCGCGTCATCGCGCGCGCCGCCCAGAAGCACGAGTCGCACGTACGCGCCGAGCTGCTTGCGGCCGTGCAGACGCGCGCCGAGCTTGTCAGCCGCAGGCTGCTCGTGCTCACGACAACGCTGCGGCTGCGCGCCGAGAACGAGCGCGCCGAAGCCGACTAACGCGTACCGGCGGGCTTCTGGCTGCAGCCACTCGGCCTCGGCCGGAGTTTCTCTATTTATTCTGCATCGTGGGGCGCGGCCCTCGCCGCAACGGATGAGCCGAAGTCTCCATACATAGCATGCCGCACCGCAATTAACTCATTTTCTTGATGTTAGACCCAGAAAGGGACGGGTACCAATCAACTGCACGCCTCGAACATTTGTCGCACCCGTAGAACGCTGTCACGCTAGGCTGAAGAGAGGTTGGAACAGGTTGTAAATACATTGCACGGGGCTACACGTACTACACGTAATGCGGACGCACAACAATTCCGCAGCCCGTAGCCGAAATACGTGTATTTGGCTCCAGCGGCCGGTTGGCACAGCGGTTGCGGCAAGGTTGTGCATGCGAGGTTGTGCGGGCGAGGCATCGTGTCCGCTCACGCGTCGCAATCAACGCTGCGAGCCAAGAGTCGCAATCAATGCTTAGAGCCAAGCATAGGATTGTACGCAATTCATATATCAATTAGTTTCTATAGCTTCATTCAGGGACGTTCGACTAGTTTCGACCGCGACGGGCGAAGCGCCACAAGTTTGGTGCGGTTAAAATGTCTCGCAAAGCTGCAGGAGGCGCAGCTTAGACCAGCTTTGCAAATTTGGACCAGCTGCGAGCCCGCCAGCCGCGCTCGGAACGGACTAGAACCCCTATTACAGCGATCGCTGTACGCGGACGTTTGCGGCGTGCATGCAGCGACTAGCGAGCGTAGTAGCGAGCCGGCACGAGGGCACCAAGTGAGCCGGCGCGTATTGTACACCGTATATAGCGTTAGGACGGTACGTAGCATGCAAGAAAACGTGCCGGGCGGACGGGACTACTGGAACCCCGCGGACGCTAGCTGCGCCGCGCCCAACCCCGCTCGGGCGGCGCGCGCACGCGCGACATTACAAGCGGGACGAATTGGGTGCGCGGGCGCGGCACGAGCCAGCAGACCGCGGGAATAGCCAGCCGCAGAAGATATACAGCCCTGGGGCTGCGCGGCTATGCGCACCTAGGGCGGATTCGAGGCGCCGTGCCGCCGGCATGGTCGTCACACAAAGTCATTAAGCTAGTCGGAGTCAGTGATGCTCACGACGGAGGACTGCGACGAGCGCACGGGCCGCAACGCCGACCCCGCGTTGCTCATGATGCGCTCGAGTGGAAGTGCCTCGGCTGCGCCGGCGCGCGCGGGCACGGGGATGTTGTCGAACTGCACACGGGGCTCGTTTATCTCCGGGATGTGGCTCTCCGAGCGCTGGTCGGACACCGACGTCGTGGACGCGCGCTCGAAGCGCGCGTGCTCCTCGTTGGCGTCGTGCGGGACCTTCTCGGCACCACTCGCTGCGCGCTCGGCGTCGGCGCGCTCGGCGTCGGCGTCGGTGGTGCTCCAGACATCGCTGTCGTCGGCGTCCGGCCAGGTGCCCTCGCAGACCCAGCCCGCCTTGACGATCTTGATCGCGTCCGCAAGGCACAGCGGGTGCTTGAGCGGACGCGTATGATAGATCATCTTGTCGTAGATCGTGTAGAACCGGTCCGGTGTGATATCGGACTCGAGGAAGTGCGGCGCCTGCGCGTCGGCCGACGGCGTGAGCCACCATTCCCGCACGCGCAGCCACTCAACGAGGCCGACGTTATACGTGCGCTCGTCCTTGAGGTCGGCGTGCTCCTCCTCGAGCGTCTCGAGCTGGTGTAGGCCCTCGACGGCGTCGGCGGAGGTGAAGCTTGGCGACGGGATGGGCAGCGTGACGCCGAACTTGGGCGGCGGGTTGCAGAACTCGCAGTCGACGAGCAGCCGCTGGATCGCGGGCGGGTCGCGCTTCGCGGAGATGATCGCGACGCATTTCGACTTGCGCTCCTCGCGTAGCCGCTCGGCCTCGATCGCCTCGCGCGCCTCGCGGTGCGACGAGCGGCGGCTGTACCGGCGCGACGCGATGGGCCCCAGGCTGTGCCCGTCGTCGTCGCTGTCGCTGCTGCCGATGATCACCTGCTTGAACTTGGAGAAGAGGCTGCGCATGCCGGACTTGTGCTTCGTCGAGCGCGCGCTTTTCTTGGACGCCGTCGACCGCGCCGAGCGCGCGGTGCCCTGCGTCGTCGTCTTGTACATGCCGGATGTGGGAACTTCGAGCTGGTTCCGCGCCATCGTCGGCAACTCAATCGGCTGCTATGCGAGCGTGTTTCGCGGAAGGCAAAGCAGGGGCAAGGGCTGCGGGCGTGAACCTAACCGCGGGGCAGCGCGATAGCACGCCAGCTGCGCGCTTTGCGGCGCGGCCCTGACAGATGCGAGCGCGCGCGCGCGCAGGCAGGCTGCCCGCGCTTCTCCTATGCACCTGGCGCCGTGAGGAGGTGCGAGGCGGCGCCGAGTCGGTGCAATAGCGTTCGTCGCAACGTGGAACAGCGTTTGCGGCGCGCGGCGCGTGTAGCAGGCGCACGCTGTTACCTAACAGCCGGCGCCGCGCGAGTTGCTGCGGCGCAGCCGTGCACCAAACGTTGCGGGCGGGCGCGGGCGGGTGCGGACCGAGAGGCGCTGATCTGCAGGCAAGTGCCGTGGGGACGGCCGTGCGACATTGCCGCTCTGCTGCACGCGTGCATTATCGACCGCTGTTCCTTCGTGTCGCCCGTTGCGTTGGACCGCACATTAGCGTTTGGGCGCCGAGTTGCGAGCAACCCCTTGGAGGAGCCGGCAGCCGCAGGGTTGGTGACAGGTTATACTGCGGTCTTCGTGAGGAACTTGTGCGCCACAGTCCTTGCATGTTCCCAGTGCAGGCCGTCCAATCGGAGGGCCTGGGACCGGACTAAGCGCAGCCCATGCATCTAGTGCCCTAGAGCCCGCATCAACATTCTGTCGGTGCCATGAAGGCTAGTATATATGTATAGATTCTGGCCAGGAGTGTAAACTCCGCTGCGGCCAGCATTACGACAAGCGCTGAGTCGCATTGCGCATTGCGACCAACGCCGAGTAGACGAGAATCTGACGCTGTTGACAGGTCGCTAGGTCGCTGCCAAGCGTCGAACGTGAGCTGGTTGGACACCCGTGGTTGCAGACGCGATGTATTGGCGCGCGGGTGTATTATTGAAATCCCAGCAACAAGGCACGCGGCATACGCACAGCGGGCCCGTGCCGTCTCGTACCACGCCGGGCTCGCACAGCAGCAGCAGCTCGTATATAGAACGACTCCCTGTACGCACCCGTCATTAGACTGGTCATTAGACCAGAGCAGCTTCTGCCTCGTGCCGCGTCGCGCCGCGCGCATGCCGCGCGCATGCCGCGCCATCTACAGCCACGCAGCACACAATTTAAGGGCAGGATGGGCGGCACTCGCGGTCCTTAACGCGCTGGACCAGTTTCACACCAGCAGCGCGTCTTTCACCGCATGCGCGAGCAGCCGCTGCGGCAGCGCCGCCGGGACGCGCTGCGACCAGCCCCGCGGCATCACGCGCGCGTTGAGCACCATGTAGCTGATCCCGTCGTGCTGCGAGAGCCACGAGCGCGAGTAGAGGCCGCCGCGCGAGCAGCCTGCGTACCGTTTGAGCGTGGGCAGCAGCAGCAGGTCCACAAGCAGGTCGCCCTGCGTGCCCGGCGGCAGCGGCAGCCGCTGCACGTGGTGAAGCACGTAAACAAGGTCGCTGTCGTCCGTGTACACGTCCGTGCCCCACAGCTCGCGCCGCGCGACGTCGATCTCGAAGTCCTCGAGGTATTCGTAGCTGACGCGCACCTGCAGCACGCAGTTCAGCGCAAGCTCGCGACCAAGCGCAAGCAGCATGCCCGGCACGTAGTCGACGCTGCCGACGCAGCGGCGCTCGAAGTGCGCGACCGACTGCAGCACGTCCGAGCTGTCGACGACGGGCCCGCGCGCGGCCAGAGCGGCCAAGGGCTGCGCCGGGGCCGGCGATGCCGACACTGGCACCTGCGGCTGCACACCTTCTGCACTCGGCTCAACCGATGCATGTACGGGCGCGGGCGGCGCAGTGGCCGGCGCCGGGGTGGGGTCCGCAGCGGGCACCGCCGCACCCGAGACGGCGGCCAAGACGGCGGCACTGGGCACAATCTCACTTGGCGCGGCGGGCGGCGCGTCTGCGGGCGCTCCCGGCGCGGCGGCAGCGGCCAGCTCGGCCAGCTTCGCGCGCTTCGCCTGCGGCTCCATGTTTGTCAGCAGTGCTGCGCGGCGATTTGAGGCTGGGTGATGCTGCTTCCCATTGCATTCGCGCTGGCGCTGGTCGCCGTCGCGCGGCTGTCGCGCGGGTTCGCGTGCGGCGGCCCCGTGCTGGCCGTGCTCGGCTCCGGTGGGCACACCGGCGAGATGCTGGCGCTGCTGGCGCGGCTGCAGCTAGACGCGCCGCTCGCGTGCGTCGCTGGCGCCGGCGACGCGCTCTCGCTCG